>JAKZAO010000011.1:16126896-16609783 GCA_023053555.1 Branchinecta lindahli | reverse complement strand
CGGCTTTACCGATGAGACTGCGTTAAACAACCAAAAAGGCCTAGCGGTATCCGGCAAAAACAGGTCATCCTCAGACCTTTTTTTTCTATTAACGAATTCGATATTGGTAAATTTTATTACAGCCTAACTTCGTGAGCGTGAACGTTTTTATAGTTACCCTTAGTCAATGTGATATTTTAGCAGGGACTTTTTTCAAGGTCGTGCGTCGTTTTGGGAGTACACCTCCCGCAGGTAACCCTTCCGCCCCAGAAGGCCAGATACTTACCTCCATTCTCTGAATAGTGAACATAAAGTCGAGCTTCTCGTTGCACCATTTTAAAGTTACAATCAACCAAATCGCAGGAAATTGCAGCAGTTAAAAGAAGAAATGAAGTTTTCCTCAAGTCTAGAGGAACTGTTTCGGCAAACCGATGCGCGGAGGAACTGAAAACTAGAGCTGGCACATCGTGTTGTTCACCACGAAAAGGCGCCACTGTCCCACCGACTATCGCAGACCACACGTTGGCAATCTGCAAAAAAATTTAATAAACTAAATTTCATTTTAATTTCATTCTTAAAGGGTCTTAAAATTCTGTGAAAGGAAACGAAAGGTGAAAAAGTCTTTGAACTGTGATTAGAACTGTTGAACATGATTAGACATTTGAAAAAGAGCACCGCAAAACAACTTATTCTTGATTATGCGTTATTAAAACTGGCATTCTCAAGAGTCTCCTTATCTGTGAAGTACGACCATGCGGAGTCGAATATATTCTCGACACCCTGCCCGATGTAAACGAGCGCAGGGTCGGAGCTACGCGGAACATCACAATTCGTTCCCTCTACAACCAGCTAGGCCATATCGCAGTAGAGCCCCGGAGAAGAAATTTCCTTACAAACGCCGTCTGAGTATTAACAGCCGATTGTTTGTCTACCATTGTGACTTCACGTGTGACGCGCTGCAGAGCGGGTCGCTGCATGGGACCAAAGAGGGAGGATTCTTTGTTCTTGGTCAGCTAAGGGTTTCTGCGCGATATTTATCTTTCTCCGAAAATTCCGTCCTGTTAAATTCTGCCCTCGAACTGCCGCCAACCCCTTCCTCGTAAAAGAATCCCACCGATGGCAGATTTTATCCTCATAACGGAGGAAATGAATAGACCTTGAGAAAAAAAGACAAAAAAGGACAAAAAAGCACTAATGCCAACTCTCCCACAGTAACCGGATCTGGCCCGCTTATGCCATTCACATATCTGGGACCTGTGCTTGTTCTTCCCACCAAGTTTCATCCCGAACACTCGATTCTAAGCGTTTCTCGAGATTTCCGGTTCTCCGCTCAACTCCCCCCAGTGTCATCCGATCCGGTCCGGATTTAAAATGAGGCATCTGAGACACGAGATCTTTCTATATATCAAGTTTCATTAAGATCCGATCACCCGTTCGTAAGTTAAAAATACCTCACTTTTAGGACTCCCCCTCCCTCCACCCCCCTACCAAATGATCGGATCAGGAAACGACTATTATCAAGTCAATCTGCTCGGGTCCCTGGCACGCCTGTCAAGTTTCATCGTCCTAGCACATCAGGATGTACCGAACTCACGTGATCACTAGAAATCCGAATCCCCCCCTAGCTCCCCCACAGTGACAGGATCCGGTTCGGTTATGTCAATCACGTATCTAGGACTAGTTCTTATTCTTCCCACCAAGTTTCATCCCAATCCATCCACTAAAAGCGTTTCCCAAGATTTCCGGCTCCCCCCACCACCTCCCCCCAAAGTCACCGGATCCGGTCCAGATTTTAATCACGTCGTCTGGGGCACGAGGTCTTTCCAAATATCAAGTTTCATTAAGATCCGATCATCCGTTCGAAAGTTATAAATTCCGAAATATTCCGGATTCCCCCTCCCTCCACTCCCCCCACGATGCTCGGATCGCGGAAGTGGCTATTTCCAACTTAATCATTTAGGGTCCCTGATATGCCTGCCAAGTTTCATCGTCCTAGCTTATGTGGAAGTGCCCGAACTAGCAAAACCCGGACCGACCGACCGACAGACCGACCGACGGACGGACAGAAATTGCGATCGCTATATGGCACTTGGCCGAATGGCAAGTGCCATAAGAATCAGCCGGGAAGAGGATTGTTCAAGTTCAAGTTCAAGTTCTTTTATTGTTTGGAAATACATATTATAAAATAAATACATAACGTCCCCAGCAGGGAGACTGGCTCGAAAGCTGGGCGACACACATGATAAACGAACAAACCCAGAAGAAACGGATGCCATCACACTTTTCACTCCATCTCATACCCCCCCCCCCAAAAAAAAAAAAAAATTACCAAAAAATTTGTATTTTATAATTTTTGTGCTGAAAAGGTTAATCGGAGTCTGTTACTTGTGAAAAGTATTGGCTGATATTATAATTTTGCACAAAGAACAGGTAAGCCGTGTTCACAATAATCATTGCATCGACTGGTAATGGTTTCTCCCTCGTTTTCCGTCAAATTAATCACCTAAGCAATTGCTTCCACTAGAAATGGGAAAAACACTAGCAGTTTCTAGGAGGAAAAAGACCAAAATCTCCGGTGGGATCCCGAGCCATGTATGAAATTCGTGTTTGAGGCGGTATTAGCTTTTCGGTTCCGGCTTAGTTATCAATCCTTAAAGTTCAACCGAAAAGGCCTGGGATAGGGCAATCTATTTACCCATCACTTACTCACTTAAATTGGCTTGAAGACCCGCTGAAAATGCGTTACTTGGTTGTTCCGCTATTCAGGAATAATCGATTTTCAAATAGTGGAAATTCCGTGTGATTTGTGGTACCTCTAATATGTTGAAAGATTTATTACTTTTTTTTTGTTCAGGCACTAAGCAATCTTCACCAATATCGCCACTGCCCACTGAAAAGCCTTGTTTGTGTTTAGATAAAAAATTTCCCGCGTCATAGTAGAATTTTCGCTGTGGGGACGCCCGCAGATATTCTGAACGCCAGAACTAGAGCAGATAGTGGAAAACAAAAAAATCCCTTTGGAGAATCCAAATAATTCAGTGTATTCAACTAAATGACACAAAAATAAGTTGGCTTTTCAGTTAAACTTTAAGAACGGAAATAAATCACTTGACCGGAATCTACCAATTTTCCGGTTTCCAGCGTTTACGGGAGGAAAGTTGGTGTAGTGAAAAGCGACGCAGAAATATAATTCGCCTTAATCTATAATAATATGAAAAAAACTTCGTTTTCTTAAAGAGTTAAAGAGGCTGCGTCCCAAAGTCGAACCTTAAAACGTACAGGAATTAGGAGAGGCATTTGGGGGGCTGCCGCCCCCCAAACCCCCCGCTTTTAAAGACTCTTTTGTACAGGTTTTTTGTTGTGGGGGGCTGCCGCCCCCCTAACCCCCCGCTCTTGGCTTCGGAAAGGCCCTCTTTTAATTAACAAAAAATTGAAATGAATGAATAATGGAATAACTTCGAAAAATGTTAAACACAAGAGGACAGGAGAACCATTGCGCCGAAACTAGTAATTAGTAACAATGAAGTTGACCACTCCATTTACATTTTAACATAATTATTGAAACTGTTTCCCAGACACAGAGCACACAAGCTAAGAGCTGGGTGTGGGGGTAGGGTAGCAAACAAAAACCTGTACAAAAGAGTCTTTAAAAGCGGGGGGTTTGGGGGGCGGCAGCCCCCCAAATGCCTCTCCTAATTCCTGTACGTTTTAAGGTTCGACTTTGGGACGCAGCCTCTTTAACTCTTTAAGAAAACGAAGTTTTTTTCATATTATTTCTGTACGTTTTTCTACAATCCATGGTGGATGTAAGTTAATAATTCCTGTACTACTCGTACAGGAATTAGGAGAGGAAGTTGGGTGGCTGCCGCCCCCCAACCCTCCCGCTTTTAAAGACTCTTTTGTACAGGTTTTTTGTTGTGGGGGGCTGCCGCCCCCCTAACCCCCCACTCTTGGCTTCGGAAAAATTTAAGGTCATTTTTCTCAAATAAAAATTTTACGGATTAAGACAGAATTTTTTGAAGCTTGCAGTCAGTCTCACCATGTCGAGCTGATCATTTTGATGTACTTGAATGTTGAAATCCTAATTCCTGTACGTTTTAAGGTTCGACTTTGGGACGCAGCCTCTTTAACTCTTTAAGAAAACGAAGTTTTTTTCATATTATTTCTGTACGTTTTTCTACAATCCATGGTGGATGTAAGTTAATAATTCCTGTACTACTCGTACAGGAATTAGGAGAGGAAGTTGGGTGGCTGCCGCCCCCCAACCCTCCCGCTTTTAAAGACTCTTTTGTACAGGTTTTTTGTTGTGGGGGGCTGCCGCCCCCCTAACCCCCCGCTCTTGGCTTCGGAAAAATTTAAGGTCATTTTTCTCAAATAAAAATTTTACGGATTAAGACAGAATTTTTTGAAGCTTGCAGTCAGTCTCACCATGTCGAGCTGATCATTTTGATGTACTTGAATGTTGAAATTCGTAACTTTTAAGAATTTCAAAAATTAACATGGGCTCTTATGGGGAAATGGGGTTTTTCTAAGCTAGAAAATCGGGGGGTTAAGATTTTCCGACGAAACTTTCCAGGAAAATTACTCGGAGAATTCCGCGTCGAATGAGTCTTCGTACACCCAGATCCGATGTCGGCTGTGACCTGTAGGCGTGGCAGAAAAAAAAAAAAGGGTTTCTGTCATTTTTCTCAAATAAAAATTTTACGGATTAAGACAGAATTTTTTGAAGCTTGCAGTCAGTCTCACCATGTCGAGCTGATCATTTTGATGTACTTGAATGTTGAAATTCGTAACTTTTAAGAATTTCAAAAATTAACATGGGCTCTTATGGGGAAATGGGGTTTTTCTAAGCTAGAAAATCGGGGGGTTAAGATTTTCCGACGAAACTTTCCAGGAAAATTACTCGGAGAATTCCGCGTCGAATGAGTCTTCGTACACCCAGATCCGATGTCGGCTGTGACCTGTAGGCGTGGCAGAAAAAAAACATAAGGAGAACATGAACATTAAGTGGCTATGCGTGGTTTCTGGAAAACAGGGAAGGAGTTATCGGATCGAGCTGAAATTTCGCGGATAAGCTCCTGGGCCCTAGGGGACCTTAACTTGTGAATTTCAGCCCGATCGGACAACGTTAAAGGGGGGGTGGGGTTGGGGGGTCGAAACTTTCGGCCAGATTTTCCCCATGAAGGAAAATTCGGAGGGGGATGAAATTTGGCAGGTTTCTTGGTTGGAGCTCGGGCTACGAAATGCATCCCTCCCCATCCCTCTGCGACCACTGGAACCGAAGATCGCTTAACATTGTCGTGGTTCGCCTCTTTAAAGAGGCACGAGTGTGCCTCCTTGAAAACATCCATCATCCCTAAATGTAAGGTACATCTACGAATGAAGGTCAGAAAACTATCTAGTTCAAGCCTTGACGTTATTCCATAGAGAGAAGGACTATGTGCTTACCTTAAAAAATGGGGGGGGATTCGTGGGAGGGAGTGGTTGTTGAAAATTATGCGGAATAGGGCTTTTCTTAGTATAAGAAACCTGGCGAGGTTACTCAGAGTGGCCAGTCCAAACAGGGATAAGTGTTTGTGTGGGGTTTAGTGTAAAATCGTAGTGTGTCAGTTTCTGTTGTATGTATACGTATTTATTTATCTTTGTTTGTCAGGGCCCTTGGGCTTTTAAGGCAAAAAAATCATAACATATCATTATCATCCTACTCCTATTGAAGCGTTGGTCAACAAATCAACCAATTCCTAATCCGAATAAGGCTACTTGAAATAAAAACGGCGACAAGCTAAATGCTTAACGCCAAACGTAATGATAAATAAAAGAATCAATATTTTCTATAAAGAGTCCTATATTGCTAACAAAACAATTCTTCTGAAATCAGCAGCTCATCGACTGAAGAATTTCACATTTTCCCTTTTCATTAAGTCATTCATCCACATCGAAAATACCTTTACACACACTGAATCACACGAGACACTTCCTCTTTCAAGACTGAAATCATACTGTCAAATTCTGAAAGAGTACGCTATTCATTCATTCATTGTGACACCTTCAAGTCGGCTCGCTCCGAGCAAGTTCCCCCAGGCCATCCCAAGAGCATAATGCCTGCTGTAACGGTTATATGCAGCGTGTGAATATTACGGCATTTTCTGTGTTTTTGTAAGGAGTTAAAAGAGTTGAGGCAGGAAATTTATCCGAGTTGTTTTGAAAAGGAGGAATGGCTGGAGATTAATTTGGGAAGGGTGGTTAGTTTGGGCATGGTACATAGAGAACATTTTGTGTAAGGTGAGTTAGGAAGAAAGGGGTGTGTATTAGATTATATTATTTGAAATTTATTTGTTGGATTAATTTGGAATTCATTCAGTGAAGTTAGTTTTTTTTTCTCTGTTTTGTATTTGTATTAACCATGGCCCTTTAGGGCTTTCAGTGTTAATAAATGTCTATTTATTTATAATTTGTCAACAAGTGAATGAAATGAAAATAATGTAGAAAAGTGCAAAGGAGGTTGGCCAGATTTTACTGGCATTTTTACACAGTAATCATTACTTTAGTCTTAAAGTGTAAACGAATCCCGACAATTCCTGTTTCAATCATTTTCAAACAACAAGTTCGTCTTCGCTTCATGAAACCTGGGTGACGAGTAAAGATTACATGTTGAAAAACTAGGTTTTCATGTTGTTGTTTTTTGAAAACATGGTTTTCACCATCGTGCTCAGCATGTCTTCTTATCCCATACTGGACTATCATATTAGCTGTTTAAAAATACTTTGTTTGCCCCTTAACTTAAACCCCTCCCCCACCCCTAAATGTAGGGCTACAGAGGCCATCTACGAATTCGACCTTACTCTTGACCCAAAGAATCATCACATAAAGTTTCATCATAATATCTCATTCCCTTCAAGATTTATGGTGCGTACTGACGGAGGGACAGACGGACAACTTTTGCGATGTCATAGGTATCCGTCACTAACGTTTAGGGATCCCAAAAAAGGAAACTTGAAAACAGGTCCTGTTCTGTTTTAACAGAAATGATGAGTTTCCAAAACAGGAAAAGCTGTTTAACAGGCGAAAAAAAACAGAAACGGCAATGTCACACAGGTATTTCTATTTTTTGATTTTACGTAGGTTTTTGGTGTTTTTATGGCACTTGCTTTCCGGCCAAGTGTCATATACCCGATCACTTTTCCGTCGGCCGGTCGGTAAGTCCGGTATTTGCGAGTAAGGGTACTTGAAACTTGGCAGGCATATTAGGGCCCCGACCAAACTAGCTCGGAAATCTTCACTTGCCCGCCGACCATCGTGGGGGGAGGGAGGGGAGCCGGAATTTGGAATTTAGTGGCATGCATAACTTTCGAACGGATGATCGGATCTTAATGAAACTTTATATTTGGAAACATGTCATGCCTCAGATGTCCCATTTCACGTCCGGACCGAATCCGAGGAATGTGGGGGGGGGGGGGTCGGAGGGGGGACCGGAAATCATATGACACGCTTAAAATGGAGTGAATAGAAACTTGGTGGGAGGAAAAGCACGAACCCTAGGTATATCATTGACAGAACCGGACCGGATTCGGGTTCTGTACGGGAGATAGAGGGGAGGGGCGTGAATTCCAGTGATCGCAAGTTACGGTACTTCCAGACGTGCTAGGACGATGAAAATTGGCTTGAACATTAGAGACATGAAGTGGTTGGCTTAGAAATAGCTCCCTAATCCGACCATCATGGGGGGAGTGGAGGGAGGGAGAATCGTGAATCT
Source organism: Branchinecta lindahli (assembly GCA_023053555.1). Lineage (NCBI taxonomy): Eukaryota > Metazoa > Arthropoda > Branchiopoda > Anostraca > Branchinectidae > Branchinecta > Branchinecta lindahli. The sequence continues at coordinate 16,602,051 of JAKZAO010000011.1, read as the reverse complement.
GAATAATCTGTTGTAGGCTATCTATAATTTTTGAACGGTGATCGGATCATAATAAACTTGATATTTGGAAAGACCCCATGTCTCAGATGTCCTATTTAAAGTCCGCATGTTATTCCATAAATGTTGGGGGGGAGGTGGAGGGGAGAACCGGAAGTCTTGTGACACGCTTAGAGTGGAGCGATTAGGATGAAACTTGGTCGGAAGAACAAGCACAAGCCCTAGATACATCAGTGACAGAACCGGACCGGGTTTGGGCACTGTGGGGGGAGTTGGAGGTGGGTCCGGAATTCCAGTGATCGCGAATCAAGGTACTTCCAGATATGCTAGGACGATGAAACTTGGGTTAGAAATAAAACACTAAACAAGGTTGGCTTAGAAATTGTGAGTTCCCGGATCCGACCATTCCTAAAAGTACGAATCCTAACCGCAAAGTACAAAAAATACTTTGAAGCAAAATAACATTTTCGTGATCCCTATGAGCCCATGATAATTTTTGCTTCAAGGGTTTTGCTTACAACTGAATTCTTTATAAGTCCAATAGTAATAGTGCACGTTCGATTTAGAAGTTTTTCTTTGTACAACGTTTTGTCAACACTTGTCTGCAAAACCGTTGGATCGTAAAAAAAATGTTATCGTCGAAAGTGTTGGTCTTTTCAGACAAAAAAAAATATTTTGCGACAAAAACGTTGGACCGTAAAAAAAAACGTTTATTTCGTCAAAAGTGTTACTCTTGTCAATTCCGCTGTGATAAAAAATGTTTTAGGATGAAAAACGTTATGCTATATTTTATCGTGGTAGAAAAAACTTCTAAATCGAACGCGCTCCGTTGTACACACAAAAAATGTTGCACATGAAAAAGTATTGGACTGGAATATAGTGTTGTAGTGTAGTTTTGTAGAACCTTGTAATCCCGGTGGCGCTTCGTTGTACGCCCACTATAGCGTTGGAAGTACAAAAAAAGAACTGATTAATAAAGTGATTGCACCATGCACGAATGAAATGAACGTAAGGTCCTTAATACACCTCACAACTTTCATCATCCAAACCTGTATTAAAGTAAGTTAAACCCTCCGTGTCACAAGCTACACCCCCCCCCCCCCCGTTTTCAATCCCCCAAAGTGGCCGAATATGGGTCCGATCTGTGAATAGAATATCAAAGACTTGTGCTCTTGTCTAAGAATGCCACAACATATCCGGTGCACCCTCAACTCCCAACGCAGTAGTTGGATCAGGTCCGGACTTTGAATGAAATATCTTAGATACATGCTTTTGCCGGTTATTACGTTTATTCGTTTTTGCAGACAAGTGTTGACAAAATGTTGTACAAAAAAAAACTTCTGAATCGAACGCGCACCGTTGTACAAAAAAAAAAGTGTCACCAACCTAATGACAGTGTATGTACTTTAGTTTGTTCTTTGCTGAGGACGGTTGCCGGAAGTGCATTGTTCCCCCGCATATCATCTAAGGGCCATAAGATGTTATGCGATAATCAGCTGATCTACAAAACCCCCGAAAATCTCGTTTTTGTTTCTTGTATAGCTGTAGGCAGCAAGTGCCGTTAAAACTGTAATTGCTATTTTGTGAGTTTCACTGTGATAATTTCTAATCCAATCTTGTCAAGTCTCTAATGTCCAAGCCAAGTTTCATCGTCTTAGCACATCTGGAAGTAACTTAAATCCCGATCACCAGAATTTCGGACCCCCCTCCGACTCCCCACAAAGTGCCCGAATCCGGTCCGGTTCTGTCATGATATATCTAGGGCTTACGCTTGTTCTTCACACCAAGTGTCATCCCAATCACTACACTCTAAGAGTGTCACAAAAGTTATGTTACTCCCCTCCGACTGCCCCACATTGATCAGATCATGTCCGCACTTGAAATGGGACATCTGAGACATGAGTTCTTTCCCAATATCAAGTTTCATTAAGATCCAATAACCCAGTCAAAAGTTGGACATTTCTCAAAATTCCAGATTCCCGCTCCCTTCACTCACCCACGGTGGTTGGATTGGGGAAGTGAATATTTCCAAGCTAGTTTGGTGGGGTCTCTAATATGCCTGCCAAGTTTCATTGTCCTAGCATTTCTGGAAGTACCATAACTCGAGATGAGTGGCATTACAGACAGACCAAAAAAGTGATCAGTATATGGCACTTGGCCGATAGGCAAGTGCCATAAAAAGGAAAATCTGAAAGTTCTGCAACACTTGGTTCTTAGCTCATTAAAAAAGGCTATCATTAGCCTACTGTTATCTTCCATACTGTTCGTAAACCGATATTCATGACTGAAATACTAGCACCAGAGGCGTTACTAGCTTAAATGTTTGGGGGGGGGGGGGTATTTACTGTCTGGCTGATCATTTTTACCAATTGGTTTTGCGGATAAAAACAACAATTATTGAGAAAATACAACAGTGTTGATGAAAGTCTGCAAATTTTAAGGAAAAACTACTATTTTTAAGAAAAAACAGCTGTTTTCATGAAAAAGCTGCTATTTCTAAGAAAAAAATCAACTGCTATTTTTTACCGACAACATTAGGGGTGCATCCCTCCCTAGTAGTGATGCCTCTGACTCAGTGTCTCCACTCGGAAATTTTCAAAACCATGAGCAACAGTCCAAAAAAATTAGTTACACATGAGATTTGTGCTCGAAAATCATGAGAAAAATTGGTGAAAATCGACGAGAAAATAGTGATATTTTTGAAAAGTCGTGTGGATTTTAGCAACTTGTCAGACAACAAGTTTGGAATAGTAACTCTTTAATATCTTCTGACGAGAATATGATAGACATTCACCAGAAAGAAGAAATAAGTTTCCATGGCTCCTCTCCCTGGAGGGTGAAGCCTCCGCAGTAGCTTCTAGAGACTGTACCTGGGCAAAATGAAACTGAGCGCCGCAGGCTAGATGTTTGAAAATAAGTTGTTTTTTTTATGTCAAAACTTTCTACTTTCGTTGCAAATTTAAGCTCTTAATTTGTCGAAAACCCAAGAGTTCCAAGCCTAAAACTTCAATTAAATGACATGCACTTTCAGTAAATAAATAATATCATGAAAAGCGCCGCAGGCGAAATTTTTATGGACAGGTACAGTAAGGGCAGTGCGCAAGAGCAGTGCGAGCAGATCTGTCAGTTAAGCCTGCCCTGGTAGCGGCAGGTTGAAATCACTGCACCCGAAAAAAATTTATCTAGAGCATGCCGTAGGTGTTTTTTTATCTTGCTTTTTCTGGCAAATCTTAATTTCCTCCTGTATAATTGTAGCTTTTTATGTGGCTAGATAGTCGAACCTAAGGCAAAGCATGCCTCGGCCTTCCGCTTCAATTTAGCACTTCTGTAAAATGTGGACTACTACTATAGGCGGGCCAGGCAAAAATTTCATAAGCATCTGTGATCAGAGCTTAATTTTGCGATTCCGAATGATCCCTGTCAACTAATGAAAAAAAACATCTAACTTTGTATTATAGGCATACACTTGTTTTAACATTGAGGGTAGAAGAAGACGAGAAATCCAGAAAATCGTGAGTTTATCATGACATCATGAGATTGGAAAAACAATAATGAGATTGGTAAAAAAAAACATGATATCTCATGTGAAATCAAGAGAAGTGGAAACACTGCTCTGACTAGCACTAACATCCTTAACATTTACTTTTGAGACATCATCTTCTACCATCTACGAGTTTTCTCTCCGAGCAAGACTTTTCTGCAGACTGAAACATGTAACGATCAGTCTTTCCATTGTGAATTACCGACGTCTTAGTTCCTTCAAATGTCTAGTAGCCTACTTGGGTTCCACTCGCACCACTGGTTCCACCTTCCTAACCTTCCTTCCTTCAAGCACGCCCGATTCGAAATTTGAAATTTCTGCGCTGCATAAACCGCCATACAGCTAATATAGCATATAAGATTAAAAGAACGACAGGAAACGACGCACAGCAAAAGAAAACCTGAGGAGAACAAGAACTGGGACAAAGGATAGGCGAAGGGATGAACTTGTAGCGTAATTTCGGCGTTCCCAAGGAGCTCATTTACGAATATCGGAAAACTGCAAATGAAGCCTTAGACTGCGTTCAGACGCATCGGAAAATTATAAAAACCCGATCGGTACCAAGGGAAAACCGATGGGTTTTACGTGCTTGAAAATAATCCAAGCTCAAAACCCGATGGGATAAAACGTAAAACCGATCGGTTTTTCCCTGTTTTTCCCACCCGTCTGAACGTACTCTTAGCAACACTGGATCCGTGATCTGAGAACATCCCGGACGAGAACGCCGGAAATGATCACAAATGCGTTGAATGCCTCTAAACTTTCGACCGCCTTGGTTTTGAAAAGCGACGGGCTTAGAACTAATTAAAAATTTTCTCTTTAGAACTGGCTTAGGAATATATGTGTTATGTCGTATTTAACGTAAAAATTACTAGTAAAAAATGTTGGCACCTGAAAAAATGTTGTGCTTCCATAAGTTCCATAGTCCCCTCTTCTTTCAAAACGTTTTTGGCACTTTCTTGCTTAGGGAGTCATCAAAATTGATTTTAAGTCTGTAGCTTCATGTGGCGATCTTGTACTTAGACTTGTATTGTTTTTGTTATAGTAGCTATTTTAAAAACGAAATGCGGCTTCTAACAATTTTCAGTCAGCTCGAATGTCCTGCTTTACAACTTTTAAATTAAAATTTTTTGTATGGAGTTAAATTGTGAAAAACATTTTTTCGTATATAGTATAGCTAATTTAAAAAATGTCACACGTCTTTGTTTGAAAAGACGTTACAGTTCGGAAAAACGTTAATGTAACAAAAAGCGTTGTTTTTTAGCGGAAAATGTCGTGGAGGCCGCAACCATCTAAAAGCACTGATACATAAAATTACACCGTGAAAAATGTTTTATCTTACATAGTAGCTTTTTTGAAAAGTGTCACACTCACTTTTTGAAAATAATGTTGCAGTTATAAAAAAGTGTTGTTTCCAAAGAGAAGACGTCTCAGAAAAACGTTACTTTAACAAAAAGTGTTGTTTTGAAGGGAAAACGTCTCGAAAAAACGTTACTGTTACAAAAAGTGTTGTAGCCAGGAGATCAAGATCTTGACCGGAGTCTACTATCCTAACAAAACAGCCGAAAATCTCCCTGTCTATATGTTTTAAAACATTTAATTAATCAAGAACTTGAAAAAAGCGAAGAAAAAATGAAAATAAAACTGAGACACTTGCGTAAAAAAACGTCACAGAAAGTCGCAAGAAGAAAGTCCGAATTATTATGTCGAAAGATGACAGCGTTAATAGATACATGATTCTATACTTGCACCCTAAATTTGAACTCAATCTGACAGAAAATACCGTAGTTATAAGCAAAACGAGACGTTTGTGTTACGAAAAAGGCGTCTCAACCAAAAAAATATGTTGTGTACCTGCTGACAGGGATACTTTTGAGTAAAATATACATTTTTGTGCTCCAGATGAGCTTATCATCATTTTTGCTTCAAGAGTTTTGATTACAAATGATCACAACAAACGCACGAATTGACGAATTCCTACTTTCATCCTCTGACCCAGCCTTGCAAGTGCCATATGAGCTCCCGGCTCTTGTTCTTCAGAAGTTGAAAATTTTCAGCTTTCATGTACAGAACTGACGCTGTGCCCAAAATCGTGTCAAGAATCTCGGTCGCACCCTGCCCGATGTAAACGATGTAAACGTTCCCTCTAAAAACAGCTAGGCTATATCGCAGTAGAGCCCCGGAGAAGAAATTTCCTTACGAGCGCCGTCTGAGTATTAACAGCCGATTGTTTGTCTACCATTGTGATTTCACGTGTGACGCGCATCGGACCAAGAAGGAGGATTCTTTGTTCTTGGTCAATTAAAGGGTTTCTCCGCGATATTTGTCTTTCTCCGAAATTCCGTCCTGTTAAACTCTGCCGCCATTTCATTCCAAATAAAAGAATCCCACCGATGGCAGATTTTACCTCAAACGGGGGAAATGAATAGACCTTGAGAAAAAAGCAACCAAACTACTATTATGGCTCAGTGAGCAGAGATGGGCGAATCCGACCGTGACAGGATACGAATCCGAATCCAGGGCTAGATATACGAATCCAAATTTGAATACAAGACCTTACAAAAATCAAATCATGTACATAGGTTATAGTTTTATTGTCGATTTATTGTTCTTCCCAGCAAGTTTTACTTCGATCCTTCCATTCTAACCGTTTCTCGAGATTTCCGGTCTCCCTCCAACTCCCCCATAGCTGTCGAATCTGGCTCGGACTTCAAATGGAACATCAGAAATATGTCATTCATTCAGGTATTAAGTTTCATTCCAATCCGATAACCCGTTCGAAAGTTACACAATACTCAATTGATCCGACCCCCACATGGTCGGATCGGGAAACTAATTATTACCAGGTTAGTTTGGTCGGGTCCCTGATATGCCTGCCAAGTTTCATCGTCCTAGCACATCCGGAAGTACCCTAACTCGCAAACACCAGACTGACCGTCCGACCGACCGACAGACTGACGGAAAAGTAATCGGTATATGGCACTTGGCCGGAACGCAAGCGCCATAAAAATGGGGCTGATCAAATAAGGAGCCGTCATCAAACAGAACAAGACCAAAGGTTTCGATGGAATCCCAAATATTGAATATTTACTCGATCCAGACAATTGGGTTTCGTAAATTTCCGATCTTCACCAAACCCCTTGAACTGTTACTATATTATGTATCCGTAATCAACCGCTAGAAAATGTACAATAATGATACAGTCTCAGGATTTGTTGGCAGCTTTTTGACAACAGCGGCAAAGTAACTAATCAGATGAGAACAAAAGTGCAGATATGGGTTCAGCATGCATGTTTACCCTTATCGGTTTGGGATTGGATTTGGGTGTGGAGGAATGGTGAGAGAGGGGAAAAGAGTAGGTGGTTGCGGGCTCTTCCATCCGATATTTAACAACCAAAGACAGGTTCATGCGGTTTGGATTCGGAATATATTACAATTCCGAACCCGAAGCGCTGCAACCCGAACTAGATTAGTCGCTTCCCGAATCTCAGCCGGGCTGTGATTAGGGGTACAGAGAAATAAATCTCATCTCTAATCGACTTCAGAAAAGCCTTTTACTTTCTAAAAAAGTTCTCGTTTCAGCTGTATTCTAAGTTGCGTTTTCAGACAACAACGAGTTTAACACGGAGTTTAACACCAACGTGCAAAACCCGTTTTCATCGAACGGTGTTACTCTCGCCTAAACACGCAACGTAACTTGCTATTCGGGAGAGTTGCGTGTTCTGGATAATCGATGTTAAACGCGCGCATAACACGGAGGCATAAACACAGTAACACAGTGTTTGATACTGGCAACTGAAAACACCTTTTGCTAAACTCAGGGAAAACACAAGTGTCTGAAAACGCAACTCTAGCAAATAACCTGCAGAGCAAAAGAGATGGTGATACTGAAAGGCGAACCAAGAACCTCTCCATCCAAACTTCCTAGTTTTTGTAGATTTCGGCAAAATTACATGTCTGTCGAGAATATAAGTTCAGATATGGATTTATCTGGTTTTCTTAAGCCCCGTCTCCATTACCGTAAACCGACCGTTTGACCGTTACGGCAGTGAAGACGGGTCTTTCTCTACGGACGGCCGTAGCCGTAAAACGGCGGTACTGACCCCTCCGTAACCGTAAAATGGACGTAGTGGAGACTGCTTTTTTGTCACAGTCCCATGTAACTGCTTTTCAACTGTTTTTCAAGTCACATATAAACTGTTTTTTAAATTTCAACACAAGATTCACCTATTTGGGACTAATGTAGACCACATTTTTGCGGTTACGGACCTAATGAAGACCACAGTTTTGCGGCTACGGACCGTCCGTAAAACGGTCGGTTTACGGTAATGGAGACGGGGCTTTACTCCCGATACGAACGTCTAATCGAATTAGTAATGAACTTTAGTTGTTATCAAATTTCCGGTCATATTCGGATGCAGCATGGTTCCTTAACCCTAAATCGACAATATCATCAGCTTTTAGAAATATTTCCTTCGTCCTTAATTTGAAACCCCCTCCCCCACCCCTAAGAACAAGAGCTGTAAGCTCATATGGCACTTGCAAGGCTTGGTAAAAGTATGAAAGTAGGAATTCGCCAATTCGTGGGTTTTTTGTGAACATTTGTAAGAAAACCCCTTGAGATAAGAATGAAGACGGACCCTTGGAAATCAAGAGAATGTATCGTTATGTAAAAAAGTTTTTTTTTGCACCTGGCTGTGATGATGTGCACTTTAAGGGCGCTAGAATGTCATTTGTAATCAAAACCCTAGTGGCGAAAATGATCCTGGGCCCTTTAGGATCATGAATATATATGGTTTGGTAAAAGTATTTATTTAACTTTCCGGTTAAGATGCGCACTTTAAGGGTGCTAGAAACTCATTTCTAAGCAAAACCCTTGAGGCAAAAATGATCATGGGCTCATGGGGATCATGAAAATGTAGGTTTTGCTTAAAAGTATTTTTTGTACTTTAGGGTTAAGATGGGTACTTTAAGGGATGATCGGATCAGAGAAGTGACAATTTCTAAGCCAATCTTGTCAAGTCTCTACTGTTCAAGCCAAGTTTCGTCGTCCTAGCACATCTTGAAGTACCTTAAATTGCGATCACCGGAATTCTGGACCCCCTGCCAGCTCCCCCCCCCCCAGAGTGACCGGATCCGTTCCGGTTCTGTTACTGATGTTCTTGTTCTTCCCACCAATTGTCATCCCAATCGCTATGTTCTAAGAGTGTCACAAAAGTTACCCCCCCCCCCCGACAAATTGGTCGGATCCTGTCCGCACTTGAAATGGGACATCTGAAACATGTGTTCTTTCCAAATATCAAGTTTCAGTAAGATCTGATCACCCGTTCAGAAGTTGGACAACCTCAAGATTCCGGATTCCCCCTCCCTCGACTTCCCCCACGATGGTCATATTGGAGAAGCGACTGTTCTTAAGTTAAAAATGTAAAGTCCCTGATATGCCTGCCAAGTTTCATCATTATTATATAGGTCATGTTCAATTTATTGTATAGGCTATGGAGTGGTCATTATTTTGTTAGTTATTTGTCTAGTGGTATGTCACAAAGTTGTTTGTTCGATTTGGATTATTTATGTATTTATTTTACTCGTCAGTTATGGCGGAAATAAAATAATTGAATTGAATTGAATGGTCCTAGCACATGCAGAAGCATCTTAAGTCGGGATCACCGGAATTCCGGAAGCCTCCCTCCAACTCCCCCCACAGTACTCGGTTCCGGTCTGGTCTTGTCAACTATTGATCTAGGGCTTGTGCTTGTTCTTCCCACCAAGTTTCATACCAATCCGTCCATTCTGAGCATGTCACACAATTTCCGGTTCCCCCATCCAACTCCCACCAAAGTCACCGGATCCATTCCAGACTTGAAGTGTGACATCTGAGACACGAGATCTTTCCAACTATCAAGCTCCATCAAGATCCGATTCCCCGTTCAGAAGTTATAAATATGTCAATATTCCGGATTCCCCCTTCCTCCACTCCCCCCACCGTGGTCGGATCGGGGAACTGACTGTTTCCAAGTTAGTTTGGGCGGGTCCCTGATATACCTGCCGAGTCTCATCATCCTGTCACATCTGCAAGTACCCTAACTCGCGATCAGCGGACCGACCGACCGACCGACAGACCGATTGAAAAGTGATCGGTATATGGCACTTGGCCGGAAGGCAAGTGCCATAAAAAGTATTTTATTTTGTGAACTTGGCTGTAATGATGCGCACTCTAAAGGCGTAGAAATTCATCTGTAAGAAAAACTATTGAGACAACAACGATCACAGACCCTTAGGGATCATCGATATATACCGTTTGGTCAAAAGTATTTTTTTTACACTTTTCGGTTAAAATGCGCACTTTAACGGTGATAGACGGTGATAGCGCACTTTAAGGGAGCTAGAACTTCATTTATAAGCAAAACCCCTTAGTCAAAATGATAATGGGCTCATGAAAATGTAAATTTTGCTTAAAAGTATCTTTCTGAATTTGAAGTCAAGATTGGTACTTTAAGGAATGGTCGGATTTAGAAAGTGGCGGTTTCTAAGCTAATATTGCCGAATCTCTAATATTCCAGCCAAGTTTCATCGTCCTAGCACTAATGGAAGTACCTTAAATCACGATCGCCGGAATTCCGCCCCCCCCCCTCAAACTCCCCACAGTCACCGGAATCAATCCGGTTGTGTACAAAGATCAAGACATGACAAAGATCACCAGAGACATGTCCTCTGTTCATTATCAAATTTCACTCAAATCCGATCAACCGTTCCAAAGTTACGCATGACTCAATATTCCGGATTCCCCCTCCCGCTACTCCCCCCACGACTATCGGATCAGGTAAATTTTTATTTATAAGTCAGTTTGATCGGGTCCCTGATATGCCTCCCAAGTTTCGTCGTGAAAATCCCTCAAACCGCCATTACCGGAATTCCGGGAAACTCCCCTCCACCCCCCCCCCCCAGTGTCCGAATCCAGTCCAAATGTATAAACGATTTATCTAGAGCAGATGCTTGTTCTTCCCAGCAAGTTTCACCAAGATCCCTCTATTCTAACCGTTTCTCGAGATTTCCGGTCTCCCCCCCCCCCCAATTCCCCCATAGCTGTCGAGTCCGGTCCGGACTTCAAATGGGACATCAGAGGTATGTCATTTATTCAGTTATTGAATTTCATTCCAATCCGATCACCCGTTTGAAAGTTACACACTGCTCCAATTTTCCGGATTCCCCAGCCCTCCACTTCCCCCCCCCAGGTGGTCGGATTGGGAAACTGATTATTTCCAGTTTATTCGGATCGGGTCCCTGATGCTCCTGCCAAGTTTCATCGTCCTAGCACATCTGGAAATACACCAACTCGAAAAAGTTTGACAAAACTACTTAATTTTCCGGATTCCCCGGCCCACCACTCCCCCCCCCCCCCCCCAGATGGTCGGATAGTGAAACTGATTATTTCCAGGTTAGTTATATCGGTCCCTGATATGCCTGCCAAGTTTCATCGTCCTAACACATCTGTAAGTACCCCAACTCGAAAAAGTGTGACAAAAACTACTTAATTTTCAGGATTCCCCGGCCCACCACTCCCCCCCAGATGGTCGGATTGTGAAACTGATTATTTCCAGGTTAGTTATATCGGGTCCCTGATATGCCTGCCAAGTTTCATCGTCCTAGCACATCTGGAAGTACCCTAAATCGAAAACAGTGGACCGCCCGACCGACCGACCGAAAAGCGATCGGTATATGGCACTTGAGCGGAGCTGCAAGTGCCATAAAAAGGTACAGAGCCCAACTACGAATTTGACCTGTAGTTTAACCCGAAAAATCCAAGAAGACCCAAAGAAAGAAGTAATCGTGCTAACAGGAGGCCAGACAGACAGACGGACGGATGTCATAATCTGACATGTTCCGTAAATATTATTGTTTTCGCAACCATTGTTATGAAGTCTCCGACCCCTGATAGCTAAATCCTGTGAACCAATCTGATTGGTCGAGCTATTTCATTCAGCGAAGCTAGGGGAAAGTGTTGTGTTATGTGATTTTTGTAACTGGGATTTAGAATATAGTTAGCTGTCGTGCAGTTAAGATCGAAACCCTGACAACGGACAACTTTTACGAAGTCATAGGTAGGCTATCCATCCACTTACGTTTTGGGATCCCAAACAAGTTATAAAGGAGGAAGTAGTTCGCGGTAAATCCTAGTAGTTGGATGCTTTTGAGAATAGCAAGCAATTATCGACAAATCATGGGTTCTTGCTTGAGGATACAAAAAAAAATCGTACTAACCTGAAATCGTCATAGATTCCAACTGGATTTTGGATTAACTTCCTTCCCACCGACGTATCCAAGAGGAGAGAAATTCCCGAATTTCGACCGGATTCCGGCTTCCAGAAGCGGAGCTTGATATTCTTCCTTTGAGCATCTCTAGGCAAACTTAGCGAAAACTCTACAGGAACTAATCCCAATTTGAACACTTTCACAAAATTCCAACTTATTCCTGAAAAAAAAGGATTTTTTTTACTCCGTTCCAAGAATAGGCCTAACCTAAAGTTCCCTTCATCAAACACAACAGTTTCTATATGGTCCAGGTTCATTTAATTTTCAAATAATGAAAACAAATAGTTTTACATAACTTCATGTCAGAGAGCAGGCTCGACGGCCAGAAGACTAAATTAAAAAAATACAAGTAATCATGGTCATACACAAGTGTATACAGTATATCAACCACCATCCGGTCCCGAGAAAGGGGACATCCAGCACATAACCTCCTCATTAAAAACAAGACCAAAGGTTTCCATGAGATCCCAAAAATTTAATATTTGATCCAGACAACTAGGTCTTATCTTCACTAGATCCAGTCTTCGCCAGGCTAATCATCTGAGAAAACCAAGTTCAAATATACCTGCATAAGCCATAGCCTATCTATTTTGACGATACTGATCGAAACTTCCTGCTTTACTTCTGCCAAATTTCCGGTTTCGGCCGAATACCGAGCGAACTACTTGTCCAGCAAAAAAAAGATAGTTCAGAAACGAATTCAGCGTATCTCCTTATCTCTATAAAGAACATCTAATCAACTTAAATAAAACTTTCCCTTCAAAAAAAAAAAATCTGGTTTCAACCAGATTCCGGACGAAAAGTATGTCCGGATAAAAATGATTTTCATATACAGATTCAGCGTACCCTTAAATCTGCCATCGAATCAACTTCTAAATCCCTTCAATCAACAAAAAATGATTTTCATATACAGATTCAGCGTCTCTTCTTACCCTTAAATCTGCCATCGAATCAACTTCAAATACAAACTATGCTTTCAACAAATTTTCCGGTTTCGGCCGGATTGCGGGAGAACTACTTATCCGGCGAGAAAATGATTTTCACCATCGTACTCAGCATGTCTTCTTACCCCATAATGGACTTAAAAATACTTTGTTTGATCCTTAACTTAAACCCCCTCCCCCACCCCTAAATGTAGGGCTACAGAGCCCATCTACGAATTCGACCTTACTCTTGGCCCAAAGAATCCTCACACCAAGTTTCATCAGAATATCTCATTCCCTTCAAGATTTATAGTGCGCACAGAGGAACGGACAGACGGACAACTTTTGCGATGTCATAGGTATCCGTCACTAACGTTTTCGGATCCCCAAAACAGGAAACTTGAAAACAGGTCCTGTTCTGTTTTAACAAAAAACATGAGTTCCAAAACAGGAACAGCTGTTTAACAGGCGAATAAAAACAGAAACGGCAATTTAAAACAGGTATTTCTATTTTTGATTTTACGTAGGTATTTGTTGTTTTTATGGCACTTGCTTTCCGGCCAAGTGCCATTTACCGCACTTTTCCGTCGGCCGGTCGATAAGTCCGGTATTTGCGAGTTAGGGTACTTGAAACTTGGCAGGCATATTAGGGCCCCGACCAAACTAACTCTGAAATAGTCACTTGCCCGCCGACCATCGTTGGGGGAGGGAGGGGAACCGGAATTTGGAATTTAGTGGCACGCATAACTTTCGAACAGATGATCGGATCTTAATGAAACTTGATACTTGGAAAGATGTCATGCCTCAGATGTCCCATTTCACGGCCGGACCGAATCCGATGAATGGGGGGGGGTCGGAGGGGGGGGACACGCTTAAAATGAAGCGAATAGAAACTTGGTGGGAGGAAAAACACAAACCCTAGGTTTGTGTTTTTCCGAACCGGACCGGATTCGGGTACTGTACGGGAGATAGAGGGGAGGGGCGTGAATTCCAGTGATCGCAAGTGACGGTACTTCCAGACGTGCTAGGATGATGAAACTTGGCTTGAACATTAGAGACATGACGTGGTTGGCTTAGAAATAGCTCCCTGATCCAACCATCATGGGGGGAGTGGAGGGAGGGAGAATCGTGAATCTGAAAAATCTGTTATAGGCTATCTATAATTTTTGAACGGTGATCGGATCATAATAAACTTGATATTTGGAAAGACCTCATGTCTCAGATGTCCTATTTAAAGTCCGGATGTAATTCCATAAATGTTGGGGGGGGAGGTGGAGGGGAGAACCGGAAATCTTGTGACACACTCAGAGTGGAGAGATTGTGATGAAGCTTGGTTGGAAAAACGAGCACAAGCCCTAGATACATCAGTGATGTATCCCGGTGGCGCTTCGTTGTACGCCCACTATAACGTTGGATGTACAAAAAAGAACTGATTAATAAAGTGATTTCGCTTCAGATATCTGCACCATGCACGAAAGAAATAAACGTAAATTCCTTAATACACCTCACAACTTTCATCATCAAAACCTATATTAAAGTTGAAATGAACTGACTGTTTGCTTTATTTAAGAAGTTGTGTTTATTTATATTTTTGGTTTTAGGTGCTTGGGTCAATATACGTATTAACGGAATAGTCCATCGAAGAAATCATTGCATGGTGTCAGAAGTTCAACATGGATAGTACACCAGCTCCATCAATCAACTGGTCAAGCCCCAATCTAAAATCAGAATGGAGAAAATTTAAGAGACATTGCGAGCTCATGTTCTCTGGTCCACTAAGTGGAAAATCCGACGCAGTAAAATGCTCATACTTACTGATCTGGACTGGAGAAAAAGGACAGGATGTGTTCTCCACTTGGACCTTAACTGACGCGGAGGCAAATAAGCCGAAAGTATATCTGGACAAGTTTGAGAATTATATTCAGCCAAGTGCAAACCCTATCTTTGCCAGATACATCTTTCATCAGAGAAACCAAGCGGATGGAGAGACTATTGAGTCATATGTCACTCAGTTGAAAGTACTTGCCAAGGACTGTGAATTTGAGACCCTAGAAGACCAGCTAGTTCGAGATCGGTTGGTCTTCGGAGTCAAGAATGCAAGAATCCGTGAGCGGCTTCTCAGCGAGGGAGCCACACTTACCTTGGCTAGAGCAATTGAGTGCAGTCGAGCTATAGAAACTGTGCAAGAGACCCAAGCACTCATGGTTAACGAACAGGCGCAGATTCCAATTAAGCAGGAGGTGGAAGTTGTTCAAAGACAGAGAAATTCCCCTGCATGCTATTTCTGTGGTGGCCCGTACTCGAGAAGCCATAAGTGCCCAGCAAAAGGGAAGCAGTGCAGCAAATGCAGGAAGATGAACCATTTTGCCAAAATGTGCAAGAGCAAAGTAGTACATGAACTTGAAACGAGAAGCGAAGCGGAAGATGGGAGGGAATTCATGATTGAGTCCATTTCCACAGAAGAAAAGGTGGAAAAGCCTTATGCTCTGATAAGACTGGCAGAAAATGATAGTGAACTGGCGTTCAAGATAGACACCGGTGCCGAGGCCAACATTTTGCCACTCAAAGACTTCAACAAATTGGCAAGAAAGCCAGCACTGCTGCCGACTGCCGATGTGCTGACCAGCTACACCGGAGAACAGCTAAAGGTACTGGGTACAGCCAACCTAAAAGTTCAGTACAAGAACCAAACCCCCCAGACCCATACCTTCCATGTGGTCTGCACAGATAGAGCACCCATCCTCAGCCGCCAGTCCAGCGAACGACTTCAGCTGATCAAGTTCGTCCTCAGTGTCAGCAATCCAGCCCCGATCAGACCAGTCATCCAAAACCTCTTAAACGAATTCAGTGATGTCTTTGAGGGCATAGGGACACTGCCTGGAACCTGCAAGATATATCTGAAAGAGGGTGCGGTCCCTACTATACAACCACCGAAACGGGTTCCTTTTGCACTACAAGCTAAGTTCAAAGAGGAGCTAGACACACTGGAGTCACTTGGAGTCATAGAAAAAGTGACCAAGCCAACACAGTGGGTGAATTCCTTAGTTCTGGTGAGAAAGGCAGATGGGTCACTCAGGATCTGTTTGGACCCTGTTGATCTAAACAGAGCAATTGAGAGACCGCATTACCCTATACCCTTATTTGATGAAGTAGCAGCGAAGTGCAAAGGAGCCAAGAAGTTCTTTAAGATGGATGCCCGGAATGGATACTGGTCGATGGTGTTGGACAAACCATCCTCCGAGTTGACAACATTCAACACCATGTACGGCCGGTATAAATGGAACCGATACCCATTCGGATTGATTTCGGCGCAGGACGAATACCAGCGAAAGATGGAGGAGGTCTTTGCAGAACTGGATATCGGGCTGATCGTTGATGATATCGCAGGCAATGGTCGTAGTGACGCTGAACATGACGCCAAGCTGAGGGCAGTACTCCAAGCCGCAAGAGACAAGGGAGTGCGGTTCAACAAGGAAAAATGTGTTTTCGACACTACTTCCATCACCTACTTCGGACACAGACTGACAACGAGCGGCATCGCCCCAGACCCAGAGAAAACCCAGGCGTTAGAAAACATGCCTGCACCCCGAAACCAGGAAGAACTACAGACATTATTAGGAATGTACAACTACTTGTCTAGATACATCCCCAACCTGGCTACGCTGAACAAACCCCTCAGAGACCTGTCCAAACAGCAGAAGTTCGAATGGAATCCGAGCCACGAGGAGGCCAAGAGAGGGATTCAGAACGCAATCTCCCAAAACCTCTCCTACTTTGATCCAGAGGCCAAGGAGATAGAGGTGATCACAGATGCTTCCCAGCATGGTCTGGGCGCCCAGCTAACAACGGACGGAGCAACCGTCGCTTTTGCATCTCGCTCTCTAAGTGAGACGGAGCAGCGTTACTCCCAAATGGAAAAAGAGATGCTCGCAATAACCTTTGCTTGCAAAAGATTTCACCAGTATCTGTTCGGAAGAACGATCTGCGTGACCACGGACCACAAGCCTCTTGAGTCGATCTTTGGGAAATCTATACAAAGGGCACCTCCAAGGCTGCAGCGAATGATGTTGGCTATCCAGCCGTATGATATCAAGCTTAGATACAAACCTGGAAAGACTATTCCTGTAGCGGACACCCTATCCCGCCTGCACCTTGCGGATACAGACATTGAGTCGCAGGTGGACATGGAAGTTCTGGTTCACTCAGTCCTTCAAACGGTACCCATAGCAAGCCAAAGGCTAGCACAAATACGTCGAGAAACGACTAAAGACGAAATACTGAACTCCCTGATGGAAACGATACAAGTGGGTTGGCCAAGCAATAAAAAGAACCTAGACAGAAAACTTGGGCCCTTCTGGAATTATCGCCATGAGTTGGCGAAACTCGATGGCCTTGTCGTTAAAGGGGAGCGCATAGTCATCCCGAGATGCATGAGAGCAGGCATATTAGACCAACTACACTCTTCTCATCTAGGAGTGGTGAAGACCAAAGAGAGGGCCAGAACGTCTGTATTCTGGCCAGGCATCACTCGAGATATCGAGAGGCTGGTCAACCAGTGCGAGGTATGCGCCAAGTTCGCCATGAACCAACAGAAGGAGCCGATGATCCCGCACAAAATACCCGACTACCCATTCCAGCATGTAGCTGCCGACCTGTTCCAGCTCAACGGACAGGATTACATGGTCACTGTCGATTACATGAGTCGGTTCTTCGAGGTTGATCGCCTGACAAACACCACGTCACGGCAGGTCATCAACAAACTGAAATCCCATTTCGTCCGATATGGGATTCCCGAGCGACTTACAACTGACAATGGCCCCCAGTTCAGCGCAAAGGAATTTGAGCAATTCATGACTGACTGGGGAATCATCCACTCAACCTCGAGCCCAAACTACCCCCAGTCAAACAGCTAAAAGACTCATGGTGAAGGCCGCTGAGAGCAAGAGTGACCCGTACCTGGCACTATTGGAGTATCGGAACACACCCATCGATGGATTTGCCCCGGCTCAAGTAATGGTGGGACGCCAACTGAGATCACCCCTGCCCAGCATCACACAAACGTTACAACCAGGAGCTTTCCAATTTGACCGATTCAGACAACAAAGGGAGAAGGCCCAAGAGGCCCAAATCAAACACTATAATCAGCATGCAAGGAATATGGAACCACTGAAAACGGGTCAGAAAGTGTGGGTCCAGTTGACTGACCAGGGAACCTGGAAGAAGGCAACGGTTTGCAAGACTGGCGACAGCCCTCGTTCATACTATGTGCGTCTCGAAGAAGGAGGGACGTTCCGCCGCAACAGAATACACATCAAATCAAGACAAGACCCGACGGTGACTGACCTGCACGACGGTGCTAATTGCCAAGTCGAAACCTCTCAATTCTTCGAGGACCGCACCGGACCAGTGAGCGTCTGGCCACCCAAGAACGTTCCCGATTCCTTAGCTGATTCCCAGGAAACTACGGACCCCCCTACAGCGGAGCCTCCGACACCAATGCAAGGCGTCACAGACAAAGAGGCGGAGGCCACGGATCCGGCGCAGGCAGAGCGGATCAACCACGGAAGAAGCGCGACGGTCACTCGCTCTGGTCGTCAGGTGAAACCCCCGGCGAAGTTGAATTTGAGCATATACAAAAACCATCGTTGAATCACACGAAGAAAAGAAGGAAGATGAAATGAACTGACTGTTTGCTTTATTTAAGAAGTTGTGTTTATTTATATTTTTGGTTTTAGGTGCTTGGGTCAATATACGTATTAACTGAATAGTCCATCGAAGAAATCATTGCAAAAGTAAGTGAAACCCTTCGTACCACAAGATACACCCCCCCCCCCGTTTTCAATCCCCCACAGTGGCCGAATCTGGGTCCGATCTGTGAATAGAATATCAATGACTTGTGCTCTTGTCTAAGCCTGCCACAACATATCCGGTGCACACTCAACTCCCAGCGCAGTAGTCGGATCAGGTCCGGACTTTAAATGAAATATCTTAGATACATGCTTTTTCCGGTTATTACGTTTATTCGTTTTTGCAGACAAGTGTTGACAAAATGTTGTACAAAAAAACTTCTAAATCGAACGCGCACCGTTGTGCAAAAATTCGACTCTGTTGATGAAAGTCTGCAAATTTTAGGGAAAAACTACTATTTTTAAGAAGAAACCACTGTTTTAATGGAAAAGCGACTATTTCTAAGAAAAAAATCGACTTCTATTTTTTACCGACTGGCCGACAACATAAGGGGGGCATCTCCCCCTAGTAGTGGTGCCTCTGACTAGCACTAGAATCCTTAACAACATTAACATTTACTTTTGAGAAATCATGCATTCACCCATCTTCTACCATCTACGAGTTTTCTCTCCAAGCAAGACTTTTCTGCAGACTGAAACATGTAACGATCAGTCTTTTCCATTGTGAATTACCGAAATCTTCCTTCCTTCGAATGTCTAGTACTTGGGTCTTGGGATCTACTCGCACCACTGGTTCCACCTTCCTAACCTTTAACCTTCCTTCCTTCAAGCACGCCCGATTCGAAATTTGAAATTTTTGCGCTGCACAAACCGCCATATAGCTAGTATAGCATATAAGATTAATAAGTCGCATGTCTGAATCTGAATGTTATTAATGTTTCATCTAGCCTACTTGTGATTGGCTAGTCTCCAAGAAAAATATTTCATTGCTCTCAACTCTCCAGCAGCATTCTCACAATGCAATTTACTCCCAGTCTGTTCCAATTATTTGCCTTTTGTCATCGCTTTAAACCTTCTTAAGAGGTGTATTTCTGTTGTCAACTCTTTCTTTTTCATCATTTTATAAATTAGTACACTATGGAATTTGAGCTGAGAAGAGAATGGGATGGTCCTGTGTGGAATTCAGCATTGTTATAGCTTCAAACTAGTATTTCTGTAGGCCTAATTCTTTAGTTTTCTTTTTATAAACTAGACAGATCTCTCTTAAAGGAAAACTTTTATGGAAATTAAAAATTTTATTCAAGGTTGGATACTCCTCCTGTAGCCTACAAAAAAGCATTGCATAATGTGCATTAGAAATCAGATCATTCTGAACCAATCAAGTACACAAGGCCCTTTTTTGATACCCATGCTCAAACCCTGGGGCATGCTCGCAGGTGTGACCATGGTACTCACGCATAGCCTATTTGAAACCCTCGTACACCAGAAGGGTAGGCTACTAGTATATGAATTTCAAGACAGAAATGAAGACTTGGTTTGTTTAGTTACAAAAGGACTGTAGCGTATACTAGTAGGATACGCATCTAGCCAATAAGCGGTACACATAGTCAGTCATTATGTACCTGATATTGATTAGATCTTTACTTTTATTTTAATTCGTAAGTGTTGAGTATAAATTGTATATATATATTTACTGACAACTGAACGAATATTTGGCTTGTCCGCTTCCCGTTTTTGAAGTAAGCTGAATTGAACTGAAGATAGGTATTAGTACCATGCTCACAAGGGTTTCAGCATGAGTACCAAAAAGGGGCTTAGTGTACTAGATTGTTTCAAACTCCTCTTTTTGGAGGCCTCACACAATCTGAACCTGTCCACAAGACTGGAGCAGGATCAGAGACTTTAGACTGAAAGTTTTGACCTAACTATTTCATCCTGTTATGGATCTATCTCCTGTTTCATATCTGTTTCTAACTCTATGACCGTGCTTACATGATTATCAGAGTAGGCTACGAAACTGCCATTATCAGTCCAGAAAGAACTCATCCTAGGCCAGCCTAGTCAAACTTGATTGGAATCGTGCACTGGTGCATACAGTAGCCAAAAAGGTTAGGAACAGTAGGTAGCCTCGACCAGGTCTGGACTGGATCTAGAGCAGGTCTAGAGGCATGTGACATTGTGGGACATCTTGTAGGTCGGTTAACTGGATGATGGCAAAAAACGCAGCTAATTACAGGAGGGGTAACTCAGTCAATCACAAATCCCTGATTTTTGGATACCCTATGCCTAACACTGGATACACTATGTCAGGTGATGTGTACTGTAAGCCAGAAAAATATTGATGATCTGAGTGAAGTTAAAATTCAGCCTTCACAACTCCTTTATGTTGAGGTAGGTCAGGGTCGGGTTACCAACATGCATCCATCATTTGGCATACGGTATCCAGCATTAGGCATAGGCTATGCCAAATGCTAGATATAGGCTACCCAGCATTTGGCATATAGTAGGCCTATCAAAAAATGAGGGATTTGTGGTAGAATGGGGTAAGTGACCTCGTTTTTACACTACCTCGAATTCTGCTGCAAAAATGTTTAAAATGAAATTTCCATGCTGTCCTGATACATGTAGGCTAGTCAAGAAGCAAAATCTGAATTTTTTTTCAACATTTATGCCCCAAAATCTTAGAATTATTTTTTTTCCTTTGTTTTGAACCTGGTTTAAAAAGGGATTTTCTGGTTATTAACTTTAATAACTATCATTCATTACGATACTTTGCAAGCAATCTGACCTCAGGTAAAATTATCTTTAACTAGCCTACATAGAAATATTGAAATTTATTTCCCCAATATGTAAACCATTCTATTAGCCTAGCTTCAATCTAGTATGTTTGTCATATATTGGTTCCTTTTTAAGCCAGACAGATTTCACTAAAGAAAGGTTTCTCTGGAAATTTGAAATCTTGTCTGAGGTTGGATACCTGTCCCTGAACTCTCCTACACGGTACCCCGATGCTGCCCCGATGTGTACCTTAACTCTTAAGTCTCATATAAGAAGGTAAACAAGGCACACCAAAGTAAAATAAAGAACAAGTTGAGCTGAAACACTTGCCTCTTAGATAATATCAATTTACTTAGGTTAATTTAGGTACCACTCACCAGCTCAAGATTTGGGCAAAGCGATGCTGAACTGAAGCGATGCCTGAGCGATGCTAAGGCTTAGCTCAAATCATCGGCTTAGCATCACTTTTCCGCCAAATCTTTTTTTGCCTAAGCATCAAAGGTGGTCTAATCAAATTCAAAGTCTAACCGAAGGTGGTCCGACACTGGTCCGACATTTCCAAGTGTTCAAAAAATAGCCTAGCCCTAAGCTAGGGTAGCCAGTAATTTTTTTTTTAATCAAACCTGAGCTGTTGAAGATCAGAATGTGATTCTCCTTTCTTTTAGCTTTGATTTGAGGCCAAGATCACCTCTCTATCTTGCCTCTAAGCATCCTAAATCTTCTTTAGAAAACAGTATTTTCCATAAGAAAATGCCTATGTTCATCCATTGACTTTGGGGTTTTGTCCATCTAGTGACCAGCTTGGAACTATGTGCTTCAATGAAATTCTATGAAACTGGGTATTTTGAGCTGGTTTTGAGTGCATGGGGAGCCCCATCCCCCAGCAAGTGAGTTAGATGAGAAAATATGAATAAAATCATTAAGGTGATGTCCAATAGACCTATTGCTGCTATAGGCTGCTGACTTTTCCTCCTTAGTATCAACAAATTTTTGTAGGCAAGTTCAGCTACTTTTTTTTACATCTAAATTTACATTGAATATTAAGAAATAATATTAAATAGCTAGGCTAGGACATCTTACTGATGATGGCCTTACCAAACAGACAATTTTGTCCTGAATGCAATGGTATTTTCAAAATATTTTTTGAAGCTGTTTTAGATAGGTAAAACTCATCAGGAAAATTCACAGCAATTCCTGCATTCATTACAAAAAAAATGCCAATTTTTGCCACTAGGTGTTTTTGGTGGCCACCCTAGCCTACCTAAGCAAACCACTACTGCAATACTTATAAATTACCTACTTTTTGGAGCACCAACCATCCAGGCACCAGCATCTTTGTCTGTCAAAAGAAGGTCCATGGCCACAATGGGTCACTGGCATGAGAAATTAATGAAATCCAAAAACAATCCCACTTGGGACAGACTTGGGACTTGGGATTGCCTTTTAATGGCTCCTTGGCAGTATTCACCCTTCCTTTCGAACTTTTTTCGAATTAATTGAATTCTATGCAGGCTGTGCTGCGACTTTCTTTTTCTTGAAAATTCCCTAATGTTCTCTTTCTGCTACTGAAAAATCTTCGAAAAGTATCATCTTTTCATCCAAATAAGGCCAAAATTATTATGAAATAAAAGAGAAAATTTAAGTATTTTTGTTTAATTTTTGGCTGATATCGTAGATTTTTTTACACCTTTGTACAGCACGAATCCACAGAAAATACAACCGAAATAACATCAGGTCACGCAGAATAGCCAGAGAACACAGCAGTGAGTTCCTTCTTATAGTTTTCTTGATCTGAGCTTCCAGCCAAAGCTAAACTAATCAGATAAAAGGCGATTCTGAAATTCCATAATTTATGATAGATATTCCTTCAGCCCATGCTGATTGCGAAGTGCGAATCATCTTTGACAGTGCAAAACGGTTACGTTAGCTACATAGGCGTATTCTCGCCGTTCCCCGAGGACTCCACTTGAGGAGTCCCCGCGTTTTTGTTTGTCTCCGGGACTCACTCCCTGTATTCTCGCGAGTCCCCACGGACGGGGAATGCTCCGATTATCATTACCATCATCAAAAAGGACTACGTTTCAGATTCGGAGGGGACTCAATTTTTGCTGGTGCTGGCGCAATGTAAAATAATTAAAAACAATCAAGATAAACAAAATAAAAAATAAATTGGATTCAGATAAATGTCATCAAGTGCATATTTTCTTTCGAACAAAATCCATTTTAGAAGCATTCTCCGTAATTTCGCTGTTTTCCGTATGCACAGTCCGCGTGGAGTGACTCCCTCTTTTCTCGCCGTTCCCTTCGATTCCCCGAGGAGTCCCCGGGGAACGGCGAGAATACGCCTTTCATTAAAGCTATATTTCTGCTCTTCTTGGCAAGGGTCCTCTTCAGGCTCAAGCTGGAAAATGAGCCTGTGAAAAACACAATTTAAGATTCCTCCTTAAATATTGTGAACTTCTTCCCTGAAAACCGCTTGGAGTTAAAGCTGGTTCTGTGATTTCATTTTGGACGCGGCTGCTTCTTTTGCTGCTCCATTCGGTCGCCGAAAGGGTAGAGATTCTTTTGCATTTTGCTTTTGGAGTCCCATGTCTTTTCTTCGGGTACTTGTCTGGGCGATTTGAAGTTCCGTACTTCGGGTTCAGATATTCCGTCAGCCCAAGCTGACTGCGAATCATATTTGACAGTGCAAAACGGATACGTCACTCCTAGAAATGCTGATTTTGCCACGTGGCAACCGGTGCCGACTGTTGTCAGCCGGGTTCCAGCACCGATCGGCTACCGTGCATTTGCTGTACACTAAAACCAAGAATGGACAAACCCCTCGTCTAGAACTCGATTTGAATTTTGGAAGACACTTGAACGAAGGAAACTTCATTTCAAATTTTCAGTTTAAAAAAATAGCAAACATGAACTCAAGAAAACGAGTTAAGGCCTATTCTTTCGAAGAATGCGACAGAGTACAAGCTTCAAGATGACAAAGAACTGCAGCAATAAGTTTAACATGATGCATAGGCTGTTACAATAAGCCTGACATAAACGAAAGAATTCAAGATAAATGCGAGCGTTTAACCTTTACACTTTTAGCGTTGGATTTCCTGCACTGGAGTGACGTCAGGCCCAACCGCACAAAATCTCTAAAATCCATTCGACTTCGAGTTGAGATGGGACTTGAGACCCTATCATGTGCATAGGAAACCTTGATGGACCTTTTTGTCGAACATTGTATGGCTCGGAATTCTAAAGTGAGGGTCAATTCCCTGAAATTAGTTTTGTGGAGTATGAGCAATCGTGCACCTGGCAGTTCCAGAATCCGCGCCAGGCGCTTGTGCCATGTTGAAACGGTACTCAGTTCCATTTGTGGAGCAGTGAATGGCCCTCACGCTTTAAAGATCATAGTTGCGAACCCCTTAATGAGCATAGCAACAAGCTAAACAATTCAAACAATTGTTAGAAGTGCAACGCTTTCTTGGACGCAATCAGTTTTCAGACTCGAATGGCTCAACATTTCCGAAGGCGCTGACATTTTCGTCGGACGACACCATTCTTCGGAACTGCTAACACTTTCCAAAAAGATCTTGTATCGACGAATGTACAGTCACAACACTTTTCTAAGCTGCAGACATTTTCCGCAGATTGAAGTAACGACACAAAATTTGTGTGTAACACTTTCTTACATTTTAAGACACTTTCCAAGGTTCAACTCCTCTTTCTTAACCCTACCACGACGTTTTCTTATTTTCAACATTTTCTGTAGTATGTGTTCTCTCGCTCTACAGACGCTTTTTCAGAACCCAACATTTTCGTGGGAAAAGTGTTGAAAGCAAGACATTTTTTATGAAAATGTCGCTTCGCAGACACTTTGTTGGGACAACAGTGAGATTTTCAACAGATTTTCTTGAAAGTGTTGTGATGGCGACGTTTTCTAGAGAAAGTGTCGTAAAACTTTTTACAGTGTAAGAACGTGTCCGAAAGCTTTTTATTGCTGTAAATGCTGGATTCAATGCTGCATTTTATTTATTTTTTTGTCCGAAAGCTGTTACCTTTATTTCTTCTCTGACAATTCTAGAATACCGAAATTTAACCTTAATCGCCTGCTCCCAAATTCAGCGTAAAATTTAGCATCTTTGCTGAAATTTTCGATGAATTCCATGCTGAATTAATGCTGCATTAACTGAGCGAAAATTTAAGTCCGAAAGCAAAATGCTGCATAAAATCCTGAATTAATTCAGCATTCTCGTTCGTTTCGGAGCTTTCGGACACGTTCTAAGATCTTCGATTGGGAAGTGGTGGTTCACGAGAAAGCTTGTGCAGTTAAAGGTTAAAGCAGTTGTTTTGAACGCATCTATACGGTCCTTCTAATGGAACGTGTTCCTTAACTGAAAAGCTTGCGCAGTCAAAGGCTAAAAAAAGTTGTTTTGAAAGCACTCAGACGGGCCCCGTAGAGCCTACGACAAATCTTAGTTCCAAATATTCCGAGGAATCCAAATAGCACTAAACATTATACAAGATAATATGAAAAAAACTTCGTTTTCTTAAAGAGTTAAAGAGGCTGCGTCCCAAAGTCGAACCTTAAAACGTACAGGAATTAGGAGAGGCAGTTGGGGGGGCTGCCGCCCCCCAAACCCCCCGCTTTTAAAGACTCTTTTGTACAGGTTTTTTGTTGTGGGGGGCTGCCGCCCCCCTAACCCCCCGCTCTTGGCTTCGGAAAGGCCCTCTTTTAATTAACAAAAAATACAAAACAGGTTTTTGTTTGCTACCCTACCCCCACCCCCAGCTCTTAGCTTGTGTGCTCTGTGTCTGGGAAACAGTTTCAATAATTATGTTAAAATGTAAATGGAGTGGTCAACTTCATTGTTACTAATTACTAGTTTCGGCGCAATGGTTCTCCTGTCCTCTTGTGTTTAACATTTTTCGAAGTTATTCCATTATTCATTCATTTCAATTTTTTGTTAATTAAAAGAGGGCCTTTCCGAAGCCAAGAGCGGGGGGTTAACAACAAAAAACCTGTACAAAAGAGTCTTTAAAAGCGGGGGGTTTGGGGGGCGGCAGCCCCCCAACTGCCTCTCCTAATTCCTGTACGTTTTAAGGTTCGACTTTGGGACGCAGCCTCTTTAACTCTTTAAGAAAACGAAGTTTTTTTCATATTATTTCTGTACGTTTTTCTACAATCCATGGTGGATGTAAGTTAATAATTCCTGTACTCCTCGTACAGGAATTAGGAGAGGAAGTTGGGTGGCTGCCGCCCCCCAACCCCCCCGCTTTTAAAGACTCTTTTGTACAGGTTTTTTGTTGTGGGGGGCTGCCGCCCCCCTAACCCCCCGCTCTTGGCTTCGGAAAAATTTAAGGTCATTTTTCTCAAATAAAAATTTTACGGATTAAGACAGAATTTTTTGAAGCTTGCAGTCAGTCTGACCATGTCGAGCTGATCATTTGATGTACTTGAATGTTGAAATTCGTAACTTTTAAGAATTTCAAAAATTAACATGGGCTCTTATGGGGAAATGGGGTTTTTCTAAGCTAGAAAATCGGGGGGTTAAGATTTTCCGACGAAACTTTCCAGGAAAATTACTCGGAGAATTCCGCGTCGAATGAGTCTTCGTACACCCAGATCCGATGTCGGCTGTGACCTGTAGGCGTGGCGAAAAAAAAACAAAAGGAGAACATGAACATTAAGTGGCTATGCGTGGTTTCTGGAAAACAGGGAAGGAGTTATCGGATCGAGCTGAAATTTCGCGGATAAGCTCCTGGGCCCTAGGGGACCTTAACTTGTGAATTTCAGCCCGATCGGACAACGTTAAAGGGGGGGTGGGGTTGGGGGGTCGAAACTTTCGGCCAGATTTTCCCCATGAAGGAAAAGTCGGAGGGGGATGAAATTTGGCAGGTTTCTTAGTTGGAGCTCGGGCTACGAAATGCATCCCTCCCCATCCCTCTGCGACCACTGGAACCGAAGATCGCTTAACATTGTCGTGGTTCGCCTCTTTAAAGAGGCACGAGTGTGCCTCCTTGACAAAATGGAAGAAAAAATCTGGTTCTAAAAATGTCTATTACATTTTTTTGATGAAGTATTGTTGTTGTTTTTGGGATCCCAAAGCGTAAGTGGAGGGATACCTATGACATCGCAAAAGTTGTCCGTCTGTCCGTCCGTCCGTCCGCCCGTCTGTGAGCACGATAACTCTCGAAGCGAATGAGATATTTTGATTAAACTTGGCGTGAGCATTCTTTGGGTCAAGAGTAAGGTCGAGTTCATAGATGGGCTCTGTAGCCCTACATTTAGGGGTGGAGGAGGTGGTTCTAATTCTAATTCTAAAGCTTTATTTTTTCGCCGGACAAGTAGTTCTGGAATTTCGCCGAAACCGGAAAGTTCGCAGAAGTAAGGCACACACATGCTGAATCAATATCTGAGCTTGGTTTTCTTAATGATTAGCTGTTTGGCCTTAATGTTTCTAAATTTGAAGAGTAAAAAAGTTCAAGGAGTCTGGCGAAGACAAAACCTATTTGTCTGGATCAAATATCAAATTTTTGGGATCCCATCGCAACCTTTGGTCTTGTTATAATTGTTCTGTCTCAGCCATTTTCATTTTGTTTTCTGCTGGCAAAAATAAATAGTACTAACAATAGTAACAATAGCAGCAGAACGAAACGCCATAACAAGATCGACAACCGCGAATAGTTACCTGCTGGACGCAGCTAATTCATCAACTTCGGTTTTCCTACATGATAATTTTGGTTTCCGCCCAAACCGCAAAAGTAGACGCACGCGTGTCCGTCGCGCGCGCGCGCCGACATGCAGGTAGTCACCGACGTCAGTATCAATTTACAAATTTGTGATAAGACGTGGTAAGCAGAATAGGATATTTGTACGTGGTAAGGGCTACCTTCCGGCGCTGGTTGACTCCAGCTTTGGTTTCTCAAAGGTCCGAAATGGCAGATCCGACGTTTTAAGCCCGGAACAAATTGGACAGCGTGCAGATATGGTTTCATGTTATCGACCAAGCCCGTCAATTTGACCGGAATCCGGTTGCGATGCGAGTCTACCATTTGCTCTTTGTGATTTTAGACGCAACTTGTGAAATTGCCGACTATAAGGGGTGATAGTCAAGGGAAAAAATATGTTAGTGTCCAATCCTGGCTCAACTTTTCCAGTTCCACCGGCGTGCGGTTGTTGTTTCCAGCACATTATTTATTTCTTAGAACCGGATTCTCGTACTTGAATGTTTTTCCCAAAACAACAAACCGGCCCCTGCGACCGAGATCGATGCGACCGAAGTCAGAATTCTAGCTGCACCACTAATGTGAACTGACAATCATTTCCAGGCTACCAGCATCTCTAAATCCAATCTTCCTCCATCCCCCTAGTTTGAACCGGATTCAGAACACAGTTGCAGGTCGAAATCAGGTCGGGATCCTTATAGTCGTCAACAGAAGATGACCATTCTCCAGGGTAATCAGCATCTCCAAACAATTCCTCTCCCGTCTGGACCGAATTCGGAATACATTGGCCAGTCGAAATCCGGTCAAGATCCTAGTCACTCCGAAAAATTTGGCCTGCATCTCTAGGTCGCAGCGGAGCAATTTATTTGAAATTTGCCAGGGAACCAGCCACAATTTCCAAAAAAAAACTATCAAATCTCCCCCTTACGACCGAAATCGCGATACAGTGTTCCGGTAAATCCGGTCGAAATTCTAACTGATCCAGAATAGAAGACTGACCATCATTACCAGAGCTACGAGCAACTCCAAAATTGCTCTTACTTCTGGACCGGAAACGGAATGCAGTGGCACGTCCGAATCCGGCCGGCATTCTTGCCGATCCGCAGTGGAAGATTGGCCAGCATCTCTAGGGCTCAACGGAGCAGTTTGTTAGAAAAGTTCCCAGGGGATCAGCCACTGACCAGCGCCGATGTCAATTGTTTCTATCGTCTGGATATGAGCGGGCCACAGTGCGATCGATAGAAGTAGAAACATTTCCAACTAATCCCTATTTGCGCTTGTGACTTCCAAGATGTGTTAGGCAGTGCTATTTGCCGAATCATGTAACCAGTTTCTTAGTGCAATAACGAAGAGGATTAATTGGTACGGTACTAAGTGGTGGTGTCGTGAGACTTTTTTTTTAAGGGGTTGTCGATGACCCTGTTTTGTACTGGATGAATTCAGATATTACCAACGAAATTAGTTCCATAGCCTACCATTATGACAAATTGAGTCTGGTATACCTTTAGGACAGACGATAATTTTTTTGGACGGATTTTCTGTGCTTTGAACATACCTGAAAAAATCTCAACTTTTCCTCACGACCGACCCTCAGAGCTGGATACTGTCCGAACACTCAAGGAATTCCAAGGACAAAACAACTTGAGCTTCTCTTTTGACTAGTCCCAGTCAAAATTGTCTTCAAACTAATACGAAATCTGAGCAAAAGAAGGAGTGGGATCAGAGCAAAACAACACTAGGGAGTAGCGCCAAGACCTATGCTTTCCATGCTGACCATGCTTTGCAAACGGGCCATACTCATAGCGCTGCCAACTACTCTTGCGGCATTTAAAGCGAAACAAACTTGAGGGTCTAGAGATTTCTAGTAATTTCTAATCTAGTAATTTCTAGTAATTCTAGTAATAAAGAGATTTCTTAGAGAGTTCTAAGATGAGGTCTGCACACATCGAGGAAACTTGGGAGGTTGTATCTTTTTTGTGCTCTGTTCAGAATATGAAGTTATTGGAGCCAGCGCTGGTGCACGACCGATTGAGTTTTAGTAAGAACGTTCACTGTCGCTAGTGATGCTAGTGTCGCTGCTATTCGAGTGTGTGTCACTTTTTCTAAGTCTTGGCTCTAGTCTTGGCTCTCTAATGTTATTTTGCTCTGAGTGGGATCGATTCCAAGCTGTGAATGAATGAATTCTGCATGTTTTGAATTCCCACTTCTATAAGTAGAAACAGTGGAGTAAATCAACAAGAGAGAAAATAAATACAAAAACAACATACAAAAGAATAAAAAAAAGTTAAAAACGGACAAGGACGGAGGAGAGAAGGCTACGATCGACAGCTATAAGCTATAATAATAATGCAGCTCGTCAAGTCTGATAGTATTGTTAGTGACTGAAAATGTATTCATTATTTAACAGTTTGTACACCATTAAATTGGCAAGTAAATAGATCGACAGATCGATAAATATGTATTAGCCCTAAAGGCCCAATGGTACTCAGATAAAAAAAAAACAAAGAAATCCAAAAAATAAATCGAATTAATTTCCAAAAATATGAACGAATAAGCAACCCTTCCTACCAAAAAAAACCACCAATAAAAACTACAAAAAATTGTCTCTATTTGCCACACCCAAACTAACTAATATGGTCGATTCCTTATACAACTTGAAATTTGACCGATTCTGCATATACCGTTTTCTAGGCTCCTACATAACTTCCTTAGACCGCAATCTCTGCAAGCATCCCACTAATGGAAGAACGTCTGCTAGTGGCTGTCAACGGTACAGATTTCCTAGGTTTTCAGCGACTTTTGAAAAATGCATCGCAGCAACAGGTGAGTCGTCGTTTTCCAATTATCTTTTTATCCACGAGCCAAAATGTCATTTTTATGCCTGAGTTCCCCGCCCTTTTAAATTTGAATTTCCATACTTGGATGAGCGCAAGAAACGTGTCGTCCGGGAAATCACTCCACAGGTTCCTTCCATTCTTCATTCATATTTTGCTTCCTGATTACTGAAAGGATTTTTCAGGTTCTACTTAAAGCACAAGTGAAGTGGCAGTAGAAACAGTTTCCGTTCGAATATTCAACTATACCGAAGCACCTTGAAACCATGCTTTGCTTTAAAAATAAATTAAATTCCCTTTGGCTGTTTTAGCCAAAAGCTAAAACAGAAAAAATGTATATAGATGTGTAAACAAGAAAAAATGTGTATAGCTGTTCTTTCTGAACAGTGAGCTCCTCGGAAACACCTTTTCCCCTTTAGTAGTGTTCCTCCTGGTGCAGCTTTGCCGATTTCAGTAGGTCGTTCCCGTTTATAGTACGTGTTCATCCTGCACCGTTTCCTTCCATTCCGTTATCTTGTTTGGTTGATCCAAATTTTGTTTTGGTCTCTAGTCAAGTTGGCAAGAAATTAACAAGAGTTAAAAATGCACGACAAAAATTTAAATACAGAACTTTCGCACGACAGAGGTCGGAAATAGGCGGATCACCTTAAAGAACTCGTCTTACCTATATTATTTAATTAACTATACGTCACTAATTTGTTCCATCCATTCTCATTTCCGTGATCTCAAACCTCCCATGTAATGCTTGTCCACCCTAACCGAACTAGATCGATTTTCATAGTCTGGCTCTTTTCGAAGCTAATCAGGCTCCCGATTTCCCGTGTTTGGCACTTTTTGAGGCGGACCTGGCTCCCGCTTTTCTCTTCTCTCGTTAGTCAGGAATATCGATTATGCAAGTATTTTTCACAATACCATCTGTGTGGAAAAATATAAAAATGTTGTTTCGGAATGTCTGGAAGGAAGCCCATCGCTTGTCAGGTCCCGACTCAAAGAACTACTGATTGTTAATTTAAAAAAAATTATAATTGGTATGTTTGCAATATAATTTATTATGAAATTTGTTATCTAAGAATTTGTTTAATACAGTGTGGATGGTTAATTGAACGATTGTTTCGTGTGTGGTTGTTTTATGATGTAGGCTACACATTCTCGCTTACTCATGTCAAATGTTTTTTTTGTCATTTTTTTTCACAACAGGGTAGTATATACAGGTCAGATAAATTAAGTATATATTATATTTTGTAAGATTTATCGGGTAGCCTACGTAGTTGTGGTCATTAATGTAAAAGTTTTAACAAGCACTGAATGTTCGAATTTTTATTCTCCACAGTTTTACCGACTGGCAGGTTGTTTAGTGTATTTGTATTTTTGTTTAAAATTAAAAAACTTGAACTTTCCACGCTTGTAATCAAAACCAAGTGAGCCGAGTTGGGCAAAACAAGTGCGCAAGCGCTCAGACGTGGAGTGTGAAAGTAAAATGTTATCACATCTTATAAACAAACATAGTTAGAACCAAGACATTTCACATCACCAATAACCAAATAACAACTTTTGAAATCATCCCAGTTTAAGAGCTTTTAATGTATACAAACCGTATTTAGAAATCCAAAGAAAATCTTCAAGACCTTGCAAGAACGGTTTCGGTTACCAAACTGAAATGTCTTGCTAGCCAGTCCGACCCTTTAAACCTCTTTTCCATTAGCAAGGTAATAACAAGTATCATAAACTAAATCGTAGCAGCCTAATACCCCCTTTGTCACAACTTCATTAAGAACGGCATATCATATGACATGTGACAAAACTGTTACACCAAAATCCGCATCTATACATAGGGTGGGGAGGTTCAGTCTCAAGATGTTCTTCGTGGCCAGAGAATATATACATATATATCCACAAGTAGCCTATACAAGAGTTGAACTCGAGACATGTTATAGCTGAACGTAACTCATGGAAAATCTGGTCCCATTTACCCATGAACAGGAGGGTGGGGAGGGGGGGGGGGGCATCAAATTGCACATCGAGACCTAAATATCCTCGACTATACCAGCTTAGACGTTGATTCCAGTCACGGGTCAAAAACTTAACTCATGGGCAAATTGGGCCCACTTGCCCATGAAGGGGGAGGGGGGGAGGGGGGGATCAACTCCACATATATATCCCTAATCCTATGAGTCAAAAGCACAAAGGAATTTCATCGCCCTATCTCCAGTTAGTTTCAGGTTAGAAACATTTAAAAATGGACAATCTCGGCCCAATTGCCCCTGAACCAAGTGAGGGTGGGGTTTAGAACCTGCAAAAAAGAAAAAAAGACCCCAACGCTCACAAACCTACCAAGTTTCAACTTGATACCTGTTGATTCCTGTCATGGGTATCGAACTTTACTCCTGGGCAATCTGGGCCCACTTGCCCACAAACGGGTTGGGTGGGGGAGGTGCAACTTTAAAAGTAATTTCCCATCCCTAGGATCTACAAGTACAAGAAATATCATCGTCTTATGTCGCACTCTGGTCAAGTTATGAACATTATTCACTGGGTAGTCTGGGCCCATTTGCCCCTGAACCGGGTGGGTGTGGGGGGTGGGACCCCCAAAAGGCACAACTAGACCCCAATACCCACAAGTGTACCAAGTTTGAACTTGATACCTCTTGATTCCTGGCACGGGTAACGAACTTTACTCCTGGGCAATCTGGGCCCAGTTGCCCATGAACGGGATGGGTGGGGGAGGTGCAACTTTAAAAGTAATTTCCCAGCCCTGGGATCTACAAGTACAAGGAATTTCATCGTCTTATGTCCAACTATGGTCAAGTTTTGAACATTATTCACTGGGCAATCTGGGCCCATTTGCCCCTGAACCGGGTGGGTGTGGGGGGTGGGACCCCCAAAAGGCACAACTAGACCCCAATACCCACAAGTGTACCAAGTTTGAACTTGATACTTGCACTGGTTCACGAGTTATGAGCTCCACAAAATATGGTGAAAACCGAAAACCGAAAACCGAAAGCTGCTAGAGCGCTCGCAATAGTGGATTGTTCCAAGGAACACTCCACTAAAAACTGTCTGGACGTTTTTTAATCTTTTTGAAAAATGTTTCAGCCAGACCCAGTCCTGTGAGGTGCTGCATCTCTCTTTGATAAGCTCAGTAACGACATTTTTCATCCAGTAGAAATCGCAGACGAGACACTGGACGGCGTTAACAAGATAAGACTTATTTCTATCGGGTTGGAACGAGGTAAGCTCGGTCATCAGTTTCTAAGAGAATAAATCACGATGATGGCTAGTTTAAAGTACACCTCGCACTATTTACTGTTTATGAACCAATATTTAAAACTATCTAAATATTGTAAAACTAGGCCCTGGTTTTAAAAAAATTATCCATAGCTTTGGATGTTCTAAGCCTTTCCCGAAGCCCATTGACTTCTTGCAAAAGCTAGGCAAAATTCAGACGACCGGTTTTACGCATCAATAGCATGATACGCTAACACTCATCGGGAGCATGATGCGCATGGTTGTAGATACCCTTGGTCGAATTTCCAACAAGGCCGACCTAATTACAATCAAATATTTACAAATTTGTTAGTATTATTTCGCAAAAATCGGGTTTTGGTCCATACCCTAGAGACAACGCTAAGTGTTGGATCTCATTTCCGCGAGAGTTTAAAATGCTGGAATATAACTGTATCTATTGGGACTTGCGATTTAACGATTGATCTTTATGCAAGTTCTCCAATTTTAAGGAGGTGTCGTAAAAATAAGCGGTATGAGAACCGGGTGCTTTTGTTTATTGTTCCTGAACACCTGTTACAATGGGCGTCAAGTACGAAAGTTAGATCACAGTCCGAGTTCCTCACACTTAAGATTCGCCTTAGTCTAGCGAAATTTTAGATTTGGTAGCTAGTTTCTGTATGGACAACGTAGTTGTTTTTTAGAATTTTCCAGCGACATTTTCAGTATACATTTGAAGTTATGCAAGTAGAATATACAGCAAAAGTACGGTATCTGGTATCACTAAAACGAAGATATTAATTATACAAAAGTAGGAACTCAGTGTTGAATGATCTGAATTGATACTAGGTGAGGACACACTTCAGAATTGCCAGTCGGTAAACAAAAATGAGCCTGAGCGAAGCGCCACATTTTTCTTAAAAACAATCGATTTTTGGAAAAGCAGTCGATTTTTTCTACAAACAGTCGTTTTTTGCTGAAAAACAATCGGTAGAAATGACAAGCCAGTCGGTATATACTTTGACCCCCCCCCCCCCCAGAAAAAAAACATGTTGGATAGTAACGCCTCTGGTAATCTAAGCCAAAAATCTCAAAAAAGCAACGTAGCCACCATTACAGGCATTCTGGCGAACGCAATGATGCTGCTAGTATCCAATATCACTGAAGTAGGATATCCAGTGTCATTAAAGGAAGTGTCTAATAACTCGAAAATAGGAATGCAAGACATCTCAGGTGGGCTTCGAAAGAGCCCATAAGCCCATAACCTTGATGTGGCGAAGAAGTGCGTCTTAATAATAAACGAACATGTATTCAGCCAAGCTGACTGCAAATCATGTCCCAAAACGTTAGTTGGGAACTTGGTGTGAGGACCATTCGGTAAAAGTACAGGTCAAGCTCGTAGATTGATCCCGTAGCCCTATATTTAGGGGTGGGGGAGGGTTACAAATTAAGAGGTGACATATTTGTAAAAGCCAATGAGTCGGTCGATTTAGGGGTGACGATGCATGCCGAATCCGCAACTGTTTGCTCGGCGGACAAGCAGTTTGCTCGGCGGACAAGCAGTTCGCCCGGAATCCGGCCAAAACCGGAAACTTGGTTAAAAGATAAAGTTTTATCTGAAGGTAAAGAAAGGGTCGATGTAGAGGTAAAGTAAGTAGAGGTAAGGAGACATGTTGAATTCGTTTTTGAATTTTCTTTTCTTGCCGGAAAAATACTTCGGCCGGATTCCGGCCGAAACCCAAAATCTGACAGAAGTAAAAGTTATTCTGAAGTCAATTACAGATTCGATATAGGAGTAAAATCAGCTACGATGTTCCTCAGCGATATTTCGGTCCTTCTTGGCAAGGGTCCTCGTTTGGCTGTTGCTGTTGCTGGAAGGAGCAAACCTATGCAGGTGATCTTTACAATCTGAAGGAGAAAAAGGAAAAGTGATTGACAGTTGTATTATTTTGATGATGATGTGTGATGATTGAGATTCGGAAGATATTTGAAGGGGATTTTGAAGAAATGTTGAAGGATAGAAAAATGAGCTATCATCATTGTTTTTTGCAACAAAATCATCCGATTTCGACGGAAATTCGAGAAGTGTTGAAATTGTCTTGCTTTTCAGATAAACCATAACTTTGGATTTCCAACCAACGGAACACTTCTGGAAGTATGCATCGACAGACAACTAGATAAATTCGTAGAAATCCTATTGAAAGCCGGAGCCGATCCGGATTATTTTACCGGAAATCGGGAACGAAGGCCCCTTCACTGCGCGGCAGAAAATGGATATTTCGACTGCATCCGCCATCTACTGGCTTCCGGAGCAGAGGTAAGTACATTCCGCCAAAGGGTTGAGGGGTGCTGTGTTGACCAATCATAGACACTAGAAAATGCCCGGGTGGTAGATCTCGAGCCTTGGGCTAAATAGTACGGAAATCTATATCTCATTTTGACTGATTACTTCTGAGCGTGGTCCGTAAGGCCAGGCCCACCGTCTTCCAGAGAATTTTTCGGTATTAGCAGGGTCCATGTGAGCCTGCCATTGACCTAGCCTCCCTGCCATCCTCGCAAATACATCAATCGCTGAGTGAGCACAGTAGTAGAGGTAAGTGCAGTTGCAGTGAAGTTTCGGGCTGAATGGTAGAATGAAGATACAAAATACCTATTCAGGTGTTTTCAGAGGCCCTTAATTACCTAGTTTGGCTAACTCATAGTTGATTTTAGTCACAGCAAGTGCATGAAAAGGGCAAAGTCCAAAGTCAACAAACGTTCAAATAAGCATACCTCTACTGTAGTTGAGTTTAAACATTTAACAGAATGTATGAACTTTACAACTGTGAAGTAAAGTACAAAAGGCGAGATAAATCTTTTTCTCTACGGAGTGGAAGTGATGTTGCATTGTCATTTCGAATGTTTAATATATTAGGGAGGTAATAAGAAAAGACATTGCTACTACCTCAATGCTACCCCTTAAAGTGTAACTGAAAAGCCAGCTTTCTGTATTTCGGATTTCAAGACGCTGAATTAATTTGACTGTGCTAAGGTTTATTTATTTTTTCTTGGGCTGTAGTGGTGACGTTCAGAATATGTACTGCTGACCCAGCTGGACAAAGTTCATGCCGACGCAGAAAATTTGAAATTCAACAAAAGCGTGCCATTCCAACGGTTAATCAAGCCAGACTGAATAACTGTTAAATTCAAGATTGTAAGGTCACTTCCAAAAAAGCCTGCTATTGCGTGTGACCCAAAAAAGATTGATTTTTCGGCAATCTTTTACCACTGTAGTTGCTAAATATTCAAAGCATTAGGCTACATACAAGCACTTTGAGGTACCGTAAATCCGAAAGAAAAGTTAATTCAATGAAAATTGATTCTGTAAATATCGGAGGAACAAATTCACGCATTTTTGTCGGGTCTTCAATCCCATTTGAAGGAGTAAGTGAGAAATAAAATGCCGTGTCTCGGTCCTGTTAGGTTAAACTTTAAAGTACTAGGGACAGGGTGGCGTTTTCCTGCTGATTTTATTATATGTAATCGCCCGAAGAAAAGCAAGAGCAATAATGATTATAACACTAGTACAGTTGTTTTAATTTTCTGGTATTCCCCTGAGGTTAAAAGAAAAAAGTTCCAACGGTGCGTTATCACTTGTTATCGCATGGCTAGCTGTGCGATAACAATTGTTATCGCACTGTTGGAACTTTTTTCTTTTAACATCAGGGGAATACCAGCAAATCTTGGCACTGGGTATAGGATAGGACTGGTATCATGACACTGCAGTGTACTGGTGTTATAGGCCTTTATCATCCAAGCTTTAGCCCGGGGTGAGCGTTTCCTCCCGGTTCTGCCTTACGGGTCTAGACGAGGTTTATGCTACACTGGTTTGCGCCGAAAACATGCAACGTGTCACATGTGTTCACGGCGGTATTATACTATAGGAAAGGAAAAAAAGCCGCGCCCTAATTTACCGCAGCTTGCCCAGAATCAGGAGAATATTCACTGAAGAAATATTCTAATGCGAATTTTGAGTGTGGGGATGGAGTAAAAGAGCTTTAAAGACAACGTGGAGAAAAATGACTTTTTCTGGCCCTTGTGCTTTTAACGTAATATCCAAAAGGGCCAACGTCGACCATTTCATATAAAATTTAGGGTGAACGTGTATTGTTGGAGATCATACTTCGTCGCAGCCTAGGGCTGGAGGTCATACTAGAAGATTTCTACATTCTACCTGATGTCGCTAAGTGCGAAGTGAAGTTCGCATACAGATCATTAGCCATCGCTAATTTGGTACAGAAAGCACACATTGAAGGAAAAGCCGAAAAAAATCGAAAAAATTTGTGTTACATTTGACATTGGAAAATATTTTGCAGTTTGAGCCTGAAAAGGACCCTTGCCAAGAAGGGCCGGAATATAATTATCTATAACAAAATGCAGCTAACATATCCGTTTTGTACTGTCGAGTTTTATTCGCAGTCAGCTTGGGCTGAAGGAATGTAGAATTTTTGAACTATTGAAAGTAAATAAACTATCTGGAAAAAAAGAAAAAGATAAGAAAAAGGTCCTATCTTTGAATAGCTTACAATTGAGCTTAAAACAATAAAAAGAAAGAAAAAGTGGCTGTATGTTCCAATTGTTTGAAACTGAATTTAAACAAGAATAAATCTTACAGCTGTTTAAAAATGAACTTAAAACAAATAAAAAAAAAGATAAAAAAAGGGAAAAAGAGGTTGTCGGATGCTGGCACACGCATTGCGTGCCTAATTCCCATGGTAACCCTCAAGCATTCAACTACTCAACGGAGTTATTAATCCTTTAATCGTTACTCGTGTTCTTGGTCAATTCGTTTCCGGAGTCACGGAAAATAAATATTTTATGAGAGGGAAACATCGCGGTCAAAAAAGCTGAATGTTTTATAACATGGCACGATACTCGCCAGGGGTTGCGAACGCTATATTCCATTAATAAATGGGACTTTAAGTCTAACCAAACACATAAATTAGTTTCACAGTATAATGTTCAGGATAGCATCAACACACTTCTTCATTGTCATTCCAATCTGCTCACCCTCCACCAACATCCTGCCCTGCGCCCCTGCCAGCCCACGATATCATTCGCCAGTTTTTGGGATCCCAAAACGTTAGTGACGGATACCTATGACATCGTAAAAGTTGTCCGTCTGTCCGTCCGTCCGTCCGTCCGTCCGTCCGTCCGTCTGTCTGTAAGCACGATAACTCTCGAAGGGAATGAGATATTTTGATGAAACTTGGTGCGAGGATTCTTTGGGTCAAGAGTAAGGTCGAGTTCGTAGATGGGCACTGTAGCCCTACATTTAGGGGTGGGGGAGGGGGTTTAAATTAAGGGACAAACAAAATATTTTGAAACAGCTAATGTGATAGTCGATTATGGGGTAAGAAGACATGCTGAACACGATAGTGAAAACCATTTTCTCGCCGGACAAGTGGTTCGCCCGGAATCCGGCCAAAACCGGAAAGTTTGTTAAAAGTAAAAGTTTTATTTGAAGTTAATAAGATGTTCGATTCAGGGGTAAGAAGACATGCTGAACACGATGGTGAAAATCATTTTCTCGCCGGACAAGTAGTTCGCCCGGAATCCGTCCGAAACCGGAAAATTTGTTAAAAGTAAAATTTGTATTTGAAGTTGATTAGATGATAGATTTAAGGGTAAGAAGATACGCTGAATCTGTATATGACAATCATTTTTTACCCGGACATGTAGTTCGTCCGGAATCCGGTTGAAACCGGATTTTTTTTATAAGCTAAAGTTTTATTTGAAGGTGATTAGACGTTCTTTATAGGGATAAGGAGATGCGCTGTATTCGTTTCTGAACTATTTTTTTTGGCTGGACAAGTAGTTCGCTCGGAATTCGGCCGAAAACGGAAATTCGGCAGAAGTAAAGCAGGAAGTTTCGATCAGCATCGTCAAAATAAATATGGCTTATACAGGTATATCTGAACTTAATTTTCTCAGATGATTAGCCTGGCGAAGACTGGATCTGACGTAGAGAAGACGTAGTTGTCTGGGTCAAATATTAAATTTTTGGGATCCCATCGAAACCTTTGGTCTTGTTTATCCCTGAAACCGTTTAGTGCAAGTGTCAAAATTTTAAGTGTAATAAGTGTGTTTTAAAAGTCTATTTGAAGAATGTAGCCATGTTTATTTATTTTGTTTTGTCAAGTGTTTTAATATGTAACTTTTACTTTGTTATATTGTACTCCGCTATAACCAAAAAGCGGGTAATAAATAAATAACAGGTCGAGCCTGGTCGAGGAGTTGAACAGTCCAGGGCACCGGTGTAGGCCTATTTGACATCGGACAACAAGCCAAAAATTATTTAACCACCAAACGCAAGCCGAGTGTGTGAAGTAACATCAAGAACTTAAAATAATACTGGTGAAGTCGAACTTGTGTCTCTCCTTTCTTGAAATTCCACACCGGAATGAGCTCTGTCACTGTACCGGAAACTTTTGCATCGGCACTTCTCTGCGGTATTTAATATATTAGCCCTATGGTGCTATGCCAAATAGATGGTATACACGGTCTCTGGTACAAGCACCCACTCAGTATTTACGGAACTGACAGCGGATTTTGCTAGGCGCAATGGCTGCGAGCAAAGAAACAAGCAACTAAAATGTTCAATACCTTCATCAATCAGACTATACGCAGGGTTCGGACTGGTCGGTTCGTTTCAAATTATAGGCTCTGTCCTATTTTTATAGGATTTCCCGGGCCCAAATATAGGCCAAATATAGGATTCGGAAGTCTTCGGGATCAGATCTGTGGTAGATGGCGTGAGATGCCTGGTCACATAAATTCGTCATTTCCCGAGTTTCTGCCCGAGTTTCTCAGATACGTGAGTTTCTTCGCACATAGGGACATTCCGTCGGGGATCTTACCGGGGAACATCGCATGGAAGGTTGCGACAATATGATCTGAAGAGTTAGCAGACATGGAGCTCTGTACCGTCTGAAGTGCCCATATTAACTCAGCTTTATAAGCGGCATCACGCTCACAAAACATGTTTGTACCAACTAATGGTTTATCCTTGGTTGTTTCATCAACTCGAGATTGTCCGGTCAGGTGAAGCTGTAGTGGATGTAGTTGAGCAGTAACTGCGGCTTTGTGTTCTGCAGATCGCACATGCTGGTTTAGCTGAGCAACCCCAGCTGTGCAACCAAGATTTTTCAAGCAGAGTTTGCAAAAGAACGAGTACTGGTCGTTCCCAGTCTTACACCATTCGCCAATCTTTCTACCGCTGCAATCCGTCTTAGCAAGCCATGAACTATTAAATTTGGTAGGCCCCATACTTAATTACCAAGCATCACCTGCAAAATAGCATCCCAAGATTAAAAGACGTATTCGCATGGGCCGTATTCGCATCAGCCTTTTAAATAGCGTTCAGCCAGGAAACGCATAAGTCGCAAGAACTCCAGTCTCATTAAGCAGAGACTGCTAGCCTATATACTGATCTTCGTTCATTTCGGACAGGCCCAACATGACAAAAAACAAAACATAGGCTACTAAGTCAACACAACAGCATAGCCCAGGCAGAAGCAGCTTACTAAGCCCAACACAAAGCATTAGTTAAGTTCAAACAGCTCAACAATTGTAATTAATTATCGATCTACACCGAAAGACAGCACAGTCTACAAGCAGAGTCAAAAGCAAAGAAAAGCACATCTTGGCTTACTTAACGAGCAGTGAAAATTGAAAATCATGAGCAATGTTCTTAGTGCTCTTCAGCCGAAAATATAGGAATAATATGATTTTAGCCAAAATATAGGCATTTTATAGGAGTGCATTAAAATATAGGAATTTATTGGAATTTATAGGCGAGTCCGAACGCTGTTAATACGCACTGAATTTCGCGTGCGAACAAAGTGAGACAAAGTTTGAATCGTCACCTCTAATCACTTTTCAGCAGCAAACTGCTTTCGTGTGTGTTGGGGGGGGGGGGGTAATTGCAACTACGGGGGAAGTCTTAATGCCCTATGGGGTTGTTCAGCGGCAAGATCAGTCACCATCATGTTGCTATAGGGCGATCCTGGCGGTCTGGAAAGCTCCGCGAGCTTGTGCCGGCTGTTTTTGCGACTTCGGCTAAAAGTCGCTTCGCTTCCAGAGCTGTTCTCGCGCTCCGCTAGTTTCCGCCAGTGACTTGGAAAGCGAATCCACTTCGCGAGTGGAAAGGGATTTCGACAGGTCAGCGAGAAGTTGTAAAGGTGCAACTGAGGCGCAAGGACTTTCCGTTTGTTCTTGCGCTCGGCGGATTCTCGCTTTGCTTTTCGGAAAGCGAATCCAAAAGGTCGCCAGAATCGCCCTTATGTCAAGGACGGACATTAGTCGGGGTCGAGGAAGTTGGAATGATGGCTTTATAATTGTTACCATGCAGTTGGGACTGGCTGGTAGCAGTGACAAGTTCCGTATAGAGTGACATTCGTTACTTACGTGTGAGGGGGTCGTTTATGAATAACATATTGAAATCAAACATTTGCAATTATAACAAAGTTAGGTCACAGGATTTCGGGGCAAATTATTTAGTTAATAAATAAATCTGATTGGCCGTTTTTGACCAGTTTTTTCCGAACAACATAGTCGTTAACCTTATAAAAATGTACTTCGGTTTAAAAATTTCCTCAGGACACTGAACGTTTGAGCGCTTGTGCTGTACCAAATAGTAAAGAATCTGCGGTTTTCCTTGATTGCTGTTCCTAAAGTCGGCTTTTGTATACATGGACTCAAGAAAGTGGCATCACTGCTACCGTAACTGTCCAAACGGAAAACCATTATAATACTTGGCGTGCCAGACTGAAAGTTGAAAAACAAATCACGCAATCGGATAAGGAAACAGTGGGCGTATGCGGATCAAACACCATTTTGCATAAGCATAAAGACATCGAACAAGGCAAAAGGGCCCACCCATAAGAAGTGGTTTGTATTGTGACTGGATAATACGCGACCAACGCCCCCACCAATATACACCCACATTAGTCTCAAATGCAATAAAACAAGGCATTTCCTTCCGAAAATTCTAAAATGCCTCGTCTTTTTTAATGAATGTCCTAATGTAATACAAAAAATAAAAAGGTTTTCCTTCCAAAAATTCTAAAAAATACTTCTGTAACTTCAAACACATAATTTGTAACACATTTTCACCATTTAAACTTCATTCGCGCGATGTAAAAACCGCGCGACTTTCGTTAAACCGGCTTACCATGCAGTAGGCTATGAAGATGCGCGTGCCATAGCAGGTTTACTGAGTAACTGAAAAAGATTTGGTCCACTGTAAAAAGTTTCTCCGAATAAGGATGCAGTATTTGCTACTGAGATCAATCTTATCTCTACTGGGATAAGATTAATCCGAATTATCTCTACTGGGATAAGATTAATCCGAATTAGGGGTAATCTTATCTCAATAAAGACAAGATTAATCCCAGTAGCAAATACTGCAAGATTTTTTTTTACAGTGTCATGGTAAAGCAAAAATCAGTCAAATGTCACTAGCACGAATCTGAAACTAAAAGGTTCGGTGGGACAAAGCAGAGGCAGGAAAACATTCTTTAATTGGCAATCACGAGCGATGGAAAATAAGTTCTGGGCCCTTGGTTACACCGCCTACCTCGTCCCACGGACGTGGGACAGGAAATGAGTATGAACTGAATAAGTATGATTCAGACCGAAGTCTACTAGAGATCCCAGTGAGAGGTTACAAAGGTGACAGCATGTCGTGTGAATCCAACTGAATTACGTGAAGATAAAAAGGTCGACCTTTCCCATCCCCAAAAGTACACAAGCGCCTTTGTATGCAAAGCGTCTGTCATTCATCATCCGTATAAAGCTCTTGAATATGCCAAGAATGACGAACTCCTGCGATCACACTAGAAAATATGTTTTCGGCGGACTGAGTGTTGGCGCCGAAGTTATGAACGGTCAGCCCTAGGTCAGACAGATCTTATCTGACGGCGCTAAACGGAAAGTCAGCTGAGATTCATTCTAGCGATATGCCGCTGGTTCGTCGTTCTAGCTTAAGCCTGAGGAGGACCCTTGCCAAGAAGGACCGAAAATCGCTAGAACACGACTTTTCCATTTAGCGCCACCAAGGACGATTCGCGCAGTCAGCTTCAACTGAAGGAATACAGTAGAGATCTACTTCTTTGAACAGTTAGTTCACCTTGAACAGTACCATGTCATCCCCTTTGCTGCGGAAAAATTTAACAAGACCACATATTCGATGGGATAAAAAAAATACTATTTGATCCAGATGGGTCTTGTGAATATCCTTGAACACTTTTACTATTAAAATTTAGAAACAAACAGATTAAGGCCAGTGGCTGATCATCTGAGAAAACCAATTTTCCAATTTTGGCACAATAATGTTCATATACCATACGTGTTCAGCATGTCTTTTTTTCACAAAAACAAGACGAACGGTTTCGATGGGATCTCAAAAACTTAATAGTTGATCCAGACAACTGGGTCTTATCTTCGCCAGATCCAGTCTTCGCCAGGCTAATCATCTGAGAAAACCAAGTTCAGATATACCTCTAAAAGCCATATCTATTTTGACGATACTGACCGAAACTTCCTGCTTTACTTCTGCCAAATATCCAATTTTCAGTAGGATTAAAAAATGATTGTCATATACAGATTCAGCGTCTCTTTTTACCCCTAAATCTGTCATCTAATCAACTTCAAATAAAACTTTTGCTTTTAACAAATTTTCCGATTTTGGCCGGATTCCGGGCTAACTAGTTGTCCGGATAGAAAATGCTTTTCACATAAGTGTTCAGCATGTCTTCTTATCCTAAATCGAACACCTGATCAACTTCAAATAAAACTCTTACTTTTAACAAATTTTCCGGTTCTGCTGGATTCCGGACGAACTACTTGTCCG
This sequence comes from Branchinecta lindahli, assembly GCA_023053555.1. Lineage (NCBI taxonomy): Eukaryota > Metazoa > Arthropoda > Branchiopoda > Anostraca > Branchinectidae > Branchinecta > Branchinecta lindahli. The sequence continues at coordinate 16,557,151 of JAKZAO010000011.1, read as the reverse complement.
GCGAGAAAACGGTTTTCATCATCGTGTTCAGCATGTCTTCATAATCGACTATCACACTAGCTGTTTAAAAATATTTTATTTGCCCCTTAAAATCTGAACCCCCTCCCCCACCCCTAAATATAGGGCCACAGAGCCTATCTACGAACTCGACCTTATCCTTGACCCAAAGAATCCTCACACCAAGTTTCATCAAAATATATCACTCCCTTCGAGAGTTATCTTGCTTACAGACGGACGGACAGACGGGCGGACAGACTGACAACTTTTGCGATGTCATAGGTATCCCTCTACTTACGTTTTGGGATCCCAAAAAGAAGCACCAGCCTGCTGTCCTCTATAGACTGATAAAAATTAAATATAAGAGATATTAATTTTTGTTTTACCGATCTAAGACCTTCTTTACTTTCAATTTTGTGTTTGGTGTTGAATAATGTCGAGCAATAAATAGTATTTGTCTTTTATATATTTGCATATATGTTTCGTTCGATTTGGGTAACCGTCATCGATACTTGTTTGTGTAAAGTGTTAAGAGCTGTAGTGAACTGAATTGGTTAACACGTGCATTGGGGGGGAGGGGACAAATATCAATTTTGGGCCCCAATTCTGGTGTATTACACATGCTAAAAATTAATTACTCATTTGGAGTAGCCTAATACATTTTGGAATATTATCAAATGCATTTGTAATGTATTGTGTATTGTGTTTCACTGATTTTTGGTTTGACTTTCTGCATTAGATATTTGCAGTCTGAATGGCAAGGGCGTCCGCTGTATGGACGTTGTATTAAACCATACACTCAATTTGAAACATCTTATTCGGAAAATTCACACCCATACTGCGCACAAAACCTGTTATACTGAGTGAGTAAATAAGAAAATAATCAAAGGAAATTCCCAAGAAGGAAATAACTTAAAAGTGATCATCTTTTTTCAGATCAACGCCAAAAGCGGCTTGTCAGGGCGGACGCCTTTACATGAGCTCATCACGGGCTGGAAGGATGAACCATCCTTCCAAAAAGCTTTCAACGAACTGGTGAATCATCCAAAGGTTGACATCAACATAGAAGATGATGACGAGGCCACACCCCTGGAGCTGGCAGTGGAGAAGGGACTAAGAAATGCTGCAAAGAGGCTACTGGACCTTGGGGCGACGGTGACCGACACAGCGAGGGCGCTGATTCAAGTAAGTTCATTGAAGTGTTAATTCCCGCGGTCATCAGACTATTGCTGGCTATAGTCCGAGGATGGTCATGGCACGTTTACACACTGCGTAAACCCGAGCGTACTTTGAAATCCGAGCGTATTATACGCACGTATTTGGGCTTGAAAGTTCTCTAGCAATACGGACGTATTTGAGAAATCGCTCCGTTTTCTGTATAAATACGTCCGTATTGCTAGAGATCTTTTCAAGCCCAAATACGTGCGTAAAATACGCTCGGATTTTCGCAGTGAGTAAACCCACCATCATTTGTAGGTAGTCAGTTGCTTGTCAGTTGGTGCATAGTAGCACAAGTTACAGTCCTCCGCGTTCTTGCTTAGCTTTTTTCGTTCCTTTTTTCTCTCTTCTTCTTTTCATTTCTAAATATTTCCATCTCTTCGTCTTTTTCACATCCTAAGTCGAGACCAGGTTAATTTTTTAACTTGATTTATTCATTAATCTGTCGATTAAACTTGTTATTATTTAGTGTCCTGCCCTGGCCAAATACACCTCTTGTTCTTTCCTAGTAGGTTTAGTTTATTCTGGTTGTGTATTTTTGTTTGAATATAGATAGCCTACATGTAACTCAAATGGAACATCAGACGCTATTTTTGAAGATGGCATGGATCGAAAAGAACTGCTTCTCGGCTCGTGCCAATTCATGTTAATAGCCTCATCTGTGCTGTCTGTTTCTGGAGTCACGAAGATGGCATTAATAACCACCTTGTCATGTAACCAGAATTTGTTCGTTCCGCATGGAGTGTCAACCGCACAAAGAAACCTTAAAGCTTATAATATGAAGCACAAATTGACGCTATGAAACCTACTCACTTCAGTAACCAAGAATACCATCTCTTTGCGCATAAGTATTCCCTCAGCCCAAACTGAATGCCAATCTCATTGGATAAGTCAGTTATAGTTTGAATTCTGGCGAATCATGGTGTCTGTAGCGCTACCTATCGGAAATACCGACAACTACTCTTTTAATAATAATTTGACAATAATGTGATGCTGCGGACAGACTATCGGGTACGGCGATGGGATTACTACCAATATTTTAACCAACATCATCGTTTCCATGCGGATAATCTGATTTTATTACTTTTTTTTCTTGGCCGGAACTGATGAAAATGAAGAAAGTCTGCCCAGAAAAACCTGTAGTTTTGTGCGACCGCTGAAGACACGTTGGATGAAAAGGAGGTTTCCTTGCAAATGTAGAGCGTGTTCCAACCTTCTAACAATAGTAACTACTAGTTAATATTTTCGTTCCAACCACGCGAAAAGTTACTACGCTGACCGTTCCAGCCTACTCGGAATAGTAAACTAATAAGAACTATTTGCTTATCACGCTCGGGAGCGTAGTAAGCGTTGTAACTACGATCTCTGTGTCGTGATTGGTCCGATTGGTTTTGGGCACGATATTTTGCCAAAAATGGAAAAATTCGTTCTAGCCTTGACGACAAGAAGCCATAATCTGTGACGTCATGCGTAATAACCACGGTAAGTAGGGTCGAACACGCTCATAAAGTTACGTATTTGACTGCTAAACGGATAAGTCAGGTGAGATTATTTTTATTCTAGCAATATTTCGGCCTTTCTCGTATAGATGGCAGGTTCGTATTTCTAGCTTGAGCCTGAAGAGGACCCTTTCCAAGAGGGGTTGAAATATTGCCGGAATAAATCTCAGCTGACTTATCTAATGCGCGTAACTTTGTATTAGCAAGGAAACATTCTTTGCACTGTTCTAGTGCCCATTAAAAAATAGTATTTTAAGTAAAAAATGTACTCTACTATTTCTATTTTATAGAAGTGGGTAACTAAAAAGATTCATTCATTCATTCAACGTGACAGTCAAAACGGAGTGACCCCATAGCGTTGTGTTCTAGTATCTGTGCTGCAATATATTTTTCCTAAGTCTTAAGTTAACATCGTCTACTCATTTTCCTTTTCTTTTTTATACTCCGTCCTTGGGGATCGGCCTGTGATGAGTAATTACTGAATAAATGCACTCATGCACATATTCGACGGCACCACAAAGCTGTGGACGGCACATAGAGAACAGAAAGATCATATTATTCTCTTTTCCTTTCAGGAAACCTTCCCGGAGCTTCTTCGGCCCGATCTTGGACTCGGTCAGTTCAACAACAACAGCCAACTAAGCGAAACCGAAATCGCCACAGACCTAATGAAGGCAATCAGAAACAACGAAATCGACCAGTGCCGTCGAATCCTAGACTTAGCCGCCACTATGAATCTGAACCTGAACAAGGGACCGACGGACGGTCTGACATACCTACAGATGGCATGCGAGATCGGTCTGCCAGAGATAGCTGATATGTTGCTTCAGAGCGGGGCAAACGCGGAAGCGATCAGCAAGACCTGTGAAGACAAGCCGATCACTCTTGCCAGCCGTGTTGGTAGCGAAAAGATTTTACAAGCTCTGCTCTCCAATGGTGCAAACGTGAACGAGACGTCAACCAGCAATAGACAGACAGTCCTGCACGAAATCACGCAACAGCTTGCTAAGAACCCGCGGAGGTTTTTACCCTGCCTCCGCATCCTTTTGGCCTACAGAAACGATGAATTTAACGTTAACGCGCAGGACAGCTCTGGCAACACTGCTCTGCACTACGCCGTGCTGGGCGGTTGCGAAGATGCCGTGTTGCTGTTGCTGCGCAACGGAGCGGATATCAGCATAACGAATGTATGCGGGAATACGCCGCTCGACAGAATTCACCCTGAAATACTGGAAGCGTTTTTGGACGAGTGTATGACGGGGAACAAAGCCAGTCCCGCGGCCAGGTAAGTGATTTCGTCCTCCCCTCCCCCTTCTCTCCAGCTTCAACGAGCGTAAAAATATGCCGCAAGTACGATAAAGGTGGGGGCCAGAACTGGAGGTTTAAATGTCTTGGTCCAAGCAGAATCTGTTTTACCGAGAAAATGGAATCATTGGGACCGCTTACGCGATTGCGGTGCGTAGGCTGCAGGTTTTAATCTCCCAGTACTGAAGCCCACGGCAATCGTGAGGAGTTATAGTTGACAACGTTACTTGGATACGTCAGCTGATTTTATTATAACGATATTTCGTCCCTTCTAGTTTGAGCCTGAAGAGTACCCTTGCCAACAAGGGACGAAATATCACTAGAACAAAATCAGCTGATGTATCCGTTTAACGCAGTTTTGCCGAACTCCGACAGACTTATCAAATCGGTTGTGAAAATGACCAGAAGGAAATGCCTAGCATGTCTTCTCCCCGAATATCTCAAAACAGCTTGATCAACAAACGTGTAGCAGTACCACATTTCCGGTTTTCGCAGTATGCCGGTCGAACTATTGGTCAGATGATAAAACCAAGCATGAATTTCCTTTACAGGGGGCTTGCCATTTCCTATGCTTCTAAATTGCTATGTTGACCGATCTAAATCTAATTTCCAAAAATCTCCACTTGAGTCGAATCGGCATTCTTGTTTGCCTCATTGGACGTGCGCGCCAAAGAGACTCCTCCCTCAAGGCGCCAGCAGCCAATCCCAAATTTTGTCTATCTGGCCTTTGACGTGATTAGACCGCGGGCATTTCTCGAACTATCTTCCGACCGGTCAAGAGCGCATCAGAAATCTCTTATTGACAAGCCCCCTGTAAGGGAATTTATGGGTCCATGGTCAGCGTTATGTAAACTCCAACCCGACACTTCAGTCAATATAATCAAGAAGTTATTTATGTTATTAATCTACCACAGCTGAAAACTCATGGCATATAATAATTCAAGATCGTCTTTTATCCTCTGTCTTCCCCCATCGAAATATGTCAACCAGTTTCAGGAGTCATCGACGGACGGACGGGCGGCTTTACGATGTTCTAAATTTGGTTTGAGATCTAAAATCTTGGGGTCCACTTACCATTTGGATAAGACAGCATCGTTTCGGCTCAATGTGAGCTACCCTTCTTCGGAACGTAAAGATTATCACACCCTTCAAATCCAAACTTCACAACTGACCAGAGCAAAATAACACTAAGGAGTAGCGCCAAGACCTATGCTTTCTATGCTTCGCAATCGGGCCATACTTGTAGCGTCGCCCACCACGCTTGTGGCATTTAAAGCGAGACAAACTTGCGGGCTTAGAAATTTCCAGTAAGGCTAAGATGCGGTCTGCATACATCGAAGAAACATGGGAGGTTGTATCTTTTTTTTGCTGTGTTCAAAATTTTAAGTTATTGAAGCCAGCACTGGTGCACGAATGATTGAGTTTCAGTAGGGACGTTCAGTACCGCTAGCGGAGCTAGTGTCGCTGCGATTGACTCTGTGTCACTTTTCCAAAGTTTGCGCGGTACTCTCTAGAGTTAGTTTGCTCTGCAACTGACAGGCGACTGGAGTGACCGTTGAGACTGGCTGCGTAAAACAAATAAGCCCGGCTGTAAGTGCAACGGCATTAAAATACTGAAGCAACACATATAATGTATATAAACATTTATCTTGTTGCGACACGAATTAGATTCTCAGCTTTCCACAACACACAGTGTCTTACAATATTTTCACATAATCTGCCAGCGATATCTAACCAGGAGAAGACCAGTCTACCGCACAACTATCCAAATATTCAAGCAAAAAATAACCCAATGACGACCAGATTTCCCGGCGCGAATTTGCTCTATTTTGCTCAGATCCCGCCGGTGACAGAGTAATATAACACTAGGAAGGACCTATGCTTTCCTTGCTTTGCAAACGGGCCATACTCATAGCGCCGCCTATTACACTTCCGGCATTTAAAGCGAGACAAACTTGCGGAATTGGAAATTTCTACTAAAGCTAAGATTCGGTCTGCACACGTCGAGGAAACAGGGGAGATCATATCTTTTTTTTGCTGTGTTCAGAATATGAAGTTATAGGAGCCATCGCTGGTGCACGACTGATTGGGTTTCAGTAGGGACGTTCACTATCGCTAGTGGTGCTAGTGTCGCTGCTATTCAAGTGTTTTTTTGTTTTTTTTATTATCACCCTAGTTTTATTTTGCTCTGGCCGGGGAAGTATAGGAAACAATCTCAGACCCGGACAGTGTTTAGAGTACGACGATCCCTGTCTGACAGAGCAAAATAATACTAGGGAGTAGCGCCAAGACTTGACAAAAGTGACACACACTCGAACAGCCGCGATACTAGCACCACTAGCGATAGAGAACGTCCCTACGGAAACTCGTTCAGTCGTTCACGAGCGCTGGCTACGATATCTTCATATTCTGAACATAGCAAAGAAATTAAACAGCCTCCATTATTCCTTTAGTGTCTGTTCTAAACCCGCAAGTTTGTCTCGCTTTAAATGCAGCAGGCTTAGTGGGCGGCGCTACGAGTATGGCCCGTATGCAAAGCACGGAAGGCATAGATTTTGGCGCTACTCTCTAGAGTTATTTTGCTCTGGTTTTGGCGCTACTCCCTAGTGTTATTTTGCTCTGCTGTCTCACCATTTGCGGCACCAAGGTTGGCCCTATTTTTGGGTGAAACATGTTTTGTTTTTTGTAAGTGATTTTGTTTTGTGGTAGTTGCTATGGCCAGTAGGCTTTTTGTAATAAATATCATGTCACATCATATCATATCATATGCGAAGAAAAGATAAATGTCTTGGGAAGGGACAACAACAAAGAATGCCTGTTTTTTGGCCATCAAGGTTGAATTACTAATCGTCGATTTCTTTGAAATACAAAACTTACAGTCACGAGGTTGCAAATGGCTAACGGTGGAACGGATGATCTAGCAGCGGAAAACTAGGGTGCGATTTTCCTGACTGGGTTATGACAGCCTAACTCCGTTTGCCTCATGTTTCGTTCACTAAGGCTCTAACGTCATGAGCTTTATGAACTCCTTGGATGTAAGCAGTTTATAATCGGATTATCGTTTGGTTTAGGGCGAGGGTTAGTGGTGTTTCCCGTAAGACAAGCCAAAAGTCCACCCAGCTTCAAATGGGTACCTAGAGAAATCTAGGGAAAAGCACGGGGAAGCGTCGGATGACTTGCCCCCAACCACGCACTGGACCCCGGCCGAGGGCAGAGAATCAGGAGATCGGCACCTGCGCCACGCGAACCCTAATCGGTTTGCATACGAAAGTTTGCTTTTTTTTTGTAAATATCTAAGTAACTTTAGGATAAGGGGTGATATTGAGAGTGTTCCACCCTACTTAGCGTAGTTACTACGCTAGTCACCGTAGTTACTACGCTTCTTGGCGTCAAGGCTGGAACGCTTTTTTATTTTTTTCGGTCAAATATCATGCCGCGGGCTGGTCGAACCAATCACGTTACAGAGATTCGTAGTTATTACGCTTACTACGCTCCCGAGCATAGTAAGCAAATAGTTACTATTTCGAGAAGGTTGGAACGGTGAGCGTGGTAACTTTTCGATATGTTCGAAACAAGTGGAGCTAAGCCCCACAATCCCTGCATGTTTTTTCCCTATTTTCGTCCTACTGTGAACAAAGAGTTGAACTCCTGACTCCTACACCAGCTTTCACTGCTTAGTCGGCTCTGTCCAGTCGAAGATTTATCTTTATGTCCAGTATCTAAATTGCCGTATTTTCTTTCAGCAACTTCATTCTAAGCTTCGACTACTCCTTCCTGTCGTCCACAACAGCCACGCCATCTACAGAGTCAGACCGCAATGAAACGTCAGATGCCGCTGTTTTCCCAGAATGCGGGAATAAGCTCCACAGGAAATCGGAAATCGAAGTCCTACGCGAAATCGCTTCCACGCCTCGGCTACAACCCTTGCTACGACACCCAGTAATACGTAGCTTTGTGGCATTTAAGTGGCACAAAATTAGCTGGGCATTCTGGGTGAATTGCTCTCTGTTCTTCGCCATGATACTTCTCCAAACCGGCTACGTTGTGCTATTGAAAGAACATGCAAAGCATGATACCAATGACACGAGAAACTTAAATACTACGCTGCAATCCGAAAAGGAGTCCCACACGGAAGCGTGGACCGTTTTGCTTGGTACAATACTATCTATCTTCTCAGCGCTGTTGTTGCTACGCGAGCTGTTCCAGATGAGCATCGACTTTGACCGCTACATCCGAAGCTTCGAGAACTATGTAGAGATGCTGCTTATCGTGTCTACTGTGACTATGCTTCTCAGTGGAGACAAAACAGATATAGCGGTGAATTTCGCAGCTATAGCGATCGTTCTAGCCTGGCTGGAGCTACTGTTACTAGTTGGACGCTATCCAGGGTTGTCTACGTACGTAGCTGCGTTTGTGTCGGTACTGAAGACGTTCACCATAATGTTGATCGGATACTCCTTGCTGATCATTGGATTTGCGCTGAGTTTCTACGTTCTGGGAGTGTTTGACGAAAAAGACGAGGAAAAAGCCGAAGTCACCACAGTTCAAGGGATATCAAGGTAAGTACTGAACGTAGCCTAGTGCAAGTTATGGCTGAGATGTTCGGGGAGGCGGGGCTCTGCTCAAACCAACCTATCCTCACCAAAATAGAAAGTTACAACAGCTTTTATATTTTTTGGTGTGACGGAGTTTACCTATCCCAGACTTGAGATGGCGGGGGTAGCCGTTCAGTCAGACCTTTAGAACAGGGCCGAAACAGCATGATCCTTGAGTGAACGGAATGTTCTAAGTAGAGAGAAGTCTTATAGTTTTATCCTAAGGCATTTCAAATTTTACACGAACGAAGGAATAAACTTTATCCAAATCAGCTAAGTTAAATAAAACATTCTAGTCTGCTTACCCTTCTCCCATTTCCTTCTGAAACTGACCCCCCCCCACCCTCCCTAGAGAGGGCTTGTGATGAGTTTCGAGACTGGCTCACCCGTGCTGCCACAATAAGCGATACCGGAACAGTTTTGTCCCAAAACTTGTTGAAATTTAAAATATAACAAGATCATTTTTTCCTCCATAGATCAATCATGAAATGCTACGTGATGATGACGGGGGAACTGGACTATTCTGGACTGGATTTTGACGAAAAGCCAATTGTCACAAAAGGAGTATTTCTGTTCTTCGTGTTCCTGGTTACCATCATTCTTATCAACTTACTTAACGCTTTAGCCGTAAGCGACACCCAGATGATAAAAAATAAGGTACATCAGTTTTATTCTCGATTTCTATTCTGACAAATTAGCAAAACGTCGACTGAAAGTGTTGCATCGTTGGGATAGTGCTCCTTGAACTTTTTTTTTTTTTACAAGAAAAGACTACAAACATGGCTTCATTTTATTGGGTACTCGGCCCGCGCAATACTATATTAATTACAAGAAGCTTCTGTTGCTCCGTCATTGACTGCATACATATGAATGGATGGCAGTGGCGCACCCCAATCCAGATTTGTTCTTCTAGCTAGCCTACGAGAAGACATTTTAGGAGTCCGAATTAGCAAATGACAAATGATCAAGGTGCCCCCTTGAACCAGATGATAAAAAATAAGGTACTTCGGTTTTATTCTCGATTTCTAATCCTGACAAATTAGCAAAACGTCGACTGAAAGTGTTGCATCGTCGGGATAGTGCCTCTTGAATTTTCTTTTTTACAAGAAAAGCCTACACACATGGCGTCATTTTATTCGGTGCTCGGCCCGTACTTCCAATACTATATTATTACAAGGAGCTTCTGTTGCTCCCTCATTGACTGCATACATATGATTGGATGACAGTGGCGCACCCCAATCCAGATTTGTTCTTCTAGCTAGCCTACCAGAAGACATTTTAGGAGTCCCATGAGACACTCTCTAAATTCAGTGACTCATAAGTTGAATGCTAAATGTCAATGACTCTAAGAATAAATGTTAATGAATGTGTCGCAGCATTGATTACTATTGATTAATCATTACTACATCTTGTTCCAAAGAAATTTCAATAGCCGTTAGCGGAAAATCGACCTTTAGATGGTAAGAAGGTTTTGAGAAAAGTTCTAACCTTCTCTAACTCCGCCATAGCCGGTCCCAAGCGCGGTTGTAAAAAAGGAGGGTTCGGCGATAGGCCTCCTACCTCTTACCGTACAAAAAAAATCCCAACAATTGAATAATCTACATTAGCCTCGGACATAATTTCTACTTCCCTAACGACCTCAGCGTATACCAGAATGGAAAGACATCACCTCGGAAATCACTGCAGCCGCATGGACTTCATGATGAATGGAGAGGCTTCGTCAACGCCCTATGCACGACCGATTGCTCAAGAGGGTCTAAGGTAGCCAACGAAATATCATTAACTAAGTTCCATTTGAGACAAAAAAAAACAGGGGAAGTTAACAGTCAATCTTCCTCATTTGCATGTATCACCTCCCTTACCGCATGCTTTTCTCCCAGGCCGAAATCGTCATCTATGCTAGTCACATCGAGATGATCAGCTACTTCGAGTCTATGTTCCTTCGTCGTCCGTTCCATTCTCTACGCCAAAATCACGCTGGATTCCGAAGCTGCTTTGACTCCTGTTTCCGACCAATCCGCCTGGTTCTAAACCCGCGAAGAGTCCTCATATTTTGCACCTGTTTACCCACACGACGGTTCTTGGTGTACACGAACAAAAATCCAAAATCCAGACTGTCTGATGATGTACTGCACTGCAGCTGCCACAGAGGATACAGGCTAGATCCAGAAGTGCTGAGAGAAGCCCTGGAAGTTTTTCGTAGAACAACAGACGAAGAAAGTGATAAGAACATGAAACTGGAAGATCGTTTGGCTAACTTGGAGGTGATTGTGAAAGAGCTGGCAAGGCGTGGTGAAGAGTGATAGGGGAGAAGCAGAATGGTGTGATGTGTGAAGAGTGGTGTCGATAACCACCTATGCAGGCCACAGGAGGCAAGTGAGTGATACGTCGGAGCAGTGGTATGCTACGAATACCGCAGAAGATCTGTTATTCACAGGGGTAAGGAGGCAACGCTGGTCGGAATTTGGATGAAGTTTATTTATTTTGCAAAAACAGAATTACGATGTGTGAATTTACAGTTCAACTATAACAGTGGAACAGAACCGCAAAACAGTATCATTCCGTAAGTAAAAATAACAAAACAAGAAGCATTCGCTGCCTACTGCCAATTGTTCTGTTTAAAGGCGAAAAGTGAACAAGACAAAAGAAAACATGAGTCTAGACCTACTATTTTATCGGTCATTTCGCATTCAGTTATTTCAAATACCTTTCTTAGCCTAAAGTATTTGTGTTCCGTCAAGAACTTTCCAGGACTTTTGCTCAACTTCCCCTTGAACACATGAATGCATGTGCCGACCGAATGAGGTCCTGAATTGAAAAAATACTGACAACATTTTCCTTGAAGTGTATCGTTCATTTTTGATGGGCAGAAATAAAACTTTTCGACCGATTACTTTTAATTGAGCTAGAGATAAACAGTCGTGATATGAATGAAGCTTCTCGTGTTCATACAAAAATTAACTTTTAACCATGGTATGTTTTCAGAAAGGTCTTCTACTTTTAACTTCAAAATTCTAGACCTAGCCTAAAACAAAGCAAGGAAACAACAAGACTTTGGTTGAGTTACCTAAACCTACTGTAAACAGTAACTAAAACAAGAAAGCAGGCAGAACAGCATCACAGAATTAGTACGTAGTGAAACTTTAAAGACTGACACACCGGTTGTAGAATGTAGCTACACATAAACTTCAATTAAGCACTAATAATCATACAGATCTGGGTATTCAACTGTATTTTATGAGCTCTTCGATGAACTGGGACTTGACAATCTGAAACCAAGGACAAAATATTAATAGGCTACCTGAGCATAGAGAACAGAAGAGACATAGGACATTGGGATTTTGGATTAAGACACAGGAATTTTAGAAGTTTTTGACAGCCATTTCTTGTGTGTGCTGACATTTTCTTTGCATTCCCTTAATCTACTTCTTCAGTTTCTTTTTATACTGTAGTGGGCCTAATCTTTTGGTGAAGCATAAACAGGAAACATAAAGGCTAACTAAAACAAGAAAGGCAGGACTGGTGGACTGGGCTGGTGCCAAGCTTAAGGCGATACCCGATAAGGATCTTGCTAAAAGACTGGCAATTACTCAAGTTGCCACAGACACAACCTCGAGCGTGTTCCACCCTACTTACCGTAGTTACTACGCTAGTTACCGTAGTTACTACGCCAGGCTGGAACGCTTTTTGAATTTTTCGGTCACATATCAGGCCGCGGGGTGATCCGACCAATCACGTTACAGAGATGCGTAGTTACTACGCTCCCGAGCGTGGTAAGCAAATAGTTACTATTAGTTACTATTTTGAGAAGGTTGGAACGGTCAGCGTAGTAACTTTTCGTGAGGCTGGAACGGAAATAGTAACTAATAGTTACTATTGGTAGAGGGGTGGAACACGCTCCTCATATACTAATGGGACAAATAGTATAACTGCTTAGGTGATTGGTTTCATCCACAGCATCATTGTCGCTTATTTCTTCGTCTTTTCTTTCTGATACAAGTGAAGTTGGTTACTTCGTCTGATTTTGTTTTGGGGTGTATATGGCCCACAATTATCTGTCTGAATTATAATTACTTACTTGTTCTAACACTCCGTAAACAGCTTCTTGTAGTTTCAGTACAGCATCTCTCACTTCCACCAATGGTACACTATCAGCATTCAAGGCATAGTTTTTTACACAATTTTTCTGACTGGGCGAAACAGTTCTGACTTCCACTTTTCTTGATGATGGTAATTTTCTATCCAAGAAATTCTCATACAGAGTTTTAAGGTCAGCATGAAAGTTGTCAGAGTCCCACAACTCTGTACTGGAACTGTAGTATTCCAAGTAGTGATGCTTGCTCTGTTGTTTTAAGAACGTTTTTAAAAGTGATGCTGTTTCTGAGTGGACCAGAATGTAGTCCAGAGATTTTGTGTCAATCACTGCTTTTCTTATGTCTTTTGGAATGTGTTTTACACATACCTCCCAGTTGCTTGCACTAAGATTTTTGGCAGACTGGTCTCTCTGGGCCATTATCCACTTCTTTCAAAGAGATCACAACGAATCCCACCGCATGGCTCCTCTGAAAAGACAGCCAGATGCAGTCATCAATTTTAAATATGTTAGGAAGGCTCACATAAAGCAATGCAGTCACCAGTTGCATCTCACGAACCTCTTCAACTAGTTTACGCCATGCGAACCAAGCAAAAACCATGGGAAGTACGTAGAAACGAGCAAAGTACAACAAGCAAATGAAATTTGGCAGCTAGATATGGCAGCAGGGCGTCGCAAGTGCATTTTTGTTTGGGGGGGGTGGTGCAGAGCCAAAGTTTTTACCAAATCTTTCAAAAACTTTACCGAATCCTAGAAACTGAGAATTCGAGCTTTCAATTACTTAAAATTATTGAACAGAAAGGATTATGTACAAAGGGTAACAGCATGAAAGATGCTCAGCCAGCTACTAGACGTCGTTTTTGCGAAGCCCGCATGGACAATAGCCTATATTGTCGGGCACGATTGCGGTAGCTGCTTCTATTTATTATAGCCAAGACAAAATTAAATCGAGCGCCACAGGCGAAAATTTTCAAAATCCAATTTCTTTTTTTTCCTGTAGGTTCCGTGTAACTGCTTCTCATACAAATTCTTTTACCGTGGATCACCAAAACCCCAAGAATTTCCAGAAACCGGACAGAGCAACGTATCAGCAGCAGCAGCTACTGTATTGTAGGTTAGTCAGTACTACCCACGATAAAATAAAGTGAACGCCGCAGGCGAAATTTTTTAAAGTTCGTTTTTTCCTGCCAAATTAAACTATTTCCATGCAGATTCTAGCTTTTAATGTTTCTCAAATGCCAATCCCAAAACTAGCTTAAAACCTCCGTTAAAAAACGCGCCCTTCCATCAAATAGAGACATTACAGCGCCGCAGGCGGAATTTTCGAACACTGTTGATTAGAGCGTCTTTTGGGGATCCAGAATAAAAGTAAGGACTATCGATGAAATCACATTAGTCCTTTTGTCTGCAACCAGTGCTTAACCCGACCGTTTTATACCGAATGTATATTCGGCATTCTGTATAACTACAGAATCCCGGTTATTATACCGAATGGAGTCGAAAAACTACCGAATAATACTCGTATTCGATACAAGTTCGACGAAACTAGAACAAAAGTCGGGATTCGTGGTAACTAACTAATCCGGAAATTATACCGAATCCAAATCACGATACCGAGTATTTTTGGAACGATAGCCTATTCGGGATTATCTATAGTCTAGCTGCCGAATCTCCTACTAAACCGAATATACCGAATCTCCTACCGAATATACCGAATAACTCTGGCATTCGAGAATTATCAAATAATTTCAGTAAATTAGCTCACCCAATTCGTGACAACTAACGAGTCCTGGCAATTTTACCGAATCCCGATCATTATACCGAATAGATTTGTACCGACGGCCTATTTGGGATTCTGTATAACTACCGAATCTCCGTTACTAGCCTATACCGTTCTAGCATCGAAAAAATACCGAACAATTTTAGTAAAATTTTCGGCCTCTGGCAAATTTTACCCAATCTCAAAAAGGTGGGGGGGGGGGTGCACACCCTCGTTGCGACGATCCTGCATAGATACACATGTGTTTATTTTCACGTCGTATTACCAAAATGTTAAAGATGGAGAACAAAACAACAGAAAGAAAAGATGGAAAAAAGAAGAAAAACCCGTAATATTTTTTTTTAATAACATTTAGCTACTTTCCATGCAAATTCTAAATTTTAATGTGGTTCAAACCCACCAAAATTCCAAGCTTCAAACGCCAACTTTATGATGCACCCTTCTTCTAATAGGGAATATTGCGAAATATGCCGCAGGCAAAATTTTCTGGAAACACTGATGATCAAAGTGTCTTTCTGCGATACTAAGACTACCTTTTAAACCACAGAGATGTCTGGCGAAAAAAGGGGCCATCCAGGGTAAAGTAGGTACAAAGTACATTTATTCTGAATTAGCAGCAAACAAAAGTAGGCAAGTTTTCATGTCAAGGGATGTGCTTATTCATGAAGTACTGCAATCATTCAAAGTAAAAGTTGAGTAATGAATGGCAACCAGCTGAAGCTGCCGTTAAATGGTGGTGAACAAGAACTAAATAAATGCCATTTAAATTACCGAACTCAGTAACTGGGGTGAACCAAATAATGAATTCGTACTACCTAAAAACTAAAAAAAAAAAATAAGGAACAGATCGGGAGCGGTAGACCAAGCGAATTTCGTAATGGAATAGAACTCTTGTTAGAACCACCTAAAATAACCGAATGTGGCAAGTCTGGTTTATAGATACAGAAAAAAAATATCCGGTTCTCAGGTGAACTCGACCGAATTCGGTAACGAATCAGAACCAAATGAATCTGATGAATCACCAAATTATGAAACGGACGGACCAAATGCGATAGAACAGATACGGACTTGAGAAAAGTCTAGTGAATTACCGAATTCGGTAATGAATGAGACCAAATAAACACATTAAATCACCGAATTTAGGAAGGGAAGGACCGAACGTGGTGAAGAAAAGTTGGATGAATTTTACCAAATCTAATAAAGAATGGGAACCAATAAACATGTTAAATCACCCAATTTGGAAATGTGCGGACAAAAGATTTATGAAACAGGCATCACGGCTTCTCCGAGATGCCCGTATTGACCAGAATTTACGTGTTCGCAGAAAATCTGAACGAAAGCCCAAAACATGGGGGGGAGCTGCAAGGGGGGAGCTGCAACCCCCCTCGGGATGCCCCTACTTCTGCCTTTCCTCAGTAACAAGGTACTTCCTCAGTTCTTTGACAAAAGTGGCCTGCTCAGTGTAGCTAGAAACCTGTCTTATTTCTTTGGTGGGTACTCAAACATTGGCTACTATTGGGGAGATGGTTCACAATCACCTTGGGCTAAACAAATACATATGAACGAAGAAAGTATACAGTAATAAATCTCAAGCAAAAAAGCCCAGTAATACCATCACAACCACAACCGTCAAGCAATCTTCAAACAGTTAGAACCTGGAAAGTACCATGCAGCCATGCATTCCTCGAAAACATGTACACAATTCAAGATGCAAGTGTTACCATTTTGGATGTTTCCTCGTCGCTATCAAAGATTATTGACAACAGAGCCCAACCAGCGCAGGACCTTCTACACTGCTTCCTTGCTTAAGATTGAAAATTAGTGTCTTTTTCTGTGTTTATACATGTTATATTTATTTTCTTTCATTTACTCCACTTTTTCAAATCGCGGGTTACAAATAAATTACTTACTTACTTACAGCAAAACAGTTTGCAGTGTTTGCAGTGCACCTGTCATCAAAGTTTCTTAAATGACTCCAGGACGTATTCACTCAGAACACCTAGACTTAAAAACTCGGAGTTTTGCCGTAAGTTATTCAAAAATAGCAATATTTCAGGATGTTTGCTCAGCATTCTTAATTAAAGACTGGATATTAACTAGCCTAGCTAGACTGGCCTAGAACTGCGAATTCATGTGTTCACGCAAGACCACCTATTCACACCTATA
This sequence comes from Branchinecta lindahli, assembly GCA_023053555.1. NCBI lineage: Eukaryota > Metazoa > Arthropoda > Branchiopoda > Anostraca > Branchinectidae > Branchinecta > Branchinecta lindahli. The sequence continues at coordinate 16,540,498 of JAKZAO010000011.1, read as the reverse complement.
TTGCCACATTATAACTATAGCCCAAGAATAACTAGGCTAAAAGTGAGTTTTCTATAGCCTAGACACTGCATAGAGTCTATAGAATGCTTCCGAACCTTAGCTCAGCTGAGTCGCTGAGATCCAATCAGGTCAGGCAAATCATCTGAGGAAGTTTTTACACAGTTGAAAATCAAGCGCTCGTTTAGAAATCTAAGGACAAAATTAGCACATTAGGTCTTACCACATACACAACCCCTTCAGATAGAAGAATAAATAAACATTCATATTTTCAATTAGATCTGAACCACAACAGCACGTTCCTGTCTCAGTTTGAATTTTTGTGCAAAAACTCCCATACAGGGACCTCTGTTGCCAGATGCTTGACATAAAATCGTGCAGCAAAGGTTGGTGCATTTTTGCTATTTTCCTTTTTGGTGTGAAACAAGATGCCCCCCCCCCCCCCCTTGCCCACAAAAAACGTTGTCGGCCAACTTGTTATAAATAAAAAAAAAGAGTCAAAACAAGCGTCACGATTTTTTTAAACATTTTAATATTTTGTTTTTAAAAAGTCTGTAAAAATAACTAGCCAGTCGTTAACAAGGGGCAGCAGAGACTAAAGTTTCCGACATCGACATGATTCCCCGTGGGGTGGTCCCTTTTTCAACAAATGTCCAAATGGTCTTCTGCCAGAACCAAACGATCCAAACTTAGATTGGGTGGTCCTGGCGTGGTATTTTGCCAGAATCAGAAGGTCCCGCCTGGGGCCTGTTATGCTTCCATTCCCCCCATCCAACCAATTATGCTCTATGTCGTACAGGGACTAAGGTCGGGCTTCACTACCCAGATTTTTCGCCCGGGTTCTGGGTTCCGTTTTCTTCGATACCGGTATGGGTAGTGAAGACAGGTCTGAAACGGTCTGAAAGTACCCCGGACGCGTCCGGGAATCTGGTAGAAAAATCTACCAGATTCTCGATGAAAAGAAGCGAGAATTTGAAAGTAATTTTCATTTGACTTGGAGAAATTATTGTGCTGATGTGGTAAAATCTAAGAAAATGACAGAAGTGCTGAAAAATGCCCAAAAGTGGACTGTTCTTCACCATCTTCACATAATCCGGACCCCAGATTCTGCGGCGTCTGGGTAGTGAAGCCTGACCTTAATACTTGGTTAAGAATTTGAGTTCATAGCTTCGAAGGCTTCAACTTGAGTTAGAACCCAAGCTCAACGATATTCCCGAGGAAGACAGAGGACAAAATCTAAAAAGCCCTAATCAACGTTGTCCCTCCAAGAAAATCTACCTGTATAGGTGACGAAAATGTTCTTCGCCGAAAAGGACCGACACTGACGGTGACCAGTTTCGGACACAGTTTTTGGATTGAAAAAGTATAGCCTATTTGTCTGTGACTTACCGATCACTTTCATCACAATGACATGTGTAACAACTACCGCAGCGTCAACAATTTCACACTTCCCAAGGTGCAAATAAGAGCTATAAGCTCATTATTATGGCACTTGCAAGGCTGGGCAAGACAGAGGATGAAGGTAGGAATTCGTGGGTTTGTTGTGATCATTTGTAAGCAAAACCCATGAGATAAGAATGGTCATGGCACCTTGGAAATTACGAGAATGTTTCGTTTGGTAAAAAAAAAAAAGTATTTTACTTTTGCACTTGGCTGTGATGAATGATGATACCGGAAACCTCGTCACACGCATGGAGTGGTGCGATCGGAATGAAACTTGGTGGGAAGAACAAGCAAAGGCTCTGTGCACATCAATGACAGAACCGGACAAGATCCGGGTACTGTGGGGGAGTTAAGGGGGGGTCCAGAATTCCGGTGATCGCAAGTTAAGGTACTTCCAGACGTGCTAGGACGATGAAACTTGGCTTGAAAATTAGAGACTTGACATGATTGGCTTAAAATTAGTCAGTTCCCTGATCAGACCATCGGGGGGGGGGGGGGAGGAGAATCCTGAATCTTGGGGCATGTGTAACTTTTGAACGGGCGGTCGGATCTTAATGAAACTTGATAGCTATTTGGAAAGATCTCATCTCAAATGTCTTATTTAAAGCCCGGATGTAATCCGAGGAATGTTGGGGGGGGTGGAGGGGAGAACCGGAAATCTTGTGACACGCTTAGAGTGGACCGATTGGGATGAAACTTGGTTGGAACAACAAGCACAAGCCCTAGACACATCAGTGACAGATCCGGGCCGGGTTCGGACGTACACTGTGGGGGGATGTGGAGGGGGTCCGAAATTCCGGTGATCGCGAATCGAGGTTCTTCAAAATGTGCTAGGACGATGAACCGTGGCTTGAAAATTAGACACTTGACAAGATTGGCTCAGAAATTGTCAGTTCCCAGATCCGACCATCCCTTAAAGTACTAATCCTAATCGCAAAGTACAAAAAATACTTTTAAGCAAAATATACATTTTCGTGCCATATGAGCCCATGGTCATTTTCCCTTCAAGGGTTTTACTTACAACTGATTTCCTTAAAGTACAAACAATACTTTTCAGTAAAATATGCATTTTCGTGCGTCCACCATCATTTTTGCTTGAAGAGTTTTGATTACAAATGATCACAACAAACTCACGAATTGACGAATTCCTACTTTCATCCTGTAGCCTTGCAAGTGCCATATGAGCTTTCAGCTCTTGTATTTACAGGTCACTTTGATCGGGTCCCTGATACGCCCCCCCCAAGTGCCCGGATCCAGTCCAATTGTGTAAACCATTTATCTGGAGCAGATGCTTGTTCTTCCCAGCAAGTTTCCCAGCAGTAAACTGATTTCTCCAGGTTAGTTTGATCGGGTCCATATGCCTGCCAAGTTTCACCGTCCTAGCACAACTGGAAGTACCCTAACTCGAGAACAGTGGACCGACAGACATACCGAAAAGCGATCGGTATATGGCACTTGAGCGAAGCTGCAAGTGCCATATAAACTAGTAAGCAAATGCATAGGCGGCCACAAGTTATAAACAGCAGGACAAAAAATATTTTTATTCCGAGTTCCCTGTCTGACTGGCCAGCCAATCTCGTGTTTCGTTTCCTGCCAATTCCTTTTTGCATAATTGGTGGAACCTTTTGGCGACTGCAACTGAGCATGAATCAGAAACATCGTGAGCCTATCTTTGTCTTCTTTTGGCCTTCCCGGTATGGCTCCATCCTTATGATGTTACTTTTATATGGAGACTCGTTTATTAGTTGGTCTATTCCAATTCTTGTTTTTCACAATACTCTGTTTGAGCACTTTTTGGGCTATTACACTGTAAAAAAAAATCTTGCAGTATTTGCTACTGGGATTAATACTGTCTCTACCGAGATCAGGTTATTTATAATTCGGATTAATCTTATTTCAATAGAGATAAGATTAATCCCAGGAGCAAATACTGCAGTTAACTGTGATCCTTACTCGGAGAAACTTTTTACAGTGTTGTTATTTGGGTAATTAAACTACTGATTGTTGATTGATCACGCCAATCCAATATTAACGTTAGTCGACTTCGTAGACATGTGGATCGTTTTGGCGTGGACGGTGAGCTCGACGAAACACGCTATCCAAACGAAAATGTCAATAGTTGTGTTTTTGCAGATACCATTGTATCTGATACCACGGTCTAAAGTCGTTTTTGCAGTTATCGTGGTATCTGATACCACGCTCAAAAGGCGTTTTTGCAGTTATCGAGGTATCTGGCCAGTTTCCGTGGTATCTGATATTCAGATCGGATACCAGATCATAATCTGATATTCAGATACCACAGGTCCGACCGTGGTAACTGATCGTGGTATCTGAAAAAGTCATCTCACTTTCATCAATTTTTGTCAAATTGGTGGGAAAGAAGTTTGGCACTTAGTGATATGACTGGATATCAGTTTTTCTTTTGGAATGACTTTGAAAAGCGCAATTTCGGCAATTGTCGTTCGCAGAGCAACCGTATATCAGATACTACGGTAACTTCAAAAACGACTAACTGCAGATCCAGTTAGCGTGGTAACAGATACCATGGTATCTGCAAAAACGCAACTAATGGTTGAGGCTATCTTCACGAAAATTACTGAGCCCGTCAAGAAGATGTATGGTTGCTGACGGCGTTGTTGGAAGGGTCAAGCCACTATCATGATATGAGTTTTGTCGCGGATGCCATGTTCACGCGAATAGCTTAAACGGCTACGTCAGGATCGAGCTCAGGACAATATGTTTGTAACGGTGTTGGGTAGCACTATAAAACAAAACTGCATCTTCTGTTCTGTAGAGCTCAACAAGTTTTCGTGAAGATGACATCATCCACTGACATTTTCGTGTGGATGGCATCTTTCGCCGAGCTCAGCAACCATCCATGCGAAAACGTGCCCCAGATCAACACTGAACAAACGTTTCGTGGGTCACCTCCACGACAAAATGCTTAAAATGACCACAAGTAGGCCTATTGCTACGACGACGGCACAGATGGGCATTGAGACTTTACTATTTACTCTTGAACGGACGAAACAATTTTCGAGAAAAAACACAGAACATGAGCTAGTATAGGATAGAAATTCTCCTATCCAGAGAACACAACCCTGGCTACTTTTACCTTATATCTTGATCGAAAAATTCATACAAGTTCGGCCAGCCTATGCAATATGCAAGAGCTTCGTATTTACACATAATTCGAAAACCGTGCGAACTATCTGACACCAGGTTTAAATAGTTTAGACAAGACGATCAGTGCCCGGTGATCGCGGACTGGAATTATCGGTTTGTGGGTGCTTTTACGGGCTGGAGTTGGAGGCCACTAAGACGCCATTAAAGACAGGAAACTGAGAATGACATCCCGTCCTGCTCGTACCAACTATGAATGAATTCACACTATGGTGAATCACCTATTCAAACGAGCGACTTTCAACATATCTTCAGATCTTGGAGCAAATCGGATTCCGCACCATCATCAATTCCATGCAGAAAATTTGATATTTGTTCGACCCGATTATAAAAGTGGAGAAAATCCGGCCGATAAACCCTGACAGTGTGTTTGCACTGTTCCGAGAAATTCAGAAAAAAAATTCAGATTTTTCATTTGACACGGAAATTCCGCTGGATTTTTTCTCAATATCGGATCAAACCAGTTGTGCAATCTCCTTCCCATACACAAAATCTTCCCGGAGTTTCTGCAGAAATAAAGAAACATTTAACGGTTACGCATCCTTGAGTTAAATGTTATCAATGATAAACAGAGAATCTATGTGTTCATTTTCTCAGAAAATATATCACTTAAACCGATTTTATGTCATTTCTTACGGAAAGATAACAGAAACTTGTATATAAGCTGTTAAGTTTCTGAAACCACGTTACACAGGAATGTATGCAAGTAAACCTTCGGAAACAGATGTTTGACCTTTAGACATCACTGATGATGATCAAGCTGATCACTCAACAGCTTTAAGTACATAGCAGAAAGATACCACAAATACCTGATTTTTGGACACTCTAAGCCAAACGCTGGATACCTGTTGGTACCCTAACCCTGACATATTCCACTATGAAGTAACTCTGATTAGTTGATTTCTGAGCTTCACTCAATTCATCAGTATTTACTGGGTTAGAGTTTCCAGCATTTGGAATAGTGTATCCAGAGTCAGGCATCGGGTATCAAACAATCAGGGGTTTGGGTGGACTGCTTCTGCCCAGGCTGGCAAGGGTCCACGCCAGTATGTGGCTAGAAGAAAAGAAGATTGCAGGTTCGTTTCTTCTAGCTCCAGCCTAACGAGTACCCTTGCCAAGAAGGGCCAAAATCGATACAGTAAATATTACCTGAATTATTATTATAACAAATATCTACGCGAAGCGAGAGCATTTAATGATGAAAATGTTTTTTTACTAGGCTACTGTTACAAATTCAGCATATCCCTTTTATAGCAAATTTAATTTTCTGAAGAGAAAAAAATCTCGTCAGGCACCAACGACGTTCACCGTTCACTGAATTATAGTCCTGTGACAGGCCACTGTCAAATTTTGCATCTGCGAAGTTCTGTTCGTGACAGACGACCAAGTTTGTCGGCCGGATTTTCTGCGCTTTCGTCATAAAGTTGTACAAAATCTCAGCTTTTTCGCATGGAACCAGTGTTGTCACTGGTCGCAGAAATCTGCCGATCTGTCACAGGTTTCCTACTTCTTGGACAAAGCGAGCCAGAATTCTGCGACCGGTAAAACTGTACAAAAAAAGCAAACTATATGATTATGAAGCTGAAAAAGCGAGATTTCTTGTTCATATTGTTTAAAAGAGCAAACTTTTTAGGCACCAGAATGTCACAGGTTGTTGCGATAAAACATCACAGGTTTCGTCAGAGAAAAGTGGCAACCCTGTATGTAACTGACTGTGGTGCCAAAAACACTGGCAGGAATTCCAGCCGGCACAACCCCCCCTTGATCGTCTGTGCGAACCAGGACATGCTCCTTTACGGTGCGATGAGACGATTAGGTTTTCCCGGTCGGATTTTCTTCACTTTCATCAAAGAGTTGAAAATATCAACTTTTCCGTATGGAAGTTATGATGGTGCGAAAAATCCCCACAGGAATTCCGGTCCCCCACCACCCGGCCCTGATCGTCTGTCAAAGGAATTACCGAGGGGTTACTCTCTTTTTGGGCACCACTGTACACGCCGCCGTGGGCACCGGGCACTTACTGTACAGCCATTTGGCAGTGAGCAACCCCTCGGGCATAATCGGAAAAAAAAGACGAGGAGCAATAAGGATCTCCAAAAGAAGGTGAGTAACAAATGCAAAAGTGGGCCAATTTTTCGAGAACGACTGAAGAACCTTCGGTAACCAACTGAATTTTTAATTCGTGGCTCTTCATAGAACCAGGGACCCATAAGTTTCCTTACAGGGGGCCTGTCATTTCCTATGCTTCTATATTGATATGATGACCGAACCAAATCCATCTTCCAAAAATCTCGCTTGAGTCGATCGGCATTCTTGTTTGCCGCATTGTACGTGCGTGCCAAAGAGACTCCTCCCTTACGGCGCCAGCAGCCAATCCCAAATTTTGTCTATCTGGATATTCGCGTGCTCTATCCCCGTGGGTGTTTCTCGAACTCTCAGACGTACGGTCAAGAGCGCATCAGAAATCTCTTATTGACAGGCCCCCTGAATGGCGAGTCATTACAGGAATTTATGGGTCCCTGATAGAACTAACTCCAAGGAACTTGACTAGGCAGACATCCTGGGCGAGATATCCACTGATACCCATGTGTATAAATTATGCAGTTTCACTGATACACGTTTATAGCGCAAGTTGCTCAGCCCGTCGACCTGCGCTCGTTTAGCTCCGTTCTTCATTATGCGAAACCTGAAAAAGTATCCATTTTTACACCGGTTTGCGTTCAGAGAAATGAGTCGCGTTTTTTGCGATCGCTTGGAACGAAAGTTGCCGTTTTTTGCGATCGACTGTCGACTGGAGGTCCAGTCGATCCGTTTTTTGCCGCTTGACTGGACATCGACTGGGAACAAAGTCAACAGTCGATCCGATGCACCTTTCTCTTGGAGGTCCAGTCAAACTCCAGTCAAGCGACAAAAAACGGTCAACTGGATAAACCCGGGAACAAGTCCCAATCGACAGTCGATCTGTAAAAAACCCAACTATTTTGGGTTTCATCAATCTAAGGGGAAATTTTCGCGTCGACGGCTCCGTTGGACGTTACGTCTCATCATCATGATGGGTGTTTTCGCGTTGATGCCATCCAGCTCGATGATCATTTTCGCGTGAATAGCTCGACGCACGACGTCACCTACCAACTGATACTCTATACGACTAAATCCGAAACACGCCAGGGAACCTCGGGAAGAACGAGAAACGTCACCCAGACGAACCCTCACAATTGGTTCAAATCCTATGTAAACCAATCAACAACGTTTGTTGTGGTCAGGTTGTGCTGAAGTTCTTGCTCTTCACTAGACAATCGGTGATTATTCATCGGGACGAAGAGTTAGTCACCAAGAGTATTGTGTCTCTCGTTTATCGACGCTCCTCGAGCTCTGCTGAACGGGTAGAGGAAGATGGCATCTTCCTCTATCTCAACGCGTTTTCGTGTGGATGGCATCATCCAGTGATATTTCCGCGTGCATGTTATCTTCCGTCGAGCTCAACAGCCATCCACAAGAATATGTCTCCTAACATTTTTGCTGTAACATACACTGAAAATCCACTGAAGAAAGCTGAGTCGGATACAAATTCTCGGGCACGAAAAATTTCGAAGGAAATGAAAGGAAAGTTCACTCCCCGGCATACGGGTCCAATTTCGCAGCCGTATCCGGATCTGGGGTAGCCTGGGGACCAGGTGGCCTACTAGGTAAAACCCATTGTGAAATGTGACTTTATGGATTGGCGGACGATAATACAACCCAATATCGTCGTCGTACGTATATCGTCCTCTCATGTCTACAGCTAACTTTCTGTGTGAAGATTATCGTAAAATAACTGGCCGTGGGTCATAGGAAGATATGCATTACATGCCTGTTCGAAAAAAGTTATATGATCATAATGTTTAACCAAGAACAAATAATCAGATAGAACCTCTGTCTTTAGTCGCATGCAGCGACTACGAAAACCCCGAAAAAACTGAGCGGACCTAGAGGTAGTTACTCTAGCTTTGAGCTGATGTTGATACCCGTTTACTCCTCTTCCGACTTCGCAGTTGCTTATCGCAGAAAAAATAGTGAAGGAAGCTGGCAGGACCAGCTCTGGAGCGCGTCCATAGAACAAATCAGCTTTGACTCCTACTTTTCCTCACTAGCGGCTTCACAGCGATTTAGCTATTTGTAGAGGTAACGAAACGTGATATGGCGTGAAGCTACTAACCTCCGCTCGTTCGTAGCCGACAGGGTATGGGAAAATATCCGACTCCGCATAGTCATATTACAGAGATAGGGAGACGGAGGTTCTGTCAGATTATTTATTCTTGGTTTAACAACAGGATGCGCAAAAATGTGTTATCTGTAGACAATGTAGTGTTCACTTCTTGCGGAGCACAGGGATCATATCCACAGACCCTATTTTACAGGATGAATGACGCGTTTTCCGGCCAGACCAAAGACTGGAAAAAAGGTTTTGCGAAATATGTTTTGACCCCTAGGCGACACAAAATTGCTAAGACTATTCTTCTTACCTGCTAGGATTTGGTTTCGCCTTACTATGAGTCAACATCACATATCGAGCAATATTAGCTGGATATCGCGATACTAGCAACTTCCTATAACGTATCCGATTGCTCATATCGTCGTCCTCACCACCCCAGCCCCAGAACATGTTGCTGAATCCGTTCACCTTTTCAAAGTGGTCGCGCTTCATCGCTGAGACGCCGCCGAAAATCCCCTGATACGGCAATCTAGAAAAAAAAAAAAAAAATAATCGGTAGGCTACCGTATTGTTAGGCATGGAGGTCGGCAGCGTCGAAAATATATTGAAATATATATCTAGGCCTGCGCCACGAAGAATAAACAAATACAATAACAATATAAGAAGGGATAAATTAATAGGATATCGAGGCCACAAAAATGGAAGCTAGAGGCAGCATGATATCATCATCTAGGGTTGGGATAAAACAACATGCTGATAGCTGATGATGATCTGGAAAAAATATCCATTACACACTCTTTCAACGTAGAGATAGTCCAAAGAATTCTGCGAAGCACTGACAGAATCGCTCATCACGACTTCAGATTACGGTTGCCACTCTCTCTGACGAAACCTTTGTTATGTACCGCAAAACGTCTTTTTAGCAATCATTAACAAGAACTCTCGCTTTTTCAGCTTTATTATTATATGGTTTGCTTTTTTTTACAGTCTTAGCGACCGTAGAAATCTGGCTCGATTTGTCGAAGAAGTCGAAAACCTGTGACAAATCGCAGATTTCTGAGAACAGTGGCAACACTGCTTCAGACTGAAGTGCTTTCCAGCAGTTCAGCTGTCGGTTATAAAAAGGCTATCGACCAACATCTTTGAAAAATCGCCAGCCAGTCAACCTGTCAACGCCGTCCATTTTGCTGAAGCTGCGAAGTGCCTTATCTGAAGACTCACCTCGTCCGAAAGGTGACACTTGGAGCACGGATTCAAATAACGAGACATTGAAGACATTACAAATGCTCTTACTTGTACTCGAAGACGTCAACAGCAACCGACATATGTCTTGGCGTTTCCGGACAGGAATAAATATTCCGGTCATCTTCCGGAAGAAGATCAACATCATGAAAAATGAAACACTGATAGTCATATGTTCGTAAGGCTTCCGCAACTCCTATGTTCATAAGCATGGCACGGTTAAAGGGGGTTTTCCCTGAAAAAAAGAGAAGAATTTAGTTTATCGACACATGTTTGTGTTATATAACTTCCTTAATTGTGTGGAAACAATTAGCTAGCAGTATTCCGAAGTTCCAATTTGACGAAAAACTCATTATAGGAGAAGAACTGGACACTATATTGAAACAAATGCATAAAACGGATACGTTTTATAACATATAAGTATTTGTTCGTTCATTCCCCATCGTTGTCTCTGACGCTCGACAACCTCACGAGGACTCTTGCCACGAACGGCCAAAATATCGCTGCCAAAGCATCGTCGCTGACGTATACGTTTTCTGCATTGTCTCAACAAGAGCTGTAAGCTCATATGGCACTTGCAAGGGTTGAGATGTATTATTTGATCAAACGTAATTTTTGACTCTGCGGTTCAGATGCGCACTTTAAGGGAGCTAGAGAAAAAGTATTTTATCGTTGAACTTGGCTGTAATGATGCGCACTTTAAAGGCACTAGAAATTCATCTGTAAGGAAGACCCTTGAGGCAAAAACGATAGCAGGCTCTTAGGGATCATTGATATATATGTATGATCAAAAGTATTTTTTTTTTCCACTAATGCGGGTAAAATGCGCACTTTAAGGGTGCAAAAAAATTTTTTTTTTTGCAAAACCCTTGTGGGACAACTGATCATGGGTTGAGATGTATCGTTTGATAAAAAGTACTTTTCGACCTTGCGGTTAAGATTTACACTTTAAGGGAGCTATAACTTCATTTGTAAGCAAAACTCTTCAGGCAAAAATGATCATGAGCTCATGGGGATGATGGAAATGCATATTTTGCTTAAAAGTATTTTTCTTTATTTGCGGTCATGATTGGTACTTTAAGGAATGGTCGGATTTAAAAAGTGGTGATTTCTAAGCCAATCTTGTCAAATTTCTAATATTCCAGCCAAATTTCATCGTCCTAGCACATCTGGAAGTACCTTAACTCGCGATCACCGGAATTCCGGACCCGCCCCTCAAACTCCCCCCACAGTCGCCGGAGCCAATCCGGTTCAGTTTTGGACTTATTTGTTATTACAACAAAGTTCCATCCCGCTCTCTCCAGTCCAATCCGGTCACGTATTCCCCCCCCCCAATTGTTGTCGAATCCGGTCCGGACATGAAAAAGATCACCACATGCACGCCCTCTGTTCAGTTATTAAATTTCACTCGAATCCGATCCCCCGTTCCAAAGTTACGCATGGCTAAATATTCCAGATTCCCCCTCCCTCCGATCCCCCCACGACTATCGGATCGAGTGAATTTTTATTTACAAGTCAGTTTGATCGGGTCCCTGATACACCTCCAAGTTTCGTCGTGAAAATCCCAAAAACTGTCATCACCAGAATTCCGGGAAACTCCCCTCCACCTCCCCCCCAAGTGTCCGGGTCCAGTCCAAACGTGTAAACGATTTATCTGGAGCAGATTCTTGTTCTTCCCAGCAAGTTTTACTCCGATCCCTCCATTATAACCGTTTCTCGAGATTTCCGGTCTTCCCCCACCCCAACTCCCCCATAGCTGTCGAATCCGGTTCGGACTTCAAATGGAACATCAGAGATATGTCATTCATGCAGGTATTAAGTTTCGTCCCAATCCGATCACCCGTTCGAAAGTTACACAACACTCAATTTTCCATATTCCCCCGCACTGCACCACATATACAAACCCCTTTGACCCTCGAATGCACTAGCTCTTTCCAATGTTAACAGAGTGATCCGATGCAAAGAGTGACGTCACGCCGCGCGCAGACCTACTAGTGTGTAGAAAGGGGTAGGGGTTTTACAAAAACTACTAAATTTTCAGGATTCCCCCGCCCTCTACTCCCTCCACGGTGGTCGGATCGGGGAAGTGACTATTTGCAAGTTAGTTTGGTCGGGTCCCTGATATGCCTGCCAAGTTTCATCGTCCTAGCACATCTGCAAGTACCCTAACTCGCGATCACCGGACCGACCGACCGACCGACCGACCGACAGACCGACCGACAGACCGACCGACGGAAAAGTGATCGGTATATGGCACTTGAGCGAAGCTGCAAGTGCCATAAAAATGTTTCCCAGTCAGCTTGGGCCTGCAGTCCCTGCAACAGCAAGGACTGCAAAGAATGCACCTCATATTAAAATATTAGTTTCTTTAATTTCATATTATTTCATACCTCATATTATTTTCTTCACTTAATCCGCTTTTCAAAAATGGCGAATTTATGACCAATAAATTACTTACTTTGCATTATGTTTAAATTGCGCTATGGCAAATAAATTACTTACTTACTTACTATTAAATATACGGCGGCCTCGGCGAAGATCAACAATAACGAAGAGACCCGCAGTTAACAAAACCTTCCCAGCATCGACTACTTCGTCAGGTAGGACACAGGATGCTAACCCACGACAAGGTTAACGCTGATCACAATATGTGTTAACATTTGGTGACGAACTGGGTTGGACGGCAAAGACCAGAAACCGCCAGGATTGCACAGAATGCACGTCATATTGAACTATGGCCTCGGCGGAGATCAACAATCTCGAAGAGACCCACAGTTAACATAACCGTCTCCGCATCGACTACTTCACTTCGTCAGATAGGGAGTTCCACAGGATGCTAACCCACGACAAGGTTAATGTGGGTCACCAAGGTGTTCACATTCGGCTACGAACTGGGTTGAGCAACTTACCTATTTGTTCGACGATAAAAATTCCATAGTCTAACTCTTGTCTCTGTAGAAATGGATGCAGATGCTGGAGCAGCACTGCCAGATGCTCAGCTCTGCCCCGATATGGTATCACTATGGCGACCATATGACGGGCCTTGCAATGAAGGGGCTTATAGCGTCCTCCTGGGCGTACATTCGGCACTTTCTTCTCAAGTTCTTCAAGAGGTGGAGAAGTTCGAATCACAGTAATGAAGCCTTCTGCAAAGGAAGGAATAGGTTATCAAGCTGAGGTAGCCTAATATGTAACTTGACTCATTTTCATGTTATGGGCTAAAATTAGTAACAGCATTGGACAACTTTATGGTATGAAACACCACTAATTCCCTGGGGCATAAAGTAACTTTAAAAATTATTCGTTGTTTCTATCTGACTTTTCCTCTTCTCTAAACAAAAAGGATTGATTTGATGAATAAATAGATAGATAGTTTACTGCACAAAATGCCAGAGAGCCACTGCAACAAAATAATAGTACAGCATATCTTGACAGACGAAGCAACGCATTTTTATCGGGTTTTCAGGCCTACTTAAAGTGTACTGAAAAGCCAGTTTATTTTTATATCTTGGATTTAAATACAACTAATTATTTTTACTATGCTAAGGGATTTTTGTTTTTGATCTTTTGCTTTAGTACGGTAGTGTAGTTCCGTTCACACTGCTGGCCCAACAAGACAAAGTTCATCCAGACACGGAGAATTTGAATTTCGAGCAGAAAGTAATAAAAATCACAAAGCTTACGTAAGTTTGGTGGTGTTTCGGGGCACAACTGGAGACTGCTAGCATTAACAACATCAGCCAAAGTCTCATTTTGGTAAACTCCATATCCAGTCTCCCAAAAGGAGCTAAAATTCACACCTCCAGGTGACTGTATCTCTTCGATCAGTACTGGATGGACCCCACCAACACTGGATTCTCCCCCATTGAAATGATTTATCACATTGGAGATATTGTACTGAAAATTGGCAATATAAATTTTCTCCTGAACATGGTCAAGCACAATTAACTGCCAGAGGGCTAAGACAGCTATGACTAGCAGGATGAGCTTGTAAATGTGATTTCTGCTGCATTCAAAGACCATCCCTTTCAGCTTTCTGCTTTTTGAACCAAATGCTATAGGCTAGCTCTTCATTTCTTAACTGCATCAGGATAGGAGGTAGGCAGCCAGAAGCAAAACCTGCAAAACAAGACAACTGAAAATCAGATTTAATAGCCATGTTCGATTTTCTGAACCAGAACCAGCTAGGCTTAACTGTTCCTTGCTTGGTAAAAAAAAAACACAGTCTACTCTTATTCTGAATTCCCAAGATTTTACTGTATCCAATGCCAATGCTTATTGGCAGGGCTTATATAAGCCCCGCCCATTGCCAGGTCTTATGTTAGGCCTTATGGTGGGGTCATAATGAGTTAATGGTGCTTATTATTTTTATGAATAAAACTGAACTGAACACCATGTATTCTTGTCTGAAGTGGTATTAAGGGTGGGCTTTGATGCACTGTGATGAGGCACCACTTCCATCGAGAGCTGAGGATGTGGCATAACTTTGCATTTGTGGTATCCTTAAACTTCAGACTGGATCAAAAACTTCATTCTCTAAAACGGTTAAGCGTCGTCAGACTCAATATTCAACACAATACCACAACTTCTTATGGACACGCTGCAATAACACACAAAGGTTAACATGCATCAGACGCACCGCCTTCCGCCGGTAACCCTTCTCATATACGATGCTATTAGTAGGAGACTAGAGACACAGATAAGGAGGCAAACACTATCGAAAATCATAGGTGCTCTAAAACAGTGGTCAAAAGGGCGGTTACACACAGGGGCGTCACTAGCCAAAACTTGAGGGGGGGTGGCTGGGCGCCTGCCGGCGCCCTGCCGCCCGTTTCAGCTTTTCGTTGCATATGTAGCCTAACGATAAAACTCGTGATACCTGCAAGCGTTGAAGACTGAAAAGCCTAGTCATATCTCCAAGCTCAGGGACGGTTTGAACGGCTTGGGCATGGAAGGCGATTACCTCAAAATATACGACTGGCAGGAATTCGTTTTCGTAAAAGCTCAACCCACAGCCCGCTAATACCAGACAGAATGAAGAATGCATATCAGACAAAATTAAAATGAGCGCCGCAGGCGAAATATTTGAAGTAACTTATGACTTTTTTCGGATTAAACACTACTTCCCCCCAACAAAATTTTGCTTTTAATATGGCCCAAGCCGCGAAATTTCAAGCAAACCCAAATGAAATGACGCAATGACGCTACAATAGGCGCCGCAGGCAAATTTTTTTGGAGTCCGGTTGGATTAGAACGTCTTTTCGAATCCCAAATGAAAGTAAGGGCCATTTAGCACGGATCTGCCCGTCTGTATTTGTTCACGACAAATCCAGAAAAATGTGACACATTTAGTAAAATGTATCTTCTTTAATGTATCTTCCTCGCTCGTGTCGTAACCGTAAACTAATTCAGAAATTCGGGGTGCAAGATGTCATTCGGTCACTGGAGAGGACGTCGGCGTCTCTGTTAAGAACATCTAACCATCCAGCTCATAGTGTATATGATGTTTTCCATGTTTTTTTTAGGCCTGATTAGAAACTTTGTCCAAATTGTCGTAATTAATGTTGATTGTTATTTGTGTTTGTTTTTCTTTATTTCCATTTACTCCACTGTCGCCATGTGCATTTGGTGGGTTATAAATTAAATATATATATATATATTTAGCTGGAACTTGGTAATGTGACCCTTTCCGAAAAAGAAGTAATGATCATCCAGAAAAAAAAAACTTGAAACAGAGCAGACATGTTCTCAGTTTACAGTTAAAAAACAAAATAAAAATCAAATGACGCGTTGTATTAATCAGGCCTGTTATTACATCTTCCTTCATTGCTGACTCACAAAGCCAGTTTATTGTTATGTGACGCACTGGAGGAAAATTCTTTTCACCAAATTTTTTTCTGTTAAAACACAAAGAACCTTTGCTTACAAGCCTTTGCTTACAAGCAGGATCAGCCTGAATTTTGTTGAATCGAGAGGTACACAACACTTCCGTGTCGGTTTAGAAAAGTCTTGGTAATCCTGAGCTACCCTTACTGAATTCATCTGGGTGCACTGCTAGCCCCATCTTTCTTTCCTGTGCGAGCGCCCAGATTAGCTGAATTTTTATGGTCGGGCGCTCTTCGAGCGCCCAGTTTCGCTCCATTTTTGTGGCCGGGCGCTCGCAAGCGAGCGCCCAGATTAGCTCAAAGTTTTTGGTCGGGCGCTCTGCGAGCGCCCGTTTTAGCTTTTTTCTTTCTTAGAGGGGGGGTGGTACCACCCCCCCCCACACCCCCCCATAGCGACGCCCCTGGTTACACAAGCTCCTTTGATTCTACGTCCCAGCTCATCCCTTGTCCCCCGGAACGTTTGTCCCACAGATTCTTCTAGTTCAGGTTCATAAATCGTATGTTCGAGAACCAGGATTGTTTTTCCGAACGAGTTTTTCTTTCCGATCTTTCCATTCTCTTAAAAGCCTTAACGATAAGCAGAATTACATGATTTAAAAATTTATTAGAGCCATCTTACACAACGAAACTAAAAAAAATGGACGGAACCACCGAAATAGAGATTAAAGGATACCTTCAGAAACTGAAACATGCATGCAACCAGTTTCCAGATGATAGTACTCTCGGCCGAATAAATTCTTGCAATCTCTTATCTTATCGGAAGTGACATCAGTCAAATGTTATACATGTTTTGTACAGAAATATGCCCTATGTCGAATGGTATCAAATTTATAATTCAAAAATTTACGGAAATGGAAACAAATGAATTTCAAAAGAGCTCTTTCCAAGTACCAGCCTTACTTTTAGATTCCTTTGTTCTTTTTGATCGCGCATTGAATAAGGAAAGGAAGAAAAAAGGATAAAAACATACCAGTACTCTTTGATACGGGACTCCACCCAATGGACTTTGAAAATATATTTCCATTCTATAGAATGGAAAATTTAAAGTCCAGTCTCTTATAAGAGAGGCTTCAATGGAGTCCAGCTAGGTGGACTTTGAATTCAAGGTTCTAATGACTCCTAATTCAGATTCCACCTAGCTGGACTTTCAGATTACCCTAGATTTCCAGTCAAAGTCCACCTAGCAGGACTTTCAGATTATCCTAGATTTCAAGTCAAAGTCCACCTAGCAGGACTTTCAGATTATCCTAGATTTCCGGTCAAAGTCCACCTAGCAGGACTTTCAGATTACCTTAGATTTTCAGTAAAAGTTCACCTAGCAGGACTTTCAGCTTACACTGTTGCCGTTAATACAGAGTGGATCTTTGTGCGGGAGCATGCACGGAAAAGTACACCGCTTCAGGGCTATTTACCAAAAGCTTCCCATGGAGAATATTGAGGGGTTGCACACTCGCGGAAATGATGTACACCTCGTGGCGGACTTTCCATCAAAGTCGTGAGCTGGGAAATACCTAGAAGCTCTATTCCTTGATGGACCGACCCTTTTATTCTATTGTTATGGCCGTCTGAGGTGTTCTATATTCAGATTCCACCTAGCTGGACTTTCAGATTACCCTAGATTTCCAGTCAAAGTCCACCTAGCAGGACTTTCAGATTATCCTAGATTTCAAGTCAAAGTCCACCTAGCAGGACTTTCAGATTATCCTAGATTTCCGGTCAAAGCCCACCTAGCAGGACTAACGGGCCGCAAAATCAGGGGTCAGAACGTCTGATTCCCGTCTGGAACCGTTTCGGCAAAATATTCAAATTCTACTAAAAACGAGGGTATTTTCCGTAAGTTTTTGAATTAAAAACAAGACCTTATGATTTACCTAAGAGAATACAGTGATGAGTAACAGTGTAAGCTGAAAGTCCTGCTAGGTGGACTTTTACTGAAAATCTAAGGTAGCCTAATCTGAAAGTCCTGCTAGGTGGACTTTTACTGAAAATCTAAGGTAATCTGAAAGTCCTGCTAGGTGGACTTTGACCGGAAATCTAGGATAATCGGAAAGTCCTGCTAGGTGGACTTTGACTTGAAATCTAGGATAATCTGAAAGTCCTGCTAGGTGGACTTTGACTGGAAATCTAGGGTAATCTGAAAGTCCAGCTAGGTGGAATCTGAATATAGAACACCTCAGACGGCCATAACAATAGAATAAAAGGGTCGGTCCATCAAGGAATAGAGCTTCTAGGTATTTCCCAGCTCACGACTTTGATGGAAAGTCCACCACGAGGTGTACATCATTTCCGCGAGTGTGCAACCCCTCAATATTCTCCATGGGAAGCTTTTGGTAAATAGCCCTGAAGCGGTGTACTTTTCCGTGCATGCTCCCGCACAAAGATCCACTCTGTATTAACGGCAACAGTGTAAGCTGAAAGTCCTGCTAGGTAGACTTTTACTGAAAATCTAAGGTAATCTGAAAGTCCTGCTAGGTGGACTTTGACCGGAAATCTAGGATAATCTAAAAGTCCTGCTAGGTGGACTTTGACTTGAAATCTAGGATAATCTGAAAGTCCTGCTAGATGGACTTTGACTGGAAATCTAGGGTAATCTGAAAGTCCAGCTAGGTGGAATCTGAATTAGGAGTCACTAAAACTTGAATTCAAAGTCCACCTAGCTGGACTCCATTGAAGCCTCTCTTATAAGTCAGTGTCAAAGTCCACCTAGCAGGACTTTCAGATTACCTTAGATTTTCAGTAAAAGTCCACCTAGCAGGACTTTCAGCTTACACTTTTACTCGTCACTGTATTCTCTTAGGTAAATCATAAGGTCTTGTTTTTAATTCAAAAACTTACGGAAAATACCCTCGTTTTTAGTAGAATTTGAATATTTTGCCGAAACGGTTCCAGACGGGAATCAGACGTTCTGACCCCTGATTTTGCGGCCCGTTTTTAGTCTACCAGGAATTTGAGCTCAGGTCCACTCAGCAAGAATTCAGAAGTTGGTTTTGTAAGAGAGGATTAAATTCCAGCTAGGAAGACCCAAGACCAAATTTTGTAGGGAAGTTTGGTAAGTCCAGCTAGGTGGAATTTTTTAGTTTCTCTAGGTCAGTAATAATGTCCAGTTGGATGGAATTGCAAATTCTCTTAGGTAAATCATAAGGTCTTGCTAGGCAGACTTGATGAAGCAATCCTAGGCTTAGAGCAGTGGTTCCCAACCTTTTTCATACCGCGTACCCCTAATCAAGGTTCGAAAAGGTTGCGTACCCCCTTTTTCAGAATGTGAAAAGGACGATTTTTATTAGAAATATATACAAAATCAATGAAACACTCGTGGCTGCTTTGTAGCAAAAATTTTGTCTGATCTCGGCTCGACATCATAAACGGCATTAATTTTTACAGTCCGCCTGTTTCTGTGTTTGTTTTTTTTCTCCGTGCTATCATCAAGCTGCATCACAAACGTTTTCGTTAGCTCAATTCTCAACCTGAATGACAATCTCACTTGCAGTGTCTTTGATTCTTCTTGGAACAATATTGTTTGATACAGGAACAGATCATACGGCAGTAGGCTAGCTGTTTTGGAATCAACATTATTTTATTGACTTTCACTAAGGCTTGTAATCAGAGGCGTCACGCACGGGTTGGCAACCCCCTCCCGTCAAAGTGGTCGGCCAGACTTTTAAAAAGGAACCAGTCGGCGTGAAGCGCCACGATTTTTCTTAAAAACAGTTATTTTTATGAAAAATAGTCGGTAAAAATCACCTGCCAGTCAGTAAAATTACCTTGCCCCTCAAAAAACATTTTGGCTAGTGATGCCTCTGCTGGTAATATTATAGGCTTCGGCAATCAAAAATGAGTGAGGCGTGGGTTTGAAGCTACAGCTAAAACCGATTTTGGTTCCTTCGCGTACCCCTTTGGGTACGCGTACCACCGTTTGGGAACCACTGGCTTAGAGGAAAGTCCGGCTAGGTAGACTCATTTAAGCTTTCTTAGGGCAGTATATTAGGTCCACCTTGATGGACTCTGTGTTGTCTACTTCTAGGCTTTTCCCGTTTGCGGTCCACCTAGCTGGACTTTCTGTGGTGCCACTCAAGAAGAGAGTGGACTCAATATTTTTCATTCTATAGAATGGACTTCTTTTGTAAATGTCCATAGGCATAGATAGGGTGGATATCCCGAGAGCGTAGGTCGGTTGGATGGAGCTCTCGCCTCAGTCCACAGGCCGGTTTGGTTAACCGACCGGCGAAAAGAGCAAAAAAAACAGCTTATAAGAAATTAGGTCGGTTAACCCAGGTTAACCGAAGGAAGAAAACGACTTATAGTGGGAAATCTTGTAGGTCGATTAACGGGATGACGGCAAAAAATGCAACTATTCATCTGGATTCAAATAAAACAAAAATTGAGATTCCAAGGTTTTGAGCTCCATCTGTGCTATGATCCTTTGGAACAGTTCCTCAGCAGATACCCACCTTTTTAAACTTTAAAACTTCCGCGTATTCCTTGAGCAGCGTTGTGACACGTCAAATCACGATGTTGAAATCGAGAAGGAGCCGGCAACGCGCTTAAAAGACAAGTTCATCACTATCATAAAGACGGTAGATTCAAACTATCTGAACATGCAACAAATCGTAAAAAGTATTTCTGACCGCTTGCCAGAAGACCAAGCCCTCCCCCCAAATCTTCATAGAAGGTAAAACAACAATAGACGTACCCCTGACGTCCCCTTTCGTGAACAACTCTTATTTATGCTTATTTACCACTTTCGACACTTAGTTAGTAGTGCCAAGTAAGTAGTGGCTTAGTTAGTTTTGTGTTTGCTCCTGAAAGAGATGGAAAAACCTTCAGTCTTGCACATTTGGCAGCTCTGAACCTTCGCATGTGAAGCAAAAGTAAAAGATTATCTCTGACTCCAAGAGACAGATCGCAAACTTCCATTTCCATTTCTGGCTGCTTTATCGAATGGACGACTCTTCTCTGTTCGTCTGTGAGAATAAACCTTACAGCCAGAGGCGTCACTACTGGGGGGGGGGGCCGCCCCCCCCCCTAATGTGGTCGGCCAGTCGGTAAAAAATAGCCAAGTCGGCGCGAAGCGCCGCGATTTTTAGTAAAAATGGTCGATTTTTTACTCAGAAATAGTCGTTTTTTCTTAAAAACGATCGATTTTTCTTAAAAACAGTCGGTTTTTCGTAAAAATAGTCAATTTTTCATCAATACAGTCATTTTTTTCTCAATAATAGTCGTTTTTATCCGCAAAAACAGTCGGTAAAAATGACCAGCCAGTCGGTAAATACCTCGTCCCCCCCCCAAACATTTTGGCTAGTAACGCCTCTGCTTACAGCAAACACTTCATTTGTTGTCATACGTCCACTGAAGAATTAAATTTTCAGTTAAAGTCTGCCAGGTTTCCTGGTTTTGGCAGATTCTGGCAGAATCACTTCTCAGATGAGAAAATAAAATTCAGATATGGATGGGTTCAGCATGTAGATTGTTTTTACCCTCAGATCAAGTCTTTAATCGACTTCCAAAAAAACTTACATTGGCTAAATTTCTGGTTTGTGCTGGATTCTTGGAGAATTTTTAGTTCGCCGACAAAATATGTTTAAGATATGGATTCAGCGTAGCCTATCTCAATACCCCTAAACAAATATTTGTCTCGCCTCTTAATTACATAGAAGCCAGATTCGTTGACTGAAATCAAAACAGGGATCCTGCATCAGAACAGGGATCCTGAAGTAAGGAAGAAGAAGAAAAACGAAAATAACAGAGATGCTGACTTTCTCGTAGTTCGGCCGGCTACCCTATAGACGTAAACAGCCACGAAGCCTATCTACGAACTTGACCTGTACTTTGAGCCAACAGGTCCTCACAATAAGTTTGAACAAAATATCTATCTCAATCCATTCCAGAGTTTTTGTGCTAACAGACAGACGGACTGACAAGCTTCACGAAAGTATAGGTATCCCGTCACTAATGTTGTGGGACTCCAAAAAACGAAATATCGCTGGAAGAAATCCGAGCTGACTTATCCGTTTAGTGTAGTCAATAAAGGGATAATTCGCGAGGGGGCGCCGGGAATTTTAGGCTGCCTCCGGGACCCTACAGGGTTTGATCCGGTATGCGGTAGGTGAAGGACCTGCAAAAGCATAGACTCGTGATTTATGTCGTCACTGTGAATGACAGGTAGGGGCAGTAAGTGCACAGCCTTTACTATTGCTATATTCCGTCCGTATCGGGCGCAACCACTCTGCTCGCTATTTATGTAGGTTTGTATAATTTCCCTTAGCCAGATATGAGAAAAACAGATGCTTAAAGGACCCATCTGGTCAATAATCCCAATACGAACTCTTTCCGTAATCGTCCCATCCGTTGTTATTTTTTCGCTATTTTCCGTCATACGGTAGGCTACCATTTCGTTTTGTCGTCGAAGCAAGTCGAAGCCAAGGAGCCTGGAGATAAGCCGAAAACATCCGATTCCGTTTGTAGTTTGCTGAAAGCAGAACTTAGTTTTAAATTATTACTTTAGAGTATTGAAATAGAGACGAAGATATGGTTTGAAGCCACACTGAATACTATCTTAGAGAGATATAATCCACTGATCGATAAAAAACCCCGAAAATCTCGTTTTGTTCTCGTTGAAATAGAGACCTAGTTTTAAAGGATTATTTAGAGCATATAAATAGTGATTATTTAGAGCATATAAATAGAGACAATTCATAAAACAATTCATAAGACAGTTCAATTACTAAATAAATAAATTCATTCATTCATTCACAGCGCTAATAGTTCTTGGAACTTCTGGCGAAAATGACAACAGACAGTTCAGAAGTAGTTGGTAAATCAAAACTATTTCTAACAAGAAGCAAGCAGTGCAGTATTAGCTAAAAAATTTAGAATGCGTAGATGTAATATTATAAGAGGTAGTAGCGTGACAAATGAACCAGAAGTAAATTTTTGAATTTGAATACTCCTTGAGTCCAAGCTGACTGGGAAATATATATTCAGACAATGCATTAAACGGATATGTCAGCTACGATGCTTTGGCAGCGATATTTCGGCCCTTCTTCGCAAGGGTCCTCGTCAAGGCTGTCGAACTTCAGAGAAAACGTTGGAGAAGGAACAAACCAAATAAGTGTTTGAATTTGGAAGTCTAGGACTCTCAATATCGAAGCCTCGTAGACAAACCAGGATCCACATGGTCGGGCATCGCGGTGAAAATCAAATAAAAACGAAGATTAAATTTGATTGGGCTCAGGAGTACTTTTATCTGTCAGTTCAGCTAAAACGTAAACACCATTTATTTTTTGCATCCTCATGTACTCGATCAAGGTCCAACATGACATAAAACACGACGGTTGCTCGCCCTACCTATCACTTACAGAGCTGAAACAAAATCATGGGCCCATGGTACGGTAGATGAATAGCCAGCCGCAAATAACTTTCTGAACTGGAACGAAAATGATGTCGTTTCTGACTGTTGACCAAGCGAAACCAACTGTCGCGTGCTTGCCGGTGAAGCAGAAACTTAATTTCCGTTTCCACTGCTTCGAGCATGCGGCTGTAGCATTTTCCGCGTTTATCAAGGTTCATATGGAGCGGAGTGAAGATATCTGCCCGTACTGGACCTTTTTGATACTACCAAGAACAGATAAGCCAATAGAACTTTCGTCTTTGGTCCCATGCAGCGACTATGGATACCCGACAAAACTCAGCTGAGCTATAGCTATTTGCTGAGCTTTGAGTTTATGCGTGTCTATACTATCCTCTTCGCCGTTGCGCATATTGGAGGAAAAGGTGCAGGAGGCGTGCTGACCCACTCGGTCGCGCGTTCTTACAACCAGTTGGCTTTTACTTTGGAAATTTCTTCTCCGGGGCTTTACTGCGATATAGTAGAGGTAAAGAATTGTGATGTTCCGCGTAGCTCCTACCCTCTGCTCGTTTGCATCGGGCAGGGTATAGGGAATCTATCCAACTCTGTATGGTCGTATTACAGAAATATGGAGACGGAGGTTCTGGTGCTTATTTGTTCTTGATACTACCAAGAACAAATTCCAATGGAACATACATCTTTGGTCCCATGCACCGACTCTGGATACCCTGACAAAACTGAGCGGAGCTAAGAGGTATTTGCTGAGCTTTCAGTTGATGCCCGTCTACTTCCCTCTTCGCCGCTGAGCATATTAGAGGGAAAACTGTAACCGACGTGCATGACCCGGTATGTAGCGAGTCATATGTGACGTCACAATGGTAGACAATCAATCAGCTCTAAATTTCTTCTCCGGGGCTCTACAGCGATATAGCTGTTTGTAGAGGTAATGAATTAGGATGTTCCGCGTAGCTCCTACCCTCCGCTCGTTGGGATCGGGCAGGTATCGGGATCTATTTGACTCCGTATGATTATTTGCTTTTCATTTATTTCGGTGATTCTGTAGAAATACCCATTTTCATCGGGTAAGCCTTGTCTCACAGAAAGCCGATTCGCGTTCATGCCTGCTGGTGCAATCTAGCGGAATCATTTTCCCTAGGCCTATTTCTAAGTGGAATAATTTTTGGATTCTGTTGGCACTTAGCTTATGGCGAATGCAATACGGTGCCATGCTGAAAATCCCTACAGAAACAAATCCTTTTCAAAGTCCATTACTGGGACCCCCGTAACCGGGAGACATATAGTTAACATTTCGTACAACACTAAACATGACCGATGATCATCTGATTATTAGCTCGTGCCTGCCTATATATTTATTATACTGTGCTGTCCAGTAGAGGGTCGCGGCTCACTGCAATTTATCGTAAACTATGCCTATAGAATAGCTATAGAGATAACTTGTGAGCTTTTTTTTTGGGGGGGGGGTAGTGGTTTGGCCATACCTTGTGTTGTCTGAATATGTATGACATAGTGAAGAGTACTATCAACTAAGAATTAGTTTAGTAGCCTAGTATTAAGGCATCAGTGGCAGTTATAAATATTCAGTATTTTATTTATTAGTAATGGAGACAAATCGCATTCTTCCATGCAAAAGAAACAAATTACTTCTATTGTATACTCGGTTTGGTGTTCCACAGTTCGTAGATTGACCCCTTTGGGAACGTAGGATCTTCGTCAAATTTTGAAGAATTCATAAGCTCAGCCGCTCTCGATGCTTAAAAGGTCGCCGGGAAACCTGGAAGGGACCTGGATCCCCACAGAGATAAATTGGAACTCCTTCTAAATGGCTGGAGAATACAGCCTACTTTGCATAATGGCCAAAAAACAGCGCGATCAATATGGGCGGAGTTCAGTTCAGTCCGTGCTGAGCTTTCGTGACTGACGGTACTGTGTTAGGTTAGTGGAACATCGGTAAGTGAGAAATTCGCGCACGGTAGTTGCAAGGGGGGAGGGTCTGTAACCAAATACCATAGTTAAGTTGATATGTTGACTTGCATTGTATGTGCTATCGTTAGTCTTGACTGGATTAATGCCAGGCTTCACCTTCAGTTTCTTCCGGATTCCAGAAATCCAGGATGGATCTGGAAGATGAAGCAAGAATAAAAACTTCTGGAAGTCCGGGGCGTTGTACAATCTAGAGTTGTGAGTTCTCCAAAATCTACAGGTATCTTGGAATCTGGAAGTTGAAACTTAGCTTTTACAGAAGCCAAGGGATATGTGGCCCGTATAGTTCACAGTTGTGTTACAGGCGTTAACCGTTGGGCAGCTTGTCTTTTTTTTTTAATTCAGTAATTTTAAGATATTCTAAAAAGTTTCAAAATCATAGGCGTTGCGGGAAGGCTTAGATTTTTTTTCAAAGGCCCGGAAAAGGGTTCCTACAAAAATTAAAAAATAAATTCTACCATAACTTGTAGGCCTATTTGGAAGTTCTTGTCCCTATCAACAGTTAATGTCGTTCCATTCCAACATGTATAAAGGGAAAAACAAATTGGTGCGAACGTGGTAGTTTTTATTATTATTATCATTATTGTCATCTCTCCGCCGAAATCACGTTTTATTTACAAAAAAAATCACAAAAGTACACACTTACGGCACAGTACCTGTATTATCTAGATTACCTTAAAAAAACAAATTTTACCTCAAAATACTTACACCCTATAAGCTGAAAATTGATTAACAAAAGTTGCGTTTTTGCAGATACCATGGTATCTGATACCACGGTCAAGGTTTTCGCAGTTACCGTGGTATCTGATACCACGGTCAAAAGACGTTTTTGCAGTTACCGTGGTATCTGATAGTCAGATACCACGGTAACTGCGAAAAGACTTCAGACCGTGGTGTCAGATACCACGGTAAGTCCAAAAACGACTAATTGGAGATCCAGTTACCGTGGTAACAGATACCATGGTATCTGCAAAAACGCAACTAATAACTCTAACTCTTTTTATCACAGCGGTCTGAGCATACAAAAAATAGGCTGAAGTTCAATTTGTCTAAAATAAAAAAAGGCTTTTAAGTTTATTTTCGAAGACTTTTCCTATTTTATTCAATTGAGACGGAACTATTCGGATGAAAAGTACCCCTGGTCTAGTGATACTTTGAGTAATGAAACCCAAAAAATATTATTTCAGAGAAACTGCGTAGGGAAATTTTATTTCATCCCGTAGGCTACTGTGAAGGGAAGGACGATACAAGGATCAGTGGACAACTTTTCAGAGGTTTTGCAAATCCACAAAATATATACTTTCACCTTTGTGGATACTATTTATTAATAAAGAACAAAAAGAAAATAAGCTCTTTGTATTTAAAATATATTCTGAATTTCCCTCATTGGATTGAATACTTGGATCAGTGCACATTTTAATATCCGTGATTCCATAATTTCTACATACTTGGGATCACTACGAATAGGCTATTAATGTCTGTGATCCTATAATTTCGCTTCAAAAACGTAGAAGTAGTGATCCTACTGATATTTTACCCATGATTTTTGAAGCCTGAAAAGTAGTTTTTGTGTTACTTTTGTTAACCTTTGGATTAGGCCTACAAGTTGCATTATAATTATTACGGGGGTTTTCTCCTTTTTTCCATCATATCTTTTTTTGTTATGTACACGGGAGGCCCAAAAGGCCAGGAAACAAAGTGCTAAACATATACTAACTAAGCTACATAATTGAAACAGTTTACACATCTATGTCGTAGTCCCACCTGTACAAACACTGACAGATTTGTAATAATTTACAATCAAAACAAATAATTAAAATTTGTCTGGTTGTATATAATTTTATTTACAAGGGAGAGAAGCTTCAGCTCACCCTCTTTATGTGGTAAAAATAAATTAAATGATCATTTAAGAGGGGATTTTTAGTCATATTTAAGCCTAGAGGATGAGTGTGTGATCCTTATCCTCCAACGTTTTGATACTTGTAGAATGGTCAAGTATCCTGGTGGCATCATTTATGTAAAAATTCCAAGACGCTCCATTTTAATCGCCGTGTGAAAATGTGCGGCTATTTTCACCGAATTTCTTCGTGATTCTTTGAGAGGTGATTATGAGTTTCAACTTGTGTGAACGTTCTCACGGTTCAGTGGATAATCGCAGGCGTGAATTTGTTCGTTACCTCCGGCAGAATATAGCCAACATGTGTTTTTGGGATCCCAAAACGTTAGTGACGGATACCTATGACATCGCAAAAGTTGTCCGTCTGTCCGTCCGTCTGTCCGTCTGTAAGCACGATAACTCTCGAAGGGATTGAGATATTTTGATGAAACTTGGTGGGAGGATCCTTTGGGTCAAAGTACAAGTCAAGTTCGAAGATGGGCTGTGTAGCCATATATTTGAGGGTGGGGGAGGGGTTTCAAATTAAGGGGCAAGAAAAATATTTTTTAAAAGCTATTTAGATAGTTGATTTAGGGGTAAGGAGACACGCTGAATCCGAATATGAAAGTTATTTTCTCGTCGGACAAGTAGTTCGGCCGGAATCCGGCCAAAACCGGAAAGTTTGTTAAAAGTAAAAGTTTTATTTGAAGTTGATTAGATGATTGATTTAGAGGTGGGAAGACATGCTGAACACGATGGTGAAAACCATTTTTTGACCGGACAAGTAGTTAGCCCGGAATCCGGCCGAAACCGGAAAATTTGTTCAAAGCAAAAGTTTTATTTGAAGTTGATTAGATGTTCGATTTAGGGGTAAGAAGACATGCTGAACACGATGGTGAAAACCATTTTCTAGACTAACTAGTAGTTAGCCCGGAATCCGGCCGAAACCGGAAAATTTGTTAGAAGCAAAAGTTTTATTTGAAGTTGATTAGATGTTCGATTTAGGGGTAAGAAGACATGCTGAACACGATGGTGAAAACCATTTTCTCGCCGGACAAGTAGTTCGCCCGGAATCCGTCCGAAACCGGAAAATTTGTTAAAAGTAAAATTTGTATTTGAAGTTGATTAGATGATAGATTTAAGGGTAAGAAGATACGCTGAATCTGTATATGACAATCATTTGTTACCCAGACATATAGTTCGTCCGGAATCCGGTTGAAACCGGATTTATAAGTTAAAGTTTTATTTGAAGTTGATTAGACGTTCTTTATAGGGATAAGGAGATGCGCTGAATTCGTTTCTGAACTATCTTTTTTTGGCTGGGCAAGTAGTTCGCTCGGAATTCCGCCGAAAACGGAAATTCGGCAGAAGTAAAGCAGGAAGTTTCGATCAGCATCGTCAAAATAAATATGGCTTATACAGGTATATCTGAAATTAATTTTCTCAGATGATTAGCCTGGCGAAGACTGGATCTGGCGTAGAGAAGACGTAGTTGTCTGGTCAAATATTAAATTTTTGGGATCCCATCGAAACCTTTGGTCTTGTTTCTGCTCCAGTCTGAATACACACATCACGACATTTTGCGGTGTAAATTTTGTAAATCTGTCTATTCACCTCTTCCGTCTATCAAGGTACACACATGTAAAATTGATTACAACTCCGACAGAGATGCCAACTGCCCTCCCCCCCACCCCCAACATTACAGATTTTACTCCAGCTCTTCCATGTATCAAGGTATACCTTGAAATAATCATGTAAGAATGGTTTTGAAAACCCATCAAAGAAGCAGAAATCCGGCTTGTCAAACAAATAAAAATTATATTTTAGTTTGTCACTTACCATGCAATGGATAATAGATAATCTTTAGAGTAAAAATAATTATGCCAAAAGAAAAACTGCCCAATAGGATTAGAATCGACGTTCAAGTTTAAGTTCTTTTAATTTTTGTTTTTAATACAGCACTGAGCAGAGAGATGAAGTCGGTTCATTCAGATGCAACGACGAATACAAAATAATTATCACGATGTAAAACATCCGATGTGTCATGCAAAGACATGCATTCCCAAAACATCCTTTGAAACACGTAGTTGAACTGTTTATTATAAGTCTAGGTCTTCATGTTTCGAAGTTGGATCAGGGAAATCATATTTTTTACTCCTGTGAATGTTACGATTCCAACGAGGGAGAATCAGATAGAATTTCGTGCACAAAACGTAGGCACATTTAATTTTAAGACGGTCAGACGTTGAATGTCTTGAAAACATGTAGGCTAACTAAGTTGCGGGAGCGCAGGTAGGTAGGTACTTTATTTGTGATTAAACCGATAGCCTACAGGGCATTTCACAGCTACAAACTAAAACTAGAATACGTCACTAACTACACATTCGCAACAAAACAGAATATCATGTTTAAAGAAGAAAAAAGTAAAAGAAAAAGAAAACTAAAACTAATTACTTCACTAACTACACATTCGCAACAAAACAGAATATCACGTTTAAAGAAGAAAAAAGTAAAAGAAAAAGAAAACTAAAACTAATCCAATAGTGAATTTCTATCAGCCTTTGAACTAAACAATTTCAAAAAGCACAGGGCTGTTGTATAACTTCGCGTCTAAACTTCTGTTTAGGTGAACTGGGAGCTAACGGATCATTTTGAATCTGCTTTATTGCGTTGGTCGGGTTAGCAATTTATCGGATTACGGAATTTCTTGTGTTGGCAGTATCGTCCTAATATAGTCCTAACCTGCCGAACACCATTTTCTTTTCCAACACTGCGCCTTATCAGCAGATCCATCCACACTAGTTAAAAAATTTGTTTTGGATCCTGCTAACTTCTCTGTTCTTGTTAATTTTACTGCTTGACATGTTGAAGTTTGTGGTTGAAGGAAAGGTCACGCATCGACGGCTGATGCGCGGAAGCTTGGTCTACATCATACACGCTCTGAATTCAGTGTTCTTTTCACATGAAAGATCAGAGGCCACGTCACACGTTGACTGTAACTCTTTCACTATGTCGTCTTTTTCCATCGATTTTCTGATTCAGAACTGAACGGATTGCGTTGAGTAATCTTTGAGAGTTGAGTTGCGTTGAATAAACTCACTTAGGGAGTTTCCGACTCAAGTTCGTTCAGAAGTTGGCGCAACAAATTTGGCATTAAAGTTTAGAAACCCCACCTATTTTTATCGCTATTCACAGAAATTCTGGTGAGGGCAATGTAGTCACTAAAGGGCTATAGAGCATGTCTCGTGTTTCTCCAGTGCATCACTAAGCTTGCCGTTACTACCTAGACCGTTTTCAAGGTAGACTTTCCAACATAACCCACACTTGACACGAGACAAGTCAATCATTTGATAGACCCGCCACGAACCACACCAGACAAGTTAAAAATGTGAAAATCTGATGAATGTGTATTCGTAATTTGCCAGACCCGACGACAATCCTAACCAAGGCAAACTGTTAATCCGACCCGTCACAGACTCCTCGGGCAAGTCAAGCCTCTGCAACACGCTCTGTCCTTTGGACCTACGGCAACCTGAGTCGTGACGGTTTTGCAGGCCGTTCTTTGTCGTTCCAAGGGGTCGCCGTCACTACGCCCACCCGTCAGTTCGCCCACCCGTCAACTCGCCCACTTCCAAAATCCGACAGTTCACCCACCCGTCAGTTCACCCCCCCGACAGTTCGCCCACCCGACAGTTCGCCCACCCGTCAGTTCGCCCACCCGTCAGTTCGCCCACCCGTCAGTTCGCCAACCCGTCAGTTCGCCCACCCGTCAGTTCGCCCACCCGTCAGTTCGCCTACCGTTAGTTGACCTAACCGTCAGTTGACCCACCGTCAGTTGGCCCACTCTTGAAATCCGTCAGTTGACCTAATTCTGAAATCCGTCAGTTGGCCCACTCTTGAAATCCGTCAGTTGGCCCACTCTTGAAATCCGTCAGTTGACCTAATCCTGAAATCCGTCAGTTGGCCCACTCTTGAAATCCGTCAGTTGACCTAATCCTGAAATCCGTCAGTTGGCCCACTCTTGAAATCCGTCAGTTGACCTAATCCTGAAATCCGTCAGTTGGCCCACTCTTGAAATCCGTCAGTTGACCTAATCCTGAAATACGTCAGTTGGCCCACTCCTGAAATACGTCACTTCGCCTAATTTAAAATTCCGACAGTTGACCCAACTTTGCGGGATCATTAAATCCACGAAAAAGGGCCGCGACCCCAGGGGAATAATCAGCCCAACTCGACCCTGTCATTAAAGTCCACGAAAAAAAGAAACGCAATACCAGGAGATTACTCAGACGGGGACGACCTTTCTCGGTTAATTAGGGTCAACACGAGTTGCCTATGGGTGCAACTTTTATGTTTACGTAAAGAAGGATATGACGATGGGTGGAAAAAAAAGGTATTCAGACAGGTTGTATTAAACATTTGAACTTGGTAACGAGGATGTTGCTAGTTCATACACACGCACATTGGAAAGTTTTTTCAATGATGTGGAAACAAAACGAAACAAGAGCTACGAGCTCATATGGCACTTGTTACGAGTAAGTGGTACAAGAAAGTAGAAGAAAACTTCACAAAACAC
Source organism: Branchinecta lindahli (assembly GCA_023053555.1). NCBI lineage: Eukaryota > Metazoa > Arthropoda > Branchiopoda > Anostraca > Branchinectidae > Branchinecta > Branchinecta lindahli. Next base: position 16,508,758 of record JAKZAO010000011.1, on the reverse strand, counting down.
CCCGCCATCCAAAAATGCGGTTCGGACCTAGAATTAGGATATCTAGTTTCACTCAAGTCACCTCCAAGTCATCGCCAGCCTTCCAAGTTTAAACTCAAGAAATCCACTCGTTATGAAATAGGAATAATAAAAAATTATCCCTAGGCGTGCCCAGGATTTCCGGTTCCCCCCTCCGGCTTCCGCAAAAGTCACCGGATCCAATCCGGATTTGAACTAGGTCGCCTGAGACTTGGCATCTTTCGAAATATCAAGTTTCATTCAGATCCGATCACCCGTTCGTAAGTTTTTTTCCGGATCCCCCCTTACTCCACTCCCCCCAAGATGGTCAGATCATGGATCTGGTCCGGTCCCTGATATGCCTGCCAACTTTCATCGTCCTAGCTTATCTGGAAGTGCCCGAACTAGCAAAATCGGGACCGACTGACGGACAGAAATTGCGATCGCTATATGGCACTTGCCCGTACTTAGATTTAGTTAACAGTGTACTCTTACTGTGACAAATAAACAAGAAGTAGAATTTGTATTAAATTCAGTTGTCATTGAGAAACCAAGCCAGGGCCCTTATACAATCCAACATTAACTTCTGGTTTATTTTTCACAGTAATACTCTCTTGTATCAAATAAAAATACATTTTTGGGATCCCAAAACATAAGTGGAGGGATACCTATGACATCGCAAAAGTTGTCCGTCTGTACGCTCTATAACTCTCGAAGGGAATGAGATATTTTGATGAAACTTGGTGTGAGGATTCTTTGGCTCAAGAGTAAGGCCAAGTTCGTAGACGGGCTCTGTAGCCCTACATTTAGGGGTGGGGGGAGGGGTTTTAAATTAAGGGGCAAAAAAAATATTTTTAAACAGCTAATTTGATAGTCGATTATGGGGTAAGAAGACATGCTGAACACGATGGTGAAAACCATTTTCTCACCGGACGAGTATTTCGCCACGAAGTCCGGCCAAAACCGGAAATTTGGCAGAGTAAAGCAGAAAGTTTCGATCAGTATCGTCAAAATAGATATGGCTTATAGAGGTATATCTGAACTTGGTTTTCTCAGATGATTAGCCTGGCGAAGACAAGACCCGATTGTCTGGACCAAATATCTAATTTTTGGGATCCCATCGAAACCTTTGGTCTTGTTTCATGAGAATTATATAGTGACGAGCGGCTAGCGAGCCACCGTGTCACGTTTAGATTTAACTCACATGTCTAAGATAAATCCGTAACTGGTCGCATCAAAACTGTAGTTTCTAATGAGATTTGCTCATTCCTATATTGTGTACTTTTTTTTTGGGGGGGGGGACAAAGGTACCGAGGGGGGTCACCAGAGGATTGTTATCACCGCTGGGGGTCTAGCTGCCTCCTCTAAGCTTTCCAAACCATATTATATTTTCGTTTACGAAGCCGGTTGCTACTGCAAGAGCGATCATGTGACTGACGTGCTTTGTTACTCAACTCCACTGCCGATGATCTGGGTAGACTGACTAGAAAAAATCCGAGTCTGTTGCAGGCTAAACCTGAACCTTCTTGAACACCATCTTTCACGAAGATTACTGGATTTTTTTTTCAAGAATATCCTCTTAATATATGGGATCCCCAAACTGGCAATAGATGCTGCAATCAGCAACCCTAGGTTTATCCGTGGTTAACGGCACAAGTAGCTCAAGGTTGGAAAATTCTGTGCGAATCCACGAAAATGCAAAGTAGATTTTGAATATCTACGTTGAAAGCCGTCGGCGAAAAAAAATGATAATTCTTACACGCCTATAATCTCATAATTTAGCTTAACACCAAATGTAATAATAAATAAATAACACTGATGACCTATTTAAATTCAGTTTGTGGGCTACGTAAATTAAGGAAAAAACATTTTCCCCCTAACAAGAGGACACTTTTCGTATAGATTTGAGACTCGTACATTGCAGATAGCTTGCAGATATACTTGGAGGTGGTACACGGAAGCTTGGCACTAAAGTCTGCATTATATTATTTCTATTCTGCTTTAACTTTCTATTTCCTTGTGAACTACACTGTAAAAAATTTCTCCGAATAAGGATGCAGTATTTGCTACTGGGGTTAATCTTATCTCTACTGGGATAAGATTAATCCGAATTTGGGGTAATCTTATCTCAATAAAGACAAGATTAATCCCAGTAGCAAATACTGCAAGATTTAAGTCGTATTGCCAATCAGAAACCTTCACTGCTCGTTACTCTAATTTTCCTTATTTTACTTTTCTTTTCATCTAATAGATTTAGAATCTCGCAACAAGCTCCTGACAGATATTTACGTAATTTTCGGCTCCTTCTGATTATTCCCCTGGGGCCGCGGCGCTTTTTCATATAACACCTTTTTTCCACCCATTGCGTAGACATAAAAGTTGCACCATAGGCATCTCTTGTTGACCCTAATTAAACGAGACACGTCATCTCCGTCTGAGTAATCTCCTGGGATTGCGTCCCTTCCCGAAGACTGCCCGTGAATTCGTGTCACTGTCTTTTTTTCGTTGATTGTTTCCACATCATTGAAAAAAAAAATCCAATGTGCGTGTGTATGAACTAACAACATCCTCATTACCAAGTTCAAATGTTTAATACGACGACCTGTCTGAGTACCTATTTTTCCACCCATCTTCATACCCTTCTTTACGTAAACATAAAGTTGCACCCATAGGCAACTCCTGTTTACCCTAATTAAACGAGAAAGGTCGTCTCCGTCTGAGTAATCTCCTGGGATTGCGTCCCTTTCTTTCGTCGAGTTGGGCTGATTATTCCCCTGGGATCGCGGTCCTTTTTTCATGGATTTAATGATCCCGCAAAGTTGGGCCAACTGTCGGAATTTTAAATTAGGCGAAGTGACGGATTTCAGGATTGGGCAAACTGACGGATTTCAGTAGTAGGTCAACTGACGGATTTCAAGAGTGGGTCAACTGAGGGATTTCAGGAGTGGGCCAACTGACGTATTTCAGGATTAGGTCAACTGACGGATTTCAAGAGTGGGCCAACTGACGTATTTCAGGATTAGGTCAACTGACGGATTTCAAGAGTGGGCCAACTGACGTATTTCAGGATTAGGTCAACTGACGGATTTCAAGAGTGGGCCAACTGACGTATTTCAGGATTAGGTCAACTGACGGATTTCAAGAGTGGGCCAACTGACGGATTTCAGGATTAGGTCAACTGACGGATTTCAAGAGTGGGCCAACTGACGGATTTCAGGATTAGGTCAACTGACGGATTTCAAGAGTGGGCCAACTGACGGATTTTAGGAGTGGGCGAACTGACGGGTGGGCCAACTGACGGGTGGGCGAACTGACGGTAGGCGAACTGACGGTAGGCCAACTGACGTGTGGGCGAACTGACGTGTGGGCGAACTGACGTGTGGGCGAACTGACGGGTGGGCGAACTGACGGGTGGGCGAACTGACGGGTAGGAGAAGTGACGGGTAGGCGAACTGACGGATTTTTTGGGCCAACTGACGGGTGGGCGAACTGTCGGAAAAAGTGGGCGAACTGACGGAATTTTTAGGCGAACTGACGGGTGGGCGAACTGACGTGTGGGCCAACTGACGGGTTCCCGTTCCAAGACCCCAACGATTGGCGAGGTTTTCGTCAGTGTCAACCAAACAGGGGTCCTGCGTCAGAACAAGGCTCCTGTCTTAACGGAGAAAAATTGGAAAACCATCAGAACAGGGGTCCTGCCCTTCCTCCTTTTTCGCTGTGGCTCGGGGGAAAAGGTGTAGGCGATGTCTTGATCCAAGCAGTCATGCTTGTGACGGGTCTGTTTGTGTCGGAGTAAGCTGAGCGATCTGATTTGTATTGGTTTTGGGACATGACTGCTTAGGGCCTGTTTCCGCGCCAACCAATGTACTTCGGTTCAGCGTAACCAGTGTTTTCGCGACTTTCGGTTCTGATGAACCGGTGTTTTTGCGTCGACCAGAATGTGGTTCGGCAATCGGTTCCGATTTTCGGTCAGGAAATTTTGGAACGGCTTTCATGACCGTTCACGATTCTTGGTTCTGATTCAACTTCACCATCATCAACTTGAAAGTAAAAAAATGGCGGAACAGAGTATAGAAAAATCTACTAAAATTAAAATAAGAACTTACTATACAAATATAACTTGAATTCTTTATTGATTTTTATATTCATATAATATATACAAAAACGGAATCGTCAGCTGTGATGCTTATGAAGCGATATTTCGGCCCTTCTTGGCAAGGGTCCTCTTCAGGCTGTTGTTCTTCAGGGCCAACGCTGGGGAAGGAAACAAACCTGCAATAAATGGCTAAAAAATCTACCAACTATAAATATCTTATTCGGGAAAATTAATCTTTTATTTTAATTAAATAATTTTAATTTTAAATAATTTTAAATTTAATTTTCAATTTTAATTTTTCTATTTTAATTCTAATTTCTTAGTTTTATTTGACAGTGCAAAACGGATACGTCAGCTGAATTTTATGAGAGTTATATTTCGGCCCTTCTTGCCAAGGGTCCTCTTCAGGCTCAAAGCCGCTCAAGTTGGAAAAATGAACTTGTGGTTTTCCACACTAACTTCTGGTTTTCCATAAGTTCGTTTTTCCAATTTGATTGGCTTTGAGCCTGAAGAGGACCCTTGCCAGGAAGGGCCGAAATACAACTCTCATAAAATTCAGCTGACGTATCCGTTTTGCACTGTCAAATATGACTCGCAGTCAGCTTGGGCTGAAGGAATATTCATTCTTAATTTTAATATTCAAATATTTTAAATTGAACTTTTAATTGGTCAGTTTTTAATTTTATATTGAATAGATATACCCTCCACGCAAAACCCAGTTGGCTCCTTATATAGCTGCAGTTACAGCTACAAACTCTTTCTCCATTTTTTTTTGTCAAATATCTTCCTTCATCACATCATCGTCTTCCAATTTCAACCGTGTTTTTGCGTAATTTACAATGTTTGGGGAGGACCGATTTTTGGTTCAGAACGAAAAGTGTTTTCGCGACAACCGGTTACCGGTTTCCGCTGAACACCGGTTGGCGTCGAAACACACCGTTAGAGTCAGGTAGGCATGGTTTCATCAGAACAGGTCTGCGTTGTGACGGGTCAGCGTTGTGTCAGATTTGCTTTGAACCGGTTTTCGCCTCATAGTGCTGTTTCGGGTATGCGTTGTTTCAGGTCTCTATTGTGACGGGTAAGCGTTGCGTCAGGTCTACTTTATTTCGGGTTTCCATAGTTTCACCTTCGCAGTCTTGTGTTGTTTCTGTTTTGTACCATGAAGGGTCAGTGACGTTTCAGATCTATGTAGCGTTGGGCGGTATTTGGATTTTTCGATGTATCGGTATTTTCGCTTTCGATAATCGATATATCGATATAGCTGTACCAAGTTTCGCTATAGTATACGTCTCGGTTCGCCAAAATCTAAGAACAAAATTTTAGTATTTGCATCGCATGTCAAACTTCGAATAAATAAAACTGCGTATATCGCTACAAATTTCGGGTATATTAATGTAACTTATATTGGATTATGTACAATAATTTTAAAATAGTTTTCGATATCGATATTTACGTTTCGGTATTCGATATCGATATTTGGTCCGATATCAACACTAGATCTGTGTTGTGTCGGGTCTTGTCAGTGCAGGTCTGCGTTGTGTTTGGATATTGTGTTCGAATCCAAGGCGTTAGGTTCCGCTTGGCCTGACGTCACAAAATCAATGTTTGATTTCTGACAACCAATCCAATCGGTCCATCATTTTTCTCCTGGATAAAGAATGCATGCTGTGATCCTGTCTGGGACAAATGACAGATGACACTCGAATTAATCATGACTCATTATGAATATTGTATCCGATTGTCTTTTAATATGGGAGTGTTCGGGTATTTTGTCAAGGTTTCAGGGTTCGTTGATGGCACTAAGGAAAGTTCAAACTTCAGCCAGTAAAGTCCTAAGTCACTCCATCATCCGTATCGGCTGCTCTGGCTTGCGAGCTGGCCAAGCTGGGTTCTAACCTGGGCTTAGCGCCGTATTCCTCCTATTCCCGAGTTTTAGTTAAAGCTGATCTGAGAGTTCATTAAACAAAAATAAGCATGCAACTTCTATATCGCCCCCTCACGTCAACAAGACTGCTAGTCTGTTATTCCCCGTAATTATTTCGATAAAGTAGTAGCTATGTAAATCCGGGGATAAAAGTCGCAAACAGTATTTGAAGATTTCCGAAAGTTACGGGGCCAGCCAGAGCAACAAATAAAGACCAAACCGGGTAGGCTACACTCCGCCCCGTAAAAAAATCAAAACAAAAAAATCAGGCTTATGCAATATGTAGCCTAATTACACGATGATCGTTAATCTTTATATCCAGCTTCAGGTAGATTATGTTAGCGTCATCCTGTCCAGAATGTTCTCTTCTTTTAAGCAATCTTATTTAACAGTGCATTCGTTATTAGTGAAGCTTTTTAAAAAACATAAATACCCCTCCTCCTCTCAGTGACAAAAGTGTGGTTCCTAGTGTTCGATTATACTCCAGTTTCTACGATCTTAATTTTCTCTCATAAATTTAATTCACATTTTTTCTTTCCAATTTTATTTGTTTTTATGGCACTTGCAGCTCCGCTCAAGTGCCATATACCGATCGCTTTTCGGTCGGTCGGTCGGTCGGTCGGTCGGTCGGGCGGTCCACTGTTTTCGAGTTAGGGTACTTCCAGATGTCCTAGGACGATGAAACTTGGCAGGCATATCAGGGACCCGATATAACTAACCTGGAAATAATCAGTTTCACGATCCGACCATCTGGGGGGGAGTGGTGGGCCGGGGAATTCTGAGAATTTAGTAGTTTTTGTAAAACCCCTACCCCTTTCTTCTCACTAGTAGGTCTGCGCGCGGCGTGACGTCGCTCTTTGCATCGGATCACTCTGTTAACAGCGGAAAGAGCTAGTGCATTCGAGGGTCAAAGGGGTCCGATATGTGATTCAGTGCGGGGGAATATGGAAAATTGAGTGTTGTGTAACTTTCGAACGGGTGATCGGATTGGGACGAAACTTAATACCTGAATGAATGACATATCTCTGATCTTCCATTTGAAGTCCGAACCGGATTCGACAGCTATGGGGAGTTGGGGGGGGAAGACCGGAAATCTCGAGATACGGTTATAGTGGAGGGATTGGAGTAAAACTTGCTGGGAAGAACAAGAATCTGCTCCATATAAATCGTTTACACGTTTGGACTGGACCCGGACACTTGGGGGGGGGGTGGAAGGGAGTTTCCCGGAATTCTGGTGATGACAGTTTTTGGGATTTTCACGACGAAACTTGGGAGGCGTATCAGGGACCCGATCAAACTAACTTGTAAATAAAAATTCACTCGATCCGATAGTCGTGGGGGGATCGGAGGGAGGGGGAATCCGGAATATTTAGCCATGCGTAACTTTGGAACGGGTGATCGGATTCGAGTGAAATTTAATAACTGAACAGAGGGCCTGTGGTGATCTTTTTCATGTCCGGACCGGATCCGACAAAAATTGGGGGGGGGGGAATACGTAACCGGATTGGACTGGAGAGATCGGGGTGGAACTTTGTGGGAATAACAAACAAGTCCAAAACCGAACCGGATTGGCTCCGACGACTGTGGGGGGAGTTTGAGGGGCGGGTCCGGAATTCCGGTGATCGCGAGTTAAGAAATGTGCTAGGACGATGAAATTTGGCTGGAATATTAGAAATTCGACAAGATTGGCTTAGAAATCGCCACTTTTCAAATCCGACCATTCCCTAAAGTACCAATCATGACCGCAAATTAAGAAAAATGCTTTTAAGCAAAATATGCATTTCCATGATCTCCATGAGTCCATGATCATTTTTGCCTCAAGGGTTTTGCCGAGGGTTTTGCTTACAAATGAAGTTCTAGCTCCCTTAAAGTGTGCATCTTAACCGCAAGGTCGAAAAGTACGTTTTATCAAACGATACATCTCAACCTATGATCATTTGTGCCACAAGGGTTTTGCAAAAAAAAAAATTTCTAGCACCCTTAAAGTGCGCATTTTACCCGCATTAGCGGGAAAAAAATACTTTTGATCATACGTATATATCAATGATCCCTAAGAGCCTGATATCGTTTTTGCCTCAAGGGTCTTCCTTACAGATGAATTTCTAGTGCCTTTAAAGTGCGCATCATTACAGCCAAGTTCTACGATAAAATACTTTTTCTCTAGCTTCCTTAAAGTGCGCATCTGAACCGCGCAGTCGATAATTACTTTTAATCAAATAATACATCTCAACCCATGCAAGTGCCATATGAGCTTACAGCTCTTGTTTGTTTAGGCTACAGAAACTATAGTAATGAGATATAGAATCAGTAGAAAGCAATAAAAGTCTTTACCCAGTTTTATGTTTGCTCTTTTTTCTTTCGTTTCTTCCCTTATTTGTAGTACTTGAAATGAACACTGCCACACACTATGGGCAGCACTCTCTTCGGGTGGAGTTAGTTTACAGTATATAAACGTGTTTGTTTTTACTAAACTGAACTGAACAGAACTTCTGGAAGAAAAAAAAATGTATGAGCGACTATCCAGCTTTAACTTAATTTGCCATTTGAGTCGGTCGCGGTTAACGTTCCGTTCACGATAGCGTATCGAAGATCTTCCCAGTTTCCGGTGATTCTCAATGGCGAACGTTCCATTTGTGTTCAGTAGTTAGGCTACAGTTGTCTTTGATTCGACTGGGTGAGATCTGGTCTATGGCAATTCATTGTTTTTCTTTTTTGTGAGTAATCCTAGCCATTTTGTTTCTTAATTAAGACAGTTTTTACCAGTCTTCAGTGCGGTACCCGGATTTGGAGATATCTCTGTCTTCCTCGCATTCAAGCCAGTCCTCCCGGATTGTGATGAAAATGATAATTCCGAATGAAAATGATGATGGTCTTATATTTTTCAGAACGAACTCTCATAACATAAATGCCGAACTTGTGTATCTCGTCAGGTACGGATATGTCAAAACTTGAATAGAAAATGTTAATATAAACATTTTTGTTACGAAGACAACAAACGCCAGTACAAAACTTTTGTTTAATCTTCCTGTTTTGGCTAGCATATGGGTGAGAGTTGGGACACTGATTCAGTTCTTAGTAAGTGCGGTGGACGCATTGAGCATCTGGGACGACGAAAACGGATATCCATAGCATACCACTCAAGCGAATACTCTATATGACCCAAACACGCCAGTGAACCTCGGGAAGAACAAGAAACGTCACCCGAACGATGATTCAAATCCTATGCAAACCAATAAAGAACGTTTGTTTAGGACAACTGCGGTGGGGTTTCTGGCTCTTCCGCTGGGCACACGGTGATTCATAGTCGGCACCAGGGACCCATAAATTTCCTTTACAGGGGGCTCGTCATTTCCTGTGCTTGTATGTTGCTATGTTGCCCGACCCTTGCCTACTTTCAAAAAATCCCACTTGGGTCGAATCGGCAATCTTGTTTGCCTCATTGGACGTGCGCGCCAAAGAGACTCCTCCCTCAAGGCGCCAGCAGCCAATCCCAAATTTTGTCTATCTGGCCTTGGACGTGATTGGACCGTGGGTATTTCTCGAACTATCTTCCGGTCGGTCAACATAGCATCAGAAATTTCTTATTGACAAGCCCCCTGAATGGCGAGGCATTAGAGGAAATTTATGGGTCCCTGGAGTTAGTCGCCGAGAGTTAGTCGCCAAGAGTATTAAGAACTGAAGACAGAATTCTGAACCTCTGTCATCCATCGTCGTTAAAACATAAAATATTATTTCTAGATCTTTCCCAGTGGCCGTGCCTTTCCTGAACATTATCTGAAGAAGTAGAAAGTCAAAATGGAAGAAAGGCTTGTGAGATGTATGATGAGAAGGGACTTGAGCACTTTCAAGCAGATGCTTCGTATGCTGACCCCAGCGCAGGTTAGTTTGAGGCGTTATCAACCCCCAAATGGGTGTGTCCATGCCAGTTCAGAGCGAGGTTCTATATCAATGTATCGGACCAAAAATCGAAACGTAAATATCCATATTGAAAATGACATTTGGAAATTTTTATATATATTTCAGTTATTGCAAATAATCTGATCCACCTAACCTGTTCGAAACTGGAGAAATATGTTTCTCGAAATCAATTGTAATATTTGTGAGAATAATTTCGGCGAGAATTTCGGCTGTTGCTATGATTTTTGAGAGAGAAAGGGTACAGTTGTTTTCACAATAACCGTCCCTATTGACTGTTTGTAGTTTCTCCGCGTTTCCCAAAATATCAATCAACTCTTTTAACCGTAAGCAAAACGTAATCGTTATGAAGCTAGCTATGGACAAACTTCCAAGCTAGTGGGCAGTCACGGAAACGAAACACGCCACCTGTTGCCGCACGCCACATTGTTGACAATGAAGGTGAGTCTTCACCTTCCGGATTTTCCCAGATTTTCTGAGATTTTTTTTTGAATTTCTTCTGCGATACTTAAAAATTCCGGAAATCTGGAAGTTCAAAAAACCCTTTTTTCCGGATTATTTTGATATACTTTCGGACCGGTTCATATTCCAGATGCGATTTACAGAAGACGTCAAAGTATAATCTGAAAGCCGGAAGTTCCGGGAGGTGAAGACCGGACTTAAGCGTAGTTTCCAATTCAGAGCCCCTAGCGGATTAATGAACGATTGGAAACGCTACTTCATGTTGACACGTGTTCAAGTTTTTTTAATTTTACAAAAAAATACAAATACACTATACAAGCACTGTGGAGAACAAAAGTTCGAACATGCAGTGCTTGTTAAAATTTGTACTATAATAACAACAACTACGTACCCTATAAATCTAACAAAATATTAAATAACTTAATTTATCTCACCTGGATAAAATGTACAAAAACTTGAACGTGAACTTGAACTTGAATCAACACAGTAAGATTGAAAACTCGAGAATTGGTTAAGTTCAACCTAGATAATTCATAAAAAATCTAAATAAACGAAAATAGGCTATGGCAATCTAATAGTAGTAATCATAAATAACAATACTCTAGCAGTAGAACCACAAACCCTAGCTTTTGCGGGACCAGATCAGAAGCTTTGGCGAAGAGTTCCATTCCATGCGTCAATTCAGAGAACCGTTTTAAGTCGCACTTAGTCAACTAGGAGCGCTCAGTTTCAAAATCGTAAACTGGTATGGCAGTGAAAAGAAGATGCGTAAGTGATTGCCAACTAGACCCTATTTGGTGGACTTTTTTGTATACTAGATAGAGGAGGGCTGTCCCCCCCCCGACACTCCGGATCGGATGCCAGCGTTTCCCATGGTGTACTTCCTGGAGCTTCTTTTCGTATCCAATCCCACACGGTATTAATCCATTCGGGATTTGCAGTCACGACTGAATATTCTGACGTAACCGCATTTATTAAAGGGCATTAATTATAAATGATGAGCAAGGAGAACCAATCAACCGTGAGAATCAGATTTGCTCATTACCATGCTAATAACTTTTGATCCACTAGGTACGGCATTTAATTGTACTTTTACATATTTATCGTCTTATGCATAGCTTTGATAACATATCAGAATGAAGTGTTAGCCACCCGGGGGCACATAAACATGTCAAACGAAGTCGCATCGAATTGGCTAATCGTGTACATAGTGCAGGGGTGTATCAGGATGAGTATTTTTTTCACATGTGCACACTTAATGCAAAAGCCAAAATTGGCAAATTAAAAATTAAATAAAATGACGGTCTTGTCGTTTAAACTGCACATATCTGACACGAGAGTTGTAACCCAACTGACAGCAGTTAAAGCATCCATGCTAGTAACTATGCTCATTTGTTCTTTGTCTACAATCCCGTTGTGTATATCTCACATGTGCACACTTTAACACAAAAGCCAAAATCGGCAAATTAAAAATTAAATAAAATGACGGTCTTGTCGTTTAAACTGCACACATCTGACTCGAGATTTGTAACCCAGCCGACCACCATTAGAACATCAATGCTAGTAATCAGACCCATTCGTTCTTTGTCTCTAATCCCGTTGTGTATTTTTCAGTAGCCTAACTAAATCTTTATTTTCACAGAATTTCTGTCTACCGAAAATAGCAATCGGTCTTTTTTCACCATGCACGTAGATGAGCAAAATATCTGGGCCTGGTCAGGATCGATCCCGAGAATCAAGCAGATAACATTTGTTTATTCTGTCAAGTTTCATTTGCGTGCTGAGGACATGAAAAGCAAAAAGGAAACCAGTGCAAAATAATTCTGACTATTTGAATCGCCTATTTTAGAACATGTTTGGTCACATAATTCTCGAATAAATTGTTTAGCCGGGATACAGAAACGACCATCTTTCGATAAACTGCTAGTCGTTTAAAGGAACAGTAAACTTGACTACGCAACTTTCGGCCATCGAATCGCCCGGGGGGCTTGCATAAATATACAGGGTCTTATTGTCGACAGGCCCCCCCCCTTCTTTGTCATCTCGAACTGTCTCGAACCCCCTCCTTAGTGTTCCCAAAGCTAGCTGGCAGGCCCTTGCCCCTTATGCACTGTAATTATGCACTCATGTACTGTAAAAGTTCGCCTTTTTGGGATCCCAAAACGTAAGTGAGGGATACCTATGACATCGCAAAAGTTGTCCGTCTGTCCCTCCGTCCGTCCGTCCGTCTGTCTGTCCGTCCGTCTGTAAGCACGATAACTCTCGAAGGGAGTGAGATATTTTGTTGAAACTTGGTGTGAGGATTCTTTGGGTCAAGAGTAAGGTCGAGTTCGTAGATGGGCTTTGTAGCCTTACGTTTAGGGGTGGGGGAGGGGGTTCAAATTAAGGGACAAACAAAATATTTTAAACAGCTAATGAGATAGTCGATTATGGGGTAAGAAGACATGTTGAACACAAATATGAAAACCATTTTCTCGCCGGACAAGTAGTTCGCCCGGAATCCGGCCAAAACCGGAAAGCTTGTTAAAAATAAAAGTTTTATTTGAAGTTGATTAGATGTTCGATTTAGGGGTAAGAAGGCATGCTGAACACGAATATGAAAACCATTTTCTCACCGGACCAGTCGTTCACCCGGAATCCTGCCGAAACCGGAAAGTTTGTTAAAGTAAAAGTTTTATTTGAAGTTGATTAGATGTTCGATACAGGGGTAAGGTGGCATGCTGAACACGAATATGAAAACGATTTTCTCGCCGGACAAGCGGTTGGCGCGGAATCCGGTCAAAACCGGAAAGTTTGTTAAAAGTAAAAGTTTTATTTGAAGTTGATTAGATGTCCGATTTAAGGGTAAGAAGAGACGCTGAATCCGCATATTACAATCATTTTTTAGCCGGACTTGCAGGTCATCCGGAATCCGACCGAAACCGGAAAATTTGTTATAAGTTAAATTTTTATTTGAAGTTGATTAGATGTTGGATCTAGGGGTATAGAGATACGCTGATTTCGTTTTTGAGCTTTATTTTTCCACCGGACAAGTAGTTCTGGAATTTCGCCTAAGCCAGAAATTTCGCAGAAGTAATTTAGGCAGGATCGTTTCGATCGGCTTATAGGGGTAAACACCGAGGTAAACACACATGCTGAATCCATATCTAAACTAGGTTTTCTTAGTTGATTAGCTGGTTGGCCTTAATCCGTTTCTAAATTTTAAGAGTAAAATTGTTCAAGGAGTCTGGCGAAGACTGGATCTGGTGAAGACAAACTGGGTCAAATATTGAATTTTTGGGATCCCATCGGAACCTTTGGTCTTGTTACATGTAGACTACAGAGTAACGACCTCCCGACTAGACGGCCGGGGTTCGATTCCTAGTCGCGGCACACAAACCTTTTGCTTTTGCAAACCTTTTGCTCAAAAGTCGAATTCTCGGAAACTGCCGGGAAACTGAAATGGTCATAACGAGATTTTTTCTTACTCTCAATATCGACTCAGGGTACATTCTTGATATGTTAGCTAGCTCCCCGAGTCAAGTTTGAGTCAAGTTTTCTGTTCCTTTAACGTAAGTAGCCTAGTATCAAGAACCTCTGCTTGACCAAGCGTTTTTGAAAAGTCCGCCACAGAAGAACGGTCCAGCTTTCAAAGCAACCGTGAGCCCCCAATGTAATTCACTAATTAATGCATTATTCTGTGAACTGCATGCCCTCGTGCGCTGCATGCCTGACTCGAGCATAATCTAAACAGAAAGACGATGCCATGGGTGCTTTAAGAATCGCACTAACGAAACTTGTCTGACGTATTGTGATAATTATATTCGGTTCTGGTTGTCTTTAGCGAACGAATAATTAGGTTTTAATTGGACTTGGTTAAAAATCAACCAGTAGTTTAATTTCCACCGTGCTTTAACGCTAAAACAAAGTACACATATTTCTGTCCTATCCCTCCCCATATGGGAGCCTTCGTAACTTGATCACTCACCTTCTTTATCCGTTCCCGGACACTCCCAGCCGTTTATTTATTCGCCTTCCATCTCTTCTCGAAAATGGATCGTCCTTTATCGCGTTGACATTCCATCTTCATAGAGCCTGATGGTTAGAAAAAGTACGACCTTTAGATTGAATGGGGTCAGGAATTTCTGGATGTTTTATCGGGAGGATGGGGATTATTGCCAGTGGGGAGCTTTCCCTTTTTGCATTAAGTTGGAAATCAGCATTCTCGAAACACAATCCAACCACGAACTTGCACTGTGCCAAAATTAGTTACATAGATAGATAGATAAATCTTTCTATTCACCAATAACCTGTCGTGGCTGACGCCAAATTTGTTTGGAAACATCGAAGTACTAAAAGGAGAACTAAAAGGTCATTTATGGCGAGCAAAAACAAAAAAGGTGGCGGTGGTGCCTCGGAGAAGCGAACCCCAATTTCCGCGTGTGTTACTTCTCATGTACCGTACGAGGTGGGTAAATTCTCGGTTGGGCGAGATGGGTTCAGACTGCCAAACGACAGCCAAATTCGCAAACCTTTTGAATTTTGATATCCGTTGTATGCTTTACCCAGAACCGACGAGATAAAAAAAAATCAAGTTGAGCTGAAGCTGTGACGCACTTCTCCGCTTCAGAGTGGGCAAAATCGTGTGAAGCAGAATCTGGGCAAAAAAGCCGATTTCCTCACAGCTAGCTCTTTCGCATCGATAGGCTGATTGGTTAAGGGGTTTGACTCAGAACTAAGCAGTAAGCGGGTCTGCGCCACGAGTTCGAATCATTGCCAAGGCGTTGATTGATAATCGACTGAACCAGCTGTGTGGTTCTATAAGCGAGTCTATAAGATTAGTCGCAGACGACCGAGCTGAAAAACGGGTAGCTGGAGGAATCTAGGTTAAAGGGGTTGCATCGTAAGCATTCTAGAAGTTGCAACGTCTAGATCCCCCACCCAAGACCCAAGGTGGAGCCACGACTCGATCCGACCGCTAGGTCATCTAGTGGCGATCATAGTTTGACTATTGATCTAACAAAATGCTTTTCTTTAGCAGGTATATGGAAAACATGTATACAAATCAAACTAATTACTATCTTTATCGATTTCTTTTAGTTTATGTTTTGTGGATATTCCTGCAGCCCAAGCTGACTGCGAATCAGATTTGACGATACAAAAACAGATACGTCAAATATTATTTTTTGTGGGTTATCCTGTTAATTCCAAAGAAGAAAGGATGTACACTGGATCACAATACAACACACGTCGTAAATTATAGTAAATTTGTTATAATGATTTCTTTAAGATTCTGAAATTTAGCTAAATAATATTCAGCTTCCGAGACCAAAAAATGTCAAAACTGGCCGATGATTTCCTCGTACGACATATTTAACCGTTCCAGTTGTGATTCACTTGGCTGTATTAATCCTCTTAGTTGACACTCGATCTTCTCGAAGGTTTGGTAACCCGTTTAACCTCCGGCTGGAGATCACTGAATAATTAATGAGCACCGGCCACCTTGCTTTGAAGTTGAATTGTGTTCATGTAATTTGTGGATAACGTTGGCTACCGTGAGGGTTTTGAAGAACACAAAGGTAACAGTGTGTTCGTAAAAATCTGACCCATCGAAAGACAATGGTGTCTCCCACCTTCTCCGCCCACATGAACCAGATTCTTTAAAGCACTGAAGTGTCGGATGGTTTGCACGAACCACGCATCGCACTCCCGGACCAGGGCAGCGAAATATATATGAGATGCGTGCGAAAGTTTGCGTTTGGCTTGCCTGTTCGTTTACGCGCAGCGAACGCCATGAACCCGTCAGAGCTGCGTGAAATTATGTTAAATGCAAGTCCTTCGTTCTGATGTAACTTTATAAGTTCTTGGCTTCACGCACTTACTTATCATACAATTATCTACACTGTCAGAAGTTTCATAACAGATAGCGCATAACACTTTCAAGAATAACACTTTTTCACTTAGAAATAAAGTGTTATGACCAATTAAGTTTACACTATTTCGTGCCTAGATCTCCAACAACACCTTCAGTTGGTAAAAATACTAACGGGAACGAAAGAAACATAACAGATAAGATAAGATAGACAAGATTTATTCCACTAAAAGCACAGAGGCCAAAGTGTTATCTGTTGAAACCGGGCATCCCAAAGTGTTATCTGTTGAAACCGGGCATCCTTCTGTTGTCGTTATGTAACTTCTGACAGTGTAGTATTTTTTGATTAATTGAAGGTTTTGTTGGGGATCTAGGCACGAAATAGTGTAAACTTAATTGGTCAGTATGGTCATAACACTTTATTTCTAAGTGAAAAGGTGTTATTCTTGAAAGTGTTATGGGCGATCTGTTATGAAACTTCTGACAGTGTATCATACTTATTTATTGAGGGTTTTGTTCTAGGTTAACGAGTGCTACGTCAACTATAACACAGCTAAGAAAGGGACGCTTCTGGAGTTCGCAGTTGAGGAAAACCTTCCCGACTTTGTGTCAGAAGTCTTAGATGCGGGCGCCCTTCCCGACATTTTCACCCATATAAAGGGGTGCAGAGCGATCCACGAAGCAGCCGAAAAAGGATTTGTGGAATGTCTCAGGTTGCTACTGAGCAGAGGAGCTGATGTGAGTAGTCTGCTTGAAGCTTAAATCTCTGGCCAGATACTTTTTCGGCGGTTTTGGCTCTTCCTGACAATGCTTGTTATGCATAATATTTGAAGCACAACGTTTTCAAAATCACAACAGATTACATCCCAAGTATTGTCTGTTGAAACTGCGCATCCTTGTCTTATCTGTTATGAAACTTCTGACAGTGTTGTATCCTAGCTTTCACACCAGAACAAGGTCTTCCTCGAATTTCCCTCACGCGCGTTTGCAACAAGTTGGGTCTAATTTTATATTCATATAATATATAAAATCGGACCCGTCAGCTGCTGTGCTTCCAAAGCGATATTTCGGCCCTTCCTGGCAAGGGTCCTCTTCAGGCTGTCAGTCTTCTGATCCAACGCTGGGGAAGGGCGGATCCGTTTTTATAAATTATATGAAGATATTTTTCAAAGTCAGCTTGGCTCAAGGAATATTTGGGTCTAATTACCGCATTACCAAATTGTAAGTAAGGTGAGCCTCTTCGGGATGTAAAAAGAAGAAATGTAAGTGCCATCAGACTGATCGCAGGTGCGGTTTGGTCATTAGGTAAAAAATCAGATTGATTATAGGTTAGACAACCTGAAGAGAACCCATGCCAAGGAGGGCCGAAATATCCCTGGATCAAATCACAGCTGACTCGTTCTTTTTGCGCCATCGGATATGATTCGTAGTCACCTCTCGAGTCACCTTGTGCTTGAGGAATACGTAGAAAAGAGAGTAGTTGTCATGCAGGCCCGGGCAAGACTTTAAGAGTCCGCTCATTCAGTCAATACATTATCACAGCCAGTACGTTACCCCCACACGCCCTATAATCACTTAACGTGTGCGGTCCCGCCCTTCTAAAATTACAGCTAGGACCGAGGAGAAAATGCAGGAACGGCGAAATTACTGTTTTGCGTTTACGTGAGGAATTAGCTTTCACGACTAGACGAATTACCAAGCGAATTACTATATTTTGCTTGAAGGCACAGAACCTGAGATAGGGATAAAATTACACTGCAGTATTAAATTTTATGGGACTACGCCAGCTTGAGTGGAGAGTCCATCAAGGGATGTGGGGGGGGGGGTTAGAGCCGAGTTTAAATAAGAACCTTCGGCAGACCGCAAGAGAAGTTGGATTCGGGAGTTGGTCAAGGACTTAAAAGACCTCGCAAAAACAAAGACTGGTTAAGGTGAGTCTTCACCTTCCGGAATCTGGGCTCCCAGATTTTCCGAGATTATTTTTAATTTCTTCTGCTATACTTAAAAACTCCGGAAATCTGGAAGTTCAAAAGCCTTTTTTTCCGGATTATTTTGATATACTTTCGGACCGGTTCATATTCCAGATGCAATTTACAGAAGACGTCAAAGAATAATCTGGAAGCCCAGATTCCGGAAGTTCCGGGAGGTGAAGACCGGACTTTAGTCTTGGTGGCCCCTCGAACAGAAGAGCAATGCAGAAAAAGAATCGTAAAAAAACACACGAAAAGTGACTCTTTCGTTGACCTGTCTGGAATCACAGCGGGTGCTGATTTATTTACGGACGAAATACAAGAAGTCAGCATTCGTTCCAGTGTATACGACGCTTACCATCCCGTTAAGCGTAATGTTGAAAGATCGGAACCAACGGTCATATCTGGCATTTACAAGAATATTGTTTGTTTTACAAGCTGGTTACTTGCATGTCTTACAGCTCTATATTGATTCAGGCATGCACAAAAAATTGAGATCAAATGCGGGTACCAGGAGATAAGAAAATAATTCTGAGGGTACCCTTTTGAGAGTACATTCTGAGGTTCTTTTCATCCAGTTCAGTCAGGTGGGAATATGGTTTTGGTCATACTTTGGCTAGTTTCATATTCGTAACGTGCATAACATCGGTAAGCCATGAAAATTGGCGTCACGATGGCTCAAAGACATTCATCTGGGAGCCCTAGAGCCATCTTTTCGGTTACTATTAAATGGGTTTTGTTATTTTTGCAACTATTTTAAGGGAATTTCTAGTGCGCACATCGGAGCAGAAGAGATTTTTTTTCTCAAAATTCAGTGGCTTGAAGATATTAATCTGAGCGCGCTAGAGCCATCTTTTCGGTTACTGGTAAATGTTTTTTTTTATTTCTGAATTTTTTTGAGGGAATGCCTAATGCGCACATCGGAGCAGAAGAGATTTTTTTTCTCAAAATTCAGTGGCTTGAAGATATTAAATCTGAGCGCGCTAGAGCCATCTTTTCGGTTACTGGTAAATGTTTTTTTTTATTTCTGAATTTTTTTGAGGGAATGCCTAATGCGCACATCGGAGCAGATGAGATTTTTTTTCCAAAATTCAGAGGCTCGAAGATATTAATCTGAGCGCGCTAGAGCCATCTTTTCGGTTACTGGGAAATGGATTTTGTTATTTCTGATTTTTTTTTCTTAGGGAATGCCTAATGCGCACATAGGAGCAGATGAGATTTTTTCCCCAAAATTCATTGGCTGGAAGACATTCATCTGGGCGCAATAGCGTATGGAAATAATTCAAGTCAATGTATTATGGGACATTTTTCCAATCGTAAACAATTGAAACAATTGGAAGCGATCGTAAACATTTTTTTTTTTAGGATTGTAAACAGCTGTTTACGATTGTGAAGAGTTGTTTCTAATTGTTTCCAGTCGTTTGCGATTGTAAATAGTTATTATAATTTTACGATAGAAACCGATTGTTTCCAGTCGTAATTTTACAAAATTATTCGGTATCATACGGGAGCCATCTTTTCGGTTACTGGGAAATGCATTTTGTTATTTTTGAAAATTGTTTCAGGGAATGCCTAATGCGCACATCGGAGCAGACGAGATTTTTATCACTTCCGACTCCTTTGAAACCCTGCTGGGTTTCTCAGAGATCACAGACCCATCCCGGCTGTTTTGGGACTCGGGCCCTTGGTTTTGATAAGAAGCACGGAAAAACCCGCATAACCGGTATTTGCGACCAATGAATTCCCCGGAAGCAATAAGTGGGAGCCTGGTCCGCCTCGAAGGCAAACACGGAAGATCCAAAATCAACATGGTGCCGTTTGGGTGGATACACATTGCATAGAAAGTTCCAAGTCTCAGAAATGAGAATGGATGTAACGGTTAGGGACCTAGAGTTAATCAGTAATATAGGTAAGAGCCTTTTAAAGTTTAACTGAAAAGGCAGCTTATTTTTACATCTGATATTTGAATACACTGAAATATTTTGACACATCTTAGGGATTTTATATTTGTTCACCAGGGGCTCTAGTAAAAACGTTGAGAATGTGCGATGCGTGCACGACAACTCAAAATCCATCCAGACGCGAAGAATTTGAATTTCAACCGAGGCCTGCATTTCCAGAATTAAAGATGCTAACTTCGGAAAAGTTACGTCTGTAGAAAGTAGGAAAATGATGTTAATAGCATCGCATTAAATGATATCTTGCAGAATCTACCATTTTTAGTTTATTTTCGGCAGTAGTTTGTCCTTGTATTCGGTAAATATTTCAAGCATAGAGGGACAGGCGCATAGAGTACCACAAATCCATAAGTTTAAGTTCATCCGATGAAACCGATTATCTGTGGATGACGGACAAACGAAGTAACGCATTTTTATAGGTTTTTTTTTTCCAAGCCTATTTAAGTGAATAAGTGAATGTGGAACTAGACAGTCGGATCTCAGCCCTATTCGGTTAAACTTTAAAGAAAAGATGCAGTTTGAAGTTGTCAAAAGTGGTGTCACATGTGCTTTAACGTCTTCTGCGCTTACAGGTAAATGCCAAAGCCAGCGCCTCCGGCCGTACCGCCCTTCACGAACTCCTATCGGGATGGAGTGAGGACCTCAATTCCCAGTTCAAGAGCGGATTTATCGAACTCATAAATCACCCGCGGATCGATCTAAACATAGAGGATGATGATGAATGCACACCGTTGGAAATTGCTGTTAGCAATCGGCTGGATTTTGCTGTCAGAAGGCTGGTGGATATGGGAGTGACGGTTAACGAAGAAGCAAGAAGGAGTTTACAGGTAAAGCCCTAGGGTCTAGCCCTAGCCCTACTAACTACCTAAACTCCCGAAACCTGTCTGCCTAGCCTACTAACTACCTAGACCCCCGAAACCTTAGTCCTAGCAGGGACCCATAAACTTCCTTTACAGGGGCTTGTCAATAAGCGATTTCTGATGCTATGTTGACCGCACGGAAGATAGTTCGAGAAATACCCACGGTCCAATCACGTTCAAGACCAGATAGACAAAATTTTGGATTGGCTGCTGGCGCCTTGAGGGAGGAGTCTCTTTGGTGCGCACGTCCAATGAGGCAAACAAGAATGTAGATTCGACCCAAGTGGGATTTTTGGAAAGTAGGACTGGTTCGGCCAACATAGCAACATAGAAGCATAGGAAATGACAAGCCCCCTGTAAAGGAAATTTATGGGTCCCTGGTCCTAGGCAAAGCAGTTTTCGCTTCGTCAGGACATGTTCGTGACCGGCGGATAAAATCCGCGTTGTGTCTGTTAGAACTAGTCAGTCAAGTACTGAAAGACTACACTAATTCATCATTTGATTTCAAACTTATTTCTTTGTTAGCAGGCCCGTCATCAGCGGGCTTATTTCCCCGTTTTTATGGCACTTGCCTTCTGGCCAAGTGCCATATACTGATCACTTTTCCGTCGGTCGGTCTGTCGGTCTGTCGGTCGGTCGGTCGGTCGGTCAGTCCGGTGATCGCGAGTTAGGGTACTTCCAGATGTGCTAGGACGATGAAACTTGGCAGGCGTATTAGGGGCCCGACCAAACTAACTTGGAAATCGTCACTTGCCCCATCCGACCATCGTGGGGGGAGGGAGGGGAGCCGGAATCCGGAATTTAGTGACATGCATAACTTTCGAACGGGTAATCGGATCTTAATGAAACTTGATATTTGGAAAGACACATGTCCCGACTCAAGTCCGGACCGAATCCGATGAATGTGGGGGGGGTCGGAGGGGGGAACCGGAAATCATGTTAAACGCTTAGAGTGGAGCGATCGGGATGAAACTTGGTGGGAGGAACAAGCACAACCCCTAGGTACATCATTGACAGAACCGGACCGGATTCGTGCACTGGGGGGGGAGTGGAGGGAAGTTCCGGAATTCCGGTCATACGGAAATAAGATACTTCCAGGTGGGCTAGGACGATGAAACTTGGCAGGGAAATCAGGGACACGACCAGATTAACCTGGAAACAGTCAGCTTCCCGATCCGACCATCGTGGGGGAGAGGAGGGAGGGGGAATCCGGACTCTTGAGGCATGTATAACTTCCGAACGGGTGATCGGATCATAATGAAACTTGGTATGTAGAAAGACCACATGTCTCGGATGTCCCATTTCAAGTCCGGGTCGGATCCGATGAAGCTGGGGGGGGGTCGGAGGGGGGGTCCGGAAACCTTGTGACATGCTTGGAGTGGAGCGATCGGAATGAAACTTGGTGGGAAGAACAAGCACAAGCCCTATGTAGATCAGTGACAGAACCGGACCGGATTCGAGTATTGTGGGGGAGTTAGGGGGGGGGGTCCGGAATTCCGGTGATCGCAAGTTAAGGTACTTCCAGAAGTTCCAGACATGCTAGGACGATGAAACTTGGCTTGAAAATTAGAGACTTGACATGATTGGCTAAGAAATAGTCAGTTCCCAGATCCGGCCATCCCTTAAAGTACTAATGCTAACCGCAAAGTACAAAAAAATACTTTTAAGCAATAGATACATTTTCGTTATCCCTATGAGCCCATGATCATTTTTGCCTCAAGGGTTTTGCTTACAACTGAATTCCTTAAAGTACAAACAATACTTCTGAGTAAAATATAGATTTTCGTGCTCCTGGTGATCATCTTTTTTGCTTCAGGAGTTTTGATTACAGATGACTTTCTAGCGCCCTTAAAGTGCGCACAGCCAAATGCATTGCCAAAACGATACAGTCTCGTGATTTCCAAGGACCCATGATTATTCTTATATAAAGGGTTTTGCTTACAAATGATCAAAAGAAACCCACGAATTGACGAATTCCTACTTTCATCCTCTGACCTAGCCTTGCAAGTGCCATATGAGCTTCCAGCTCTTGTTATTTGTCCACGCGAGTTGCTCATTCAAACATGCGAGTTCTGGATTTAAGCCGAGTAACCCGTTCTAGAGTGGAGGTAGAAGCATTCTTTTTTACACTAGTCTACGCTGTTTAACCCATTAAGGACCTGTAGTACCTTAATTACTGATACTTAATAATCATGGATCGTTCCACCGATTCGGATTTCTGATATTTCAAATTTAGTGTCGTTTTTGTCCACCTTGACAACACTACACCGATGCATCTCAAATGTCAAGCTCTTTTCGAAGCGGATCACCCGATGACAAATTTGTAGTCTGTTTAGTTAGTTGTATGATTGATGTAAGAAAAAGTTAGCATGTATTGATATGCAGTAGTACATAATACTTTAATTTGATGTGCCTCACACTGGGCTAACTTAGCAGTAGCATTCAGTACTATCAGTAGCATCCCGCCTTGCTCTAGTAGCATCCAGTCTTGCTATAGAAGCACGTAGTAGCATCAGTTGGTACTGCATGTTACTTTTTCGTACAACTTCTTACTACAATTTTGAGATAATTTTTCATCGGGCAGGCTCCCGGCAGTTATGCAGTTTTCTCAGTGTTTCTCGTCAGAGCTGAGGAGGCCACCCGCGACAAAACAGCCGGGGTGAAGCCAAAAAATTAGACATAAATCTTAGACATTAATTGTTGTGCACACCCTACTCGGTGTGCAACATCCCCTCTGTTCGCATGACTTGCAGCTATTTTCCTGTGCTCTAACAGCTTGTGGGTTCCCTTCCTTAGGAAGCAATTTCCTTTTTTGGTGGAGGATTTCTAAATGTCTTTCCGTTTAGTCTGCCAAAAAGAGAAGATACGATGTTATTTCACGCTTCACTGACTTCGGGAGAAATGAGGGCTGACGATCGAGATATGCAGCTCTTCCGATCACGGAATACAGTCGCCGTATCAAGACGTTGGAAAAGCAAAAAGTTACATTCAAATTTACCCGACACATTCTCAGTCTTCCTTTATCTGCAAATAGTGTACAATCCCGCTTGCTACTTCTTTCAGGTGGTTGGGCATTTGTTGGTCATTGATGTAGAGAAAAAAAAAATGCAGTTCGGTCACTCGAAAAACTGTCGCTAACCGTGGGCGGTAGCTACCCCGTTACCCCCCTCTTTGGTTGCTAATGGTATGAAAGAGCTTGAAGGCCTTTATATATTATTAGTGTCATATGGCACTTGCCTTCCGGCCAAGTGCCACGCTTGTGTCGGATGTTCCACTTCAAGTCACGATGAATGTGGGGGGGGGGGGTCGGAAGGGGGGACCGGAAATCTTATGACACGCTTAGAGTGTAGCGATCGGGCTTAAACTTTGTGGGAAGAACAAGCACAAGCCCTATAGATACATTAGTGACAGAACCGGACCGGATTCGGGCACTGTGGGCGGAGTTAGAGGGGGAGGGGGTCCGGAATTCCGGTGATCGCGAGTTAAGGTACTGGCAGATTTTCTAGGACGATGAAACTTTGCTTGAACATTAGACACTTGACATAACTGTATGCATAACTATGCATAACTTTGGAGGGGGGGGATCGGATTCTAATGAAACTTGATATTTGGAAAGACCTCGTGTCTCAAATGTCCTATTTCAGGTCCGGACCCGATCCGATGAATGTGGATGGGGATGGAGGGGAGAACCGGAGATTTTGTGACACGCTTAGAGTGGAGCGATTGGATTTAAACTTGGTGGGAAAAATAAGCACAAGCTCTAGGTACATCAGTGACAGAACATGACCGAATCCGGGCACTATGGGGGGGGGAGCTGGGGGGGATTCCGGTGATAACGAGTTAAGGTAGGCTACTTGCTTCCAGATGTGCTAGGACGATGAAACTTGGCTTGAACATTGGCGACTTGACAAGATTGGCTTAGAAATTGTCACTGTATAGATCCGACCTTAAAGTACTCATCTTAACCGCAAAGTACAAAAAATACTTAATCTAAATATACATTTTCATGATCCCCGTGAGCCCATGGTTGCTTAGAACTTAATTCTAGCTCCCTTAAAGTGCCCATCTTCACCGCAAAGTGAAAAAAAAAAAAAAAAATCACCAATCGATACATTTCCTTATCTACGAGTGCCCATGATCTTTGTGTCATAAGGGTTTTGCTTAAAAATGAATATCTGTAGCACCCTTAAAGTGCGAATATGAACTGGAAAGTAAAAAAAGTGCTTTTTACCGAACGATAAATATTCATGGTCCCCAAGGTATTCATGGTCCCCAAAGTGCAAACAATACTTTTGAGCAAAATATACATTTTCATGATCTCTATGAGCCTATCACGATTTTTGCTTCAGAGGTTTTGATTACAGATGAATTCCTAGCGCCCTTAAAAGTGCGCATCATCACAGCCTACTTTTTACAAACCATACATTCTCGTGATTCACGAGGGCCCATGATCACTCTTATCTCAAGAATTTTGCGTACAAATGATCACAAACAAACGCTAAAATTGGCAAATTCCTTCTTTCATCCTCTGACCCATCCTTGCAAGTGCCTTATGAGCTTCTAGCGCTTGTTAAAAGCCTAACTATGTTTTCGTCGGAGGGTAACTTACTTTTTTTTTTTTTCTTTCAGCGAGCTTACCCTGACTTACCACTCCCAGACCCTTCGCAGTCCAACAACAACACACTAATTACCGAAGTGGAACTCAGCTCCCAATTTGCAAAAGCTGTGCGAAACAACAACGTCGACCAGTGTCGCCATCTTCTTTCCCAAGCACAATTCTTGAATATCCCCTTGGACGTAAACAAATGTACGTCAGATGGCCCTACGTACTTGCAAATCGCCTGCGAAGCTGGTTATCCAACTGTGGTGGAGATATTGTTAAATCACGGTGCAGATATTGAAGCTACGAGCCCTGCTTCAAATAAGAAACCCGTACTCCTTGCGTGTATAATTGGAAGCTTTAAAGTTCTGCAGCTTCTTCTTGAAAAGCGCGCAAGTATTAATGATAAGTGTGCGACGACCTCGCAGACTGTAGTGCATGAAGTGGCGTTGCGGTTGAGGAGAAACCCGAGGAAGTACTTGGCATGTCTCCAAATCGTCTTGGCGTATCAAGCCGAGGATTTCAACGTGAATGCACAGGTAATTATTAGTTGCGTTTTTGCGGATACCATGGTATCTGTTACCGCGGTAACTGGCCAGAAACCACGACAACTGCAAAAACGCCTTTTGACCGTGGTATAAGATACCACGATAACTGCAAAAACGACTTTAGACCGTATATCAGATACCATGGTATCAGCAAAAACGCAACTATTGACAATCCATCAAAGCGTCCACCAGTCAGATCACTCATCTTCAGTTTGACAAACAAAAATCAGTCCGTTCGTCCACTTTAAGCGACAGTTCATCCACTCGTCACTGATCAGCCAAATCCGTCACTACGTACCCCCGTCAGTTGACCCGAACTGACAGATTGCTTTCGAATCAACTGACGGATAAAGTCCGGTCTTCACCTCCCGGAACTTCCGGAATCTGGGCTTCCAGATTATTCTTTGACGTCTTCTGTAAATTGCATCTGGAATATGAACCGATCTGAAAGTATATCAAAATAATCCGGAAAAAAGGGGCTTTTGAACTTCCAGATTTCCGGAATTTTTAAGTATCGCAGAAGAAATTCAAAAAAAATCTCGGAAAATCTGGGAACCCAGATTCCGGAAGGTGAAGACTCGCCTTAAGTTAACTGACAGATTCTGATGGTTCACTGACAGCTGGACGAACTGACGGATTTCACTGGGTCAATTGACAGGTGGACGAGCTTGCGGTAAGGCACGGGTTGGGTAAACTGTCGGATGAGCAAACGAACGGATGGGTCAACTGACCGGCGGACTTCAAGACGGTGACCAATCATAATGGCTCAAGGCAGGTTCTCACTGTCCAGTTTCCTGTTCAAGAGTTGACTGGATTTTTTCTGACCCGAAGTCCTGCTAGATTTGAGACCAGCAGGGTTGGATATTTTCTCGGCAGAAAATAGCGTGGAACAATTTTTTGGAAGAACTGGCTGAATTTTAGTGGCCTGAAGCGTGCTAAATTTGAGATCAGCAGGGTTTGATATTTTCGCGGCAGAAAATAGCGTGGAACAATTTTTTCGAAGAATTGGCTGAATTTTACTGGCCTGAAGCCTGCTAGATTTGAGATCAGCAGGGTTTGATATTTTTCTCGGCAGAAACTGGGTGGGACAGTTTTTTCTTGTCAACTGTTTCCGGCCGGAAAAATCTGGGCAGCGAAAACAAACACTTTGAGCGTGTTCCACCCCTCTACCAATTGTAACTATTAGTTACTATTTCCGTTCCAGCCTCATGAAAAATTACTACGCTGACCGTTCCAACCTTCTCAAAATAGTAACTAATAGTAACTATTTGCTTACCACGCTCGGGAGCGTAGTAAGCGTAGTAACTACGCATCTCTGCAACGTGATTGGTCCGATCAGCCCGCGGCCTGATATTTGGCGGAAAAAATAAAAAAGCGTTCCAGCCTAGCGTAGTAACTACGGTAACTAGCGTAGTAACTACGGTAAGTAGGGTGGAACAGGCTCTTTACCCTACAGCATATATTACACAATTGCCATGCGGTACATTATAGAAGTGGCATCTGAAGCTCTGGCTCACTGACCGTTGTCGAAACGGTGGAGGATGCAAATGCGAATCGGCCTCGAAGCCCTGAACACGAAGGAGAGGTGGGGTGGTCAGATTGAGGCCTGATAGGCTACTGGAAATAGCTGGATATATGTTGAAAGAAACCGCCACGGCATTAAACGGCCGAACAACTGCAATGACGACAATCTGCGATTGATGCCTTAATTGAAATATGGTTTGTTGACGTGTTGCTAATTCCGGACGTCTCCCCACCACGGACAGTATCTGCGGGGGGGGGAGGGGGGTATTTTTTCTTCTTTCATACATTCTCCGTCGCTGAGATTTTAACTTACGATTGCGATGGTCAATAAACCAGTTCAGTTCTTCAGTTGCAGGCTAATACTCGTCTCGTTTTTCAGGACCACATTGGCAACACTGCCTTACATTACGCTGTTCTAAGTGGTTCTCAGGAGGCTGTGTTATTGCTGCTACGAAATGGTGCGGATATAAGCATCAGAAATGAATTTGGTATCTCGCCATTGAGTAGAATACATCCGCAAATTCTGGAGGCATACTTGGATGAGTGTGTCAAGGGGAACGGTCTGAGCTCTGCAGCTAGGTAAGAATTCCACTAGGCTATTCTCACATGGATATGACCTTTCGACATCGAGTGCTATTGCCAAATTGTCTCTTTTTGCATTCCTTTATATGGAACAACACGGACAAGGTCAAGCGCTGGAAACCCAGAATGTGCTCAGTCAAATGTTCGATCCTCTTTTAGTTCTAGTTTAATGATGAATGGAATAATACCTCTGTTAAAGTTTAACCGAAAAGGGCTAGGATAGGACAATCTAGTTACCCATCACTTATTCAGTTAAATTGGCTTGAAGACCCGCTGAAAATGAGTTATTTCGTTGTTCCGCTATTCACGAATAATCGATTTTCAAATAGTGGAATTTCTGTGTGATTCGTGGTGCCTCATTGATTTAGTGCAAAAATAAAACGAACTTGAACTTCTATGCGCTTGTATTTTTGCAGTATGCCTTACGATAAAGATTTATCAATTTTTTTGTTCAGGCACTAAGCAATCTTCACCAATCTCACCACTGCCCACTGAAAAGCCGCATTTGTGTTGAGATTAAAATTTCCCGCGTAATAGTAGAATTTCCTGTGGGGACGGCTGGAGATATTCTGAGCCTCATAACTAGAGCAGATAGTGGAAAATAAAAAAATCAGTTTGCAGAATCCAAATAATTCAGTGTATCCAATTAAATGACACACAAATAAGTTGGCTTTTCAGTTAAACTTTAAATACCGTACGTACTTCAAGGTTTGGCAGCTCAGTTAATGTCGACACAGTTCATACGGGGCAGCTGGGTCTCCTGGAAGTATTTGTGGAGCGCAGACTTACAAGACGGGCGAAGGGAGTCTGATCTCGGGGTAGGGGGAGTTGGGGAGTTCTTGAAAATTCGCGGAGCGCAGATTTGCTAAACTAGAGCAAGACTTATGGCTAGACTAAAACATGACATTTCATATGTGTGAATTATGCAGCCTCGGTAGGGGAGTTGCGGCGTCGTATGATGGGGGGGGGGGGTCAGTTTTTCTTCGAAAATAGTCCTGGTCCAGAACGTGGACTCCCGACCTGTTCAACTCCGGAGGCGAGTGACATAACAGCAATAGCGCTTGATGCAGTACAGATAGAATGTGACTGCTGTGTAGCTGCACATCGAGGGTCATAAGAACTCGACTGCCTCTATTCACGGGTTCCCAACGCTCACCAAACCAGGAGATCGGCCCAAAAAACAAAAGAAGGGACTGCAGACTTCAAAAAGCAAATGCTGGAGCTGCTGTCTACACTCCACTGGGCGATTTTGGAATTCCTTTGTGAATGAATGAATGAAAGCATTTTACTAATCTACTGCACTTGAAATAGTCAACAACGTAGCCTACTGAAAAGGAAAATAGAAAATACAGAAAGAAAAATAATTTAAATATAAATGTCCCATATACCACGCGAAATAACAACATGGCCTTGTGAGTTCTGACATCCATTTCTGATAATTGTAAACTGATACAGTTTAATGAGTTGCTTTACACTATTTTATTGACTTAACGAATCTTCCTCCTCAAAAGAGACAATGTGGACAAATAAAAGGACTAATTGTAACTCATTTTCTCTTTCAGTGACTTCGTTTTATCCTTCGACTACTCTTTCCTGTCCGCACCCCACCAGAATGACCCACAAGAACCCCAGGAGTTCGAGACCACCATCTTCCCTGAATTTCCTAAGCTCTCCAAGAAATCAGAAATCGAAATTCTGAGAGAAATCGCGTCCACAAAGCGACTACAGCCCTTGCTTCGCCACCCCGTTATTAGGAGCTTCGTGGCTTACAAGTGGTTCAAGATAAGCTGGGCGTTCTGGCTGAACTGTGTGCTATTCTTCGCTATGATTCTACTCCTAACTGGCTATGTCGTGTTGCTGAAAGAGGAAAGCCGGGCCAAAAACTCGACATTCATTCCTATCGACCAAGAGAACCTGTCACCCGACGGTACCAATATGGTAGTGCGGGTTGTGCTTGGAACAGCGCTCGCCGTCTTTGCATGCGGATTGCTCATTCGAGAGCTTTTCCAGATGAGCATCGATATGGAGCGCTATCTACGCAGTTTTGAGAACTACGTAGAAGTCATTCTTATTGGCTCAACAATCGGGATGCTGGCTACTAGTGATAACTTGGACTTGACGGTGAACTTCGCAGCTGTGGCTATAATTCTAGCATGGTTAGAATTGCTGCTACTATTGGGGCGGTACCCGGAGTTATCGACCTACATTGCTGCTTTTGTGACTGTTTCGAAGACATTCCTTATTATGCTGCTTGGATATTCGCTGCTTATAGTTGGATTCGCGCTGAGTTTCTATGTATTGGGAGTATTCGACGAGGAAACAGATGTGACAGCAGCGCAGGGAATATCTCGGTGAGTGAATTAAATCTTACCTACAGCTCAAGGGCGGTGTGTCGTATCAACCAACCCTTGCCATAGACCTTAGTTGCATTTTTGCGGATACCATGGTAGGCTATCTGTTACCACGGTAACTGGGTCTGCAATTAGTCGTTTTTGCAGTTACCGTGGCATCTGATATACGGTCCACTGCAAAAACGACTATTGCCGAAATTGCACTTTTCGAAGTCATCCCAAAAGAAAAACTGGTATCCAGTTACATCACTAAGTGCTCAACTTCTTTCCCACCAATTTGACAGAATTTGATTAAAGTGAGATGACTTTTCAGATACCACCACCAGATACCACGGTCGGACCGTGATATCTGAATATCTGTTACCACGGTAACTGTCCAGAGATACCCTTATTTATTCTTGATACCACGACAACTGCAAAAACGCCTTTTGACCGTGCTATCAGATACCACGATCACTGCAAAAACGACTTTAGACCGTATATCAGATACTATATAATAGTACCTGCAAAAACGCAACTCTTAAAAAAGCTGCCGAATCCTACAGGATCCCACCAGGGCCGTATCCGGGGAGGGAGGGGGTAGTGTGTTCGACCCCAACCCCGCCGAAAAAAAAAAATGGTTTTCTATAGTTGTTAACCTCTGATCTACGTCTTCCCCCTCCTCCCGTTGTCAGAAGTTTCATAAGAGATAACACAAGGATGCCAGTTTTCATTAGACAGCACTTGGGATATCATCTTTTGTGATTTTAGAAACGTTCAACATTATGTTATGCATTACAAGCATTATATTTGACAAAGCAAAACGGACAAGTCAGCTACATTTTATTGGAGCTATATTTTAGCCCTTCTTGGCAAGGGTCCTCTTCAGGCTCAAGCATGGAAAATGAACTTGTAGAAAAAACACTTGAAACTTCTTCTTTAAATATCTGATTTTGTGAACTTCTTGCCGGAAAACTGCTTGGGGTTAAAGCTGGTGCTGTGATTTCATTTTGGACACGGCTGCTGTTTTTGCTGCTCGATTGCATTTTGGTTTTGGTGTGAGCTGTTTGCAGGTGCTACAAGTTCATTTTCCAGCTTGAGCGGCTTGAGCCTGGAGAGGACCCTTGCCAAGAAGGGCCGAAATATAGCTCCAATAAATGTGGCTGACTTATCCGTTTTGCTTTGCAAAATTTGATTCGCAGTCAGCTTGGGCTGAAGGAATATTTATTACAAGCACTACTAAGAGCCGAAAAAGCATCTGCCAGACTTTTTTGTTTGTCTTCATCATTTCGGAAAAGTCAACAGATGCTTTTTCGGCTCGTCCTAGCAATGCTCGCTATACAATCTTAAAAATACGCGGAGGAATAAAACAGAAGTCAAAGCTGTGCACCTTTAAGGAATTGCACTGTAAAACCTGTGGGCTTATTTGAGACCGCCTTTGCAGAGCTGCACGTGGTCTGTGCCACCCGACAATTGCCGAATGTATGCAGGTTTGATGCGTTCTTTGTGTCAACTAAGTTTTATGGAAGTTCATGGGTAATGTTGCAGAGCCCCGATTAAGATGACTCACAGGGGACGATTTGAAAATTTCAGTGAGCTCGGTGCTGTTGTACCGTCAGACAAGCCATTTTTCGGGGGCGATTGCGGATTTGCATATCCGGGTCCGAATTTCGAACTCAGTAGGAAATCGAGACATTACGCACAAGCAAAGCCCTCTGAGAATTTAGGATACGACTATTCGGATTAGATAAAAAATATCCATGCGGTGGTGACCGGAAATCTGGATCTGACCGGGAATTTCGTTGTTTGTGTGTTTGTTGATTCGGTCCCCCCATTTTGGCTGGAATTTCCGGTAGACAAATGGTTTCAAAACCCATCTTATTTCAGGTCAGTTTTGAAATGCTACGTCATGATGACAGGGGAGCTCGACTATGGAGGCCTGAATTTTGAAGATAAACCCTGGATTTCCAAAGGGGTATTCATGTTCTTCGTGTTCCTTGTCACCATCATTTTGCTGAATTTGCTAAACGCCCTTGCAGTCAGCGATACGCAGATCATTAAAAATAAGGTACGTTCATAACTGCTTTTTACGAAAATCGTCGTCGTCTTATCAGCGAAATTGACGGGCAGTGCCGTGACGTCATTAGTAACGCAAAACAGGTGCAAGACTCTCCAAAACTCTTGTAAAAATAGAATAAATTTTGAGAGCGTCAACTAATGGGCGGTTATTGATAGCTGTAGAAAAAATCCCTTCGCTTTCAGTTCTAACCTAGAACTTCTAAGTCGCCCGTCAGCGTATGTGGTTATGGCAGAGCTGCTGCGAGTCCAGCAAATCTGGGTCCGAGACAAGTCCGAGTCCTTAAAAAAGGCGTCTTGAGACGAGTCCAGGGTCCGAGTCCACAGCTCTGGCGGGCGGACACCTCTGTGAAAGAGAGTCCGAGACGAGTCCGAGTCCTTGAAGAAGGCGTCTCGAGACGAGTCCAGAGTCCGAGTCCACCAGCTCTGGGTTATGGGTGTCTATAAAGAACTATTCCACAGAGCAACTTCGTGTATTCGTATATCGAAAACTGCTACTGCAGTAGGGGATCGCCGAAACTACTTCCATCCCATAGTGCACCCACTCCAAAACTCTGACAGTTCGACCACCGTCAGCTCATCCACCCGTTGTTTGACACACCGTTAGTTCGCTCGGGTGGACCCATTAATGTGTTCCCCAGTAGCACGCCGGGGAAGGCTTAAAAGTACCAAGTGTCGAAATAATGGTATAGGACACACGATGGAAAGATAGAAAGTCTTTCGCTGATCCTTTGCTTTTCTAGGCCGAAATCGTCATCTATGCTAGCCACATTGAGATGATAAGCTACTTCGAATCCATGTTCCTTCGCCGCCCATTCCCCTATTTCAGGCGCAAATTTGACACATTCCGAGCGATATTCGACAAATGCTTTTTACCCATTAAGCAAATTCTCAACCCAGACAAAGTCCTAGTGTTCGATAGATGTTTACCCGAAAAAAATTATCGGGTTTACCCCAACGCGAGCCCGGAATCCAAGCTGAAAGATGATGTATTATGTTGCAAGTGTCATACGGGGTATAGAGTTGACCAGGAAGTCTTGTCAGAAGCTTTGGAGATCTTTACGAAAAGTGAGAAAGAACAATGACGAGGTTATAAGCTTGAATAGCGCTTGCCAGCAGTAGGATTTTGGTATCCCGGCTAGCAGCTTACAATTGATAATGGTGAATATTTCCGGGTTACAGCCTCGGGAGATCTCCAGTCATTTAAGGTCTTCTTCGAGTCCCTGTCTAAGTTCCTGTGAAGTTTCAGTGGTGATAGTTGTTCCGGACAGGCTGTTTAAAGTTTAATTGGATACACTGAATTATTTGGATTCTGCAAAGGGATTTTTTTGATTTTCCACTATCTGCTCTAGTTATGAGGCTCAGAATATCTCCAGCCGTCCCCACAGCGTAAATTCTACTATTACGCGGGAAATTTGAATCTCAACACAGACGCGGCTTTTCAGTGGGCAGTGGTGAGATTGGTGAAGATTGCTTAGTGCCTGAACAAAAAAAAAATTGATAAATTTTTCTCGTAAGGCATACAGCAAAAATACAAGCGCATAGAGGCACCACAAATCACACGGAAATTCCACTATTTGAAAATCGGTTATTCGTGAATAGCGGAAAAACGAAGTAACTCATTTTCATCGGGTCTTCAAGCCAATTTAAGTGAAAAAGTGATGGGTAACTAGATTGTCCTATCCTAGCCCTTTTCGGTTAAACTTTAACTGGAGAAGAAATGTTGGTGCACGCGAGAAGAGTAGGACATCCTGAGATGTTTCGGGGTGGCCCTGGTGCCCGAGAAATCGAACTCCTTTCTGGTGATCGTTATGTAGTTGAGCTGGTGATTTTGAAGTTGAGATATAGAGATCTTACTTAGGGGTGGCATAGAAAATGGGAAGTGCGCGACAAAATTCTTGAGAGAATCGAAGTATACCTTCCTAGTGATCGAGATGTGATTAAGCTGGTGATTTTGCAGTTGAGATATAAGAGATCTTACTTAGAGGTGGCAACGAAGAACCGGAAGTGCGCCGCCGCGGAAATGAGTGCACATGTCCTGAAAAACCCATCTTCCATATGAGGTAAGTGAGTGGAGTACACTACAAAGTGCTGGTTGCGATTAGAAAGATATTTACAAGAATTTTTTGCAGGATACCAGTAGGCTACTAAGATTATCTGGCAATATCTAAGTGAAGAACCGAGAGGCTAGGGACCCAGAATTTCAGCCCCTCTTCCTTCTTTCGTATTTCTGTTTTCTTGCGAATGAGTCGAATTTCGCAGCTTTTTCTCAGTTGAAGTTCTAGTTCTCGCAGATTTCCGCCTATAACCTAGAAAGCGTCCAAGGCTGTTGCTGGAGTCTCCGACAGATTTCGGTGTCGACGTTTTTTTTTTTTTTTTAAGTGTAACCTATCTTTAGTAGCCTACAGTCCTGACTCCTGGGCTACATTTGATTGTGACCACTGGAATATCTCGACATCTGCCAACCGAACACCCACCCAAAGGATAGGGATCGGGATCTGTATCAAATCCACACGCTTTTGTTTGTATAAATGAGATATATAATAAAACTGTAATCAGGAACATCGTTTTGTATTTTTTATTCGTATCTCTTTCTTGCTTCATCCTTGTTTTGCAAATACCGTTTTATCGAGGCCAGACTAATTCGCGTTTGCTTTTTACAACGTTTTACGTTGTAACTCCGAAAAATAACTGAAATTATATTAGCAAATTTCATATTCCCGTTTCTTGGGGACATTTTTCCGTTGTTTCTGACAACGTGAAAAATTCAAACAGAGCTTGTGGTGGGATCCTTGACCGACAACGTATCGTAGGAAGTGTTGCGATAAGAGTTTGACCTAAGAATGTTTGCGTTTATAGCATGCCGTCTCGGCTAGAATTAGATCGTTTACAACAGCGATGAAAACGATATGAGCAAAATCAATCAGATTTCTTCCAACTGTCACCAACCAATGTTTCGCAAGGGACTGCCAGTGGCTATCCTTCAGTTCAGCAATCTTCTTCCCCTTTATTCAGGATCATGTTGTTGTGTCCGTCTGTCCGTCTCTTAGCATGATAGTTCTCGAAGGGGTTGAGATATTGTGTTCAAAGATGGCACTGAAGGGCAACTTTTTGGTCCGGTCGAATAAATTACATTATTCATGGAAGTCAGTGTTGTTGTATTTTCAGGACATAAACTTTCTAACTGTCTAAAGGGGAGCGCGCCTAGCGCAATGTACTTTTTGGCAGCTGGGGACAATCCAGCCGACATCGAGGTAACTTTCCAAGAGACAGGACTGCCCCAAAATATGAGCAACAGTGCTCATGAGTTGAAGCACTGTGCCAAGAAACTGAGGATTAATGTATGACTGGGAACCACAGATCATGGGCCCTTGCTGTAAAAAAAAATATACCAATCATATTGATTCAGCTGTCTTGTGGCAAGAAAGTTTAATGCACGTAACCACCGGGTGATAACAAAGAGAAAAATTAACAACTTCTAAGAGATTAAAAGTAACCAGTTAATGCCTAATATTGCTAAGTTTATCACAACAGGACTAAAAGCTGCCTCTAGCCATACTATTTCCTTCAGAAAAGAAATCAGAGAGAGCAAGAGCTGGTTCAGATCTCACTTCCATACCTCATGAATTTGCCCAGAATTTGTTGGGATTAATTTACACTCGCTTATTGTAACAGCGCACAAAGTCAGGGTGTTGGGTTTATCTTACTTTTCACTGGTCATGGTCTTTTGGCCTTGGTTTCCAAAAGCAGCATTCACATGCCAATGTACTTCCTCACATCAGGGGTAAATGACTCGCGAAATACCTGCAAAAAACAGACTTCATATGGTGGTGTGTTGGCTACTTACAATTCATGAATCCTTGCCGAAAAAAGAAATGAGCGAATTATAACACCTAGCGACTAACACATCCCAAAATCATTTAAGCACCTTGCTAAACACGTGTTTTGGGGCACTGGGTCTAGCGCAAACGCCTATCCTAAAATCACCGAAAGAAAGTCCAGCAGATGGCCGGCTACCCCACTGTCAAGGATTTTACACCTTGCGTCTGAGATCTTGGGTCAAAGAAAGTGAAAGTTAACCAAGAGGCCGCAAGGTAAGCCACACCTGCCACCTAGAAAGTAAGAACGAACTGAATCATGACCGTGCATACGAAACAATCTGGTGGAAGCGCATATGGTCAGCAGGGGCGTCACTACTAGGGGGAGGGGGGGACGCCCCCCCCCCCCAATGTTGTCGGCCAGTCGGCAAAAAATAGCCGAGTCGGCACGAAGCGCCGCTATTTTTCGTAAAAACAGTCGATTTTTTTCTAGAAAACAATCGATTTTTCTTAAAAACAGTCGGTTTTTCGTAAAAATAGTCGATTATTTCTTAAAAATAGTCGTTTTTCTTCGAAATCAGCCGATTTTTCGTCAACACAGTCGTTTTTTCTCAAGAATAGTCGTTTTTATCTGCAAAACCAGTCGGTAAAAATGACCAGCCAGTCGGTAAATACCTTGTCCCCCCCCCAAACACTTTGGCCAGTAACGCCTCTGATGGTCAGCCATGTTGACTGAAAGCGTCAAGTAACCAACCAATCAACCAAACAATCTGATGGGATTTGACAGATCCTGTTGGAGTGTTGAGAGTGAGACCAGAGTATCTCATCGTTTCATCAAGATAGAGTGAATATCTCTTATCCAACGATTATGTTTACGTAGTAGCCAAGTGTGTACGCCATTGCATAGTGTTCACATGCCCTATCTTTGCCTGTCAGCTACAGCAGACTATTTATTGCCTTAATTTTCACTATCAACTATTCGAATTTTCCTTGCTTCTAAAACAATAGTAATAATTTATTTTTCACCCACAAATCGTACAAGACGAAAACAGTGGAGTACAAAAGTAATTAAGAAGACAAAATTAGGGAAAACACAACACATACAAACAAAATCTACTCAAGAGTCGTACAGACGAATAAGCCCATGAGTGGGCGACAGACGCGCGTACGCCGTCTCGGACAGCTTTCTGTGTAGAACAGACAATTTCTCCGTAATATCCGGTAGCGAACACTTACTGATAATTTTAGAAACGACATGGTAGGCCTAACGATGATAAATGTTTGAGGCAAACCAATCAAGGTAAAAGTGGCAAAACTAACTGAGTATTATCCTACCTCATCAAGCACATCGAAGGTTCTCTCCTCCATCTCCTCCAAAATTGTTTTCACTTCTTCAAATTTTCCCTCTTCTGGGTTTTCCACATAGTCTTTCACTTTGCACCTCTTCTCTCTGGTGAAAGCTGGTAAAATGATCTTTTTCCTTTTTGACAGGCCGATTTCAAGATATCTGTTGTATAATAATGAGATTTCAGAGACAGGATAATGAGATTTCTTTAACTGCTGTAAACTGTAATAGTAGTCTAAGTAGTGAGATTTTGAGTGGCTGTTAACAATTAGGTACACTTTGAACAAATTCTTCATTTCAACAGAGTTTAACACATATTCTAGGGACTGTTTGCCAAGGGCATCGGTGATGATTTTCTTGTCGATCCTGGCTATGGTGGCTGGAAGCTCTCCTACACTTTCTTTCCAGCAATCATTCATTTTGTTGTTTTGATATTTTTCTTCTCACAGCCTAACCGACATCTGCAAGAAACGAGGTTATTAAAAAAGGGAGACCAAGGAGGTTATGATCCAGTCAAAATTCTTAATCCAGTTCTTTCCTTGCTTTGTAAGTCCTAAAGATCAGCATATGTAAGCTTCTTAGGACATTGATCAAATTGGAGAGAGCCGTTTTCATTAACTTTCTGTCATAAAAGTTAAACACTGACAAGTATGAGTAAGTAGCCTAGTTCCATAAACAGTGTTGGAACAAGTAGCCTACTTAAAGTTTGTACTCAAGTATTTAGTATCAAGTGCATTTAGCTACTATTATTCTAAAAAACTACTATAACTCAGTCAACCACAAACCCCTGATTGTTGGATAACCTATGCCTAACGCCCCAATGAAAAATTCTTTGACTGTGTAGCTGTTTGGTAGATGTACAAAAAAGTTGCATGTATTGATATGTATTAGTGTCAAATATTTTGATTAAACATGCCTCTGACTGGGTTAATCTAAAGTAGTAGTATCCTATAGCCTAACATACAATCTTGTTGTAGTAGCATCCAGTTTGCTAGTAGTAGCATGCAGTGGCAACATTTTCTACTGCATGCTACTTTTTCGTACAACTCCGTATGACTAATTCTCAAAAAAAAATTTATCAGGGCTGGATACCCTATGCCAATGCTTTATACCTGTTGGTACCCTAACCCTGACCTATCTCACTAGTTGCGTTTTTGATCCGAATTCTCCTCGCGATTCTCCTCCAAATTCTCCTATTTGGCGTGTTTAAACTATTCAGATGAAACGAATTCTCCTCAGATGAAACGAAAGAAAGGAGAATTCGTTTCATCTGAATAGTCTAAACCAGTGGTTCCCAACCGGTGGTACGCGTACCCAAAGGGGTACGCGAAGGAACCAAAATCGGTTTAATCTGTAGCTTCAAAACCTCGCCTCACTCATTTTTGATTGTCGAAAGCCTAATATTACCAGCAGAGGCATCACTAGCCAAAATGTTTTTTGAGGGGCAAGGTATTTTTACTGACTGTCAGGTCATTTACGAAAAATCGCGGCGCTTCGCGCTGGCCGCCGACTGGTTTCTTTTTAACCCTCTGGCCGACCACTTTGGGGGGAGGGGTGTTGCCAACCCGTGCG
Organism: Branchinecta lindahli; assembly: GCA_023053555.1. NCBI lineage: Eukaryota > Metazoa > Arthropoda > Branchiopoda > Anostraca > Branchinectidae > Branchinecta > Branchinecta lindahli. The sequence goes on along the minus strand of JAKZAO010000011.1, from coordinate 16,469,330 downwards.
TGACGCCTCTAATTACAAGCCTTAGTGATTTGACAAAATTTGACAAAGATTTGACAAAATTTTAGCTACAAAGCAGCCTCGAGTGTTTCATTGATTTTGTATATATTTCTAATAAATATCGTCTTTTTCGTTCTGAAAAAGGGGGTACGCTACCTTTTCGAACCTTGATTAGGGGTACGCGGTATGAAAAAGGTTGGGAACCACTGGTCTAAACACGCCAAATAGGAGAATTCGGAGGAGAATCGCGAGGAGAATTCGGATCAAAAACGCAACTACTGTAGATGAATTCTGATTGGTTGATTTCTGGGCTTCACTCAAATCATCGATGTTTTTTCCTTAGGTTAGGGTATCAAGCATTTGGCATGGTGTATCAAGCGTTAGGCATCTCTTCCAAACAAGTTGCCATAACTACACATTGGTGGTAGCTTAAAGTTTAACTGAAAATCCAACTGATTTTTGTATCATTTAGTTGAATACTCTGAATTATTTGGATTCTGCCAAGCGATTTTTTTTTATTTCCACTGTCTGCTCTGGTAATGACGTTCAGAATATCTACGGCCGTTCCCACAGCGCAAATTCTACTGTAACACAGAAAATCTGAATCTCACCACAAACGTGGCATTTCAGTGGGCAGTGAACTGATGAACTTGGTGAAGACTGCTTAGTGCCTGAAAACAAATTATTAGTAAATCCTTTACATCAAGCATACAACACAGGTATAAGCGCATACAGGTACCCCAAATCTGACAGGGAAAGTCCGCTATTCATAATCATAAATCGATCATTCGTGAATAGCGGAGCCATGAAGTAACACATTTTCATCCGGTCTTCAAGCCTTTTTGAGTGAATAAGTGATGGGTAGCTAGATTGTCTTATCTCAGCCCTTTTCAGTTAAACCTTTGACCTAGGTTAAAAAAAAAAAAACAGACATCCTGGCCCAAAAGAGGCAAACTTTTCTAAAGTTAGTAAAGTCTTTAACAGTTGTTTAAAACTTCACTCAGCAATCCACAACTTTCATAGCCTACCATAATCATTAAAAACCACGAATATCTCGGAGGGCCATCAGGGAACTATACGGAACTGTCACCTCATTTATGTATTTGAAGATCTCTAAGCTGCTTCACAGTTCCAGTCAAAGAATATATGCTTCCAGTTCATCGACACGCTTCTACACAAAATTGACTTTTCGCGGGTTTCCTGCTGTCGTGGCTTCTGTTGTCATTTCCGTATCTCTATGTTCTTATTTCATTACGCGAAATTGTTCGAACAGAAACAGCGTGAAAAATTATGCTGAGAATCTGCACAAAAAGTTTGAGTAGTCCTGGTAGGATTTGGTACCAGGCTGTTAGAACCTATCTTTGCAGCCTTGATGCATCTGTTGGGCTAACAGACGAGCAGATTCAGATCCAGCAAGTTGCCCTTGAGTTTGCAGAGAAAGAGATGGCTCCAAAAATGGCAGAATGGGATGAAAAGGTAGAACTGATGTTTCAATCTCATCCCTAGCCTGTGGTAAAGTGAAGGTTGTGGGCTTTGGGTATGGCAAAACACTCACAAAATAAATAGAACTTCTTGATGTCTGACTTATGCTTTGAAGACGTTATGACATTTTGACATTTAGCCTAAATGTCACACAGTTATGACATTTTTTTGTCTCTACAAAACAGTCAAATTGACCGTTTTGTAGAGACAAAAAAAAATAAAAGTGACCTAATATTTAGAAAAGTGTTCAAGAAGGATGCATCCCACTACTGTAGTATAAGCATAGTCGGAGCCTAACATATGGCTATTTCAGGGCTATGTTGATTGATCTGGCCTGAGCAGTGGCATATTTAGAATTTTGGTCTTGGGGATGGTAACTGGTTAGCAAATATTACATGGTAGATTGACAAGACATCAATTAGTGTTTACGTACTTGATTGAACCACTTTGTATAGCAAACAACTTGTTAGCAAATAATACATGGTAGATTGACAAGACATCAATTAGTGTTTACGTACTTGATTGAACCACTTTGTATAGCAAACAATAAGGCCAAAAGGCAGAAGTTTGTTGTTGTCACTGGCAGTCTGGCCCGATTAAGCATACATAAGGACCCTAGCCTAGACAAAGAAATACATCATTGAAGACAAGTGCAAGATATGATATAAATTGCAAGAAGCCAGAGGGACAAGGCAAAATGGATAATTAACAAAGGTGGTTGTGACTAACAACCACCTTTGTTAATTGACTATGTAATTTAACTCCTAAAAGGTAGCTGGCATTGGACACAAAGGTATCAGGATTGTTTTCAATTCATCTTATATTCTGCAGCGCCACAACTGAGTCAGTCATGTTGAGACTCAGCTGTGGCCACCATATCTTGTCAACAAAGTGGTAGCCAAGCTGAGATGTGTCACTCTTTTTTTCAAATCTTTATTGTTTTCTCATTTCTTTAGGAGTTGTTTCCTGTAGACGCCATGAGAGCAGCTGCAGCACTTGGATTCGGAGCCATTTATGCAAGAGAGAAGTATGGAGGAACTGGTCTAACAAGATTGGATGCATCTATCATATTTGAAGCTCTTTCACAAGGATGTGTTTCTACAACAGCTTACATTAGCATCCATAAGTAGGTCTTCGCAGTGCATACCTTTAGCTTGATTCTCACTGAGAGAAACCAAAAGAATAGTCCTTACAACCAAAATACCACTATATAGCTCTCACCATCCTTTGTAAATAAAAGAACCAGAGTATTGACTTTTTTTTTACCATAAGAAGTATGTTCCATGGAAATTTAATTTCTTGCAGCTCCCAGCTAAATTGTAGAGAAGTACATTGGTAATGAGGGTACTTGAATTATGTAGCCAGTATAGGTTCTACCATCATAGAGTATGGTTATTTCTATTTTTAGCATGTGTGCCTGGATGATTGATACTTTCGGGAATGACGAGCAACAAGGAAAGTGGGTACCACCTCTTTCCACGATGGAACTTTTCGCTTCGTACTGCCTTACAGAACCAGGGAGTGGGTCTGATGCATCTAGTCTTTCAACAACTGCCAAGCGGGACGGTGATCACTATATATTAAATGGGTCAAAGGTAGGTTGATTGACTAATAACATTAGCCTGCAATACAACCCATGGCTATTTTTCATGTATGCAGTAATAATATTATAAATATTATTATTAAAAATAATAATATTATTGCATGGCTAGATGTGCAATAAAAATGATATTGCACGACTGAAGCGATAAAAAATGTGCTTGGCCACGGTGACATTGAAGCTGGCATGCTAAATTTTATGTTTATAGTCTTTATCATCACTCGATTTTGGTCGTTATCCTGATCCAAAGGTAGATTATCACGAACAAGCATCGTCTAGATATGTGGAGACTATTTTACTCATAAAGATCGTATTCGCCATCTTTGACTACAAATATTTTGTAAAAAAAAAAAAAAATCATATTCTCAAATAATTCATTTTGCGTGGATTTTGCTATGATTGGTTGGTGCGGCCTTGCTTTGTTGTTAAGGATATTGATTGGCCAAAGAAAATGTGCGGACGGAGAACAACATTGCGAAGCCACAATATGTGCACAACATTCCAAAGGTGTGACCCGTTCACCCGACCTGTACGCCAGCGAACATTTTTGTTCGCAGGCGCGAGCTATTACATGTATTGCGCGGACAAGACAGGTTCTATGATCGTGAAAAAGCATCAGCTGGATATATCCCAACGATTTGAGACCTACGGGACAAAGATCCTCTTCAGGCACTAGCTAGATAGACGAACTAGTGATATCTAAATTAGTAATATTTCTACCAACTTTAAACATTCTGTTTTGGGAAGTTAACTTCTTAGGAATTATAGGACGTCAGAGCTAGTGCAAAAAGCACATTAACACAAAGAAAATAAACTGTTGCAACTATTGACTATTGCAGGCTTTTATTAGCGGTGGAGGAGAAACCAACATTTATGTTGTAATGGTGCGAACCGGTGAACCTGGACCCAAGGGCATTTCCTGTCTGGTTATCGAAAAAGGAACGCCAGGTTCGTTTTGCTTTCTGTAATTAATCATATTTAGGCCTACAGTATTCATTAGAATATGTCTCATTTTCGACCGTCATTACCTTTCAAATAGTCGTATTCTTTTCACTTTCGTTCTCCTTTATTCGCCGAATGACTCAGTTCAGTAGAGAACAGCTTTTGAAAAGGTGTGTCAGTCGCGCGAACCAATCACAGACGACTTTTTCCGACAAATTTGACTGCAGCGAAATTTGAGTGGGTGTAGATTACTGTGATACATGAGCGTTGCTTGATATCCAACGAAAAATCGCAGTTAAAGATAATATCAGCACTGAAATTCCAAGGAAACTCCCAGCGCAGTCCCAGTGAGAAGTTTTCTTGGTAATACTCACATTCGAAAAGTGAGGATGGTCTGAATAGGACCAACGAAGTTTAATACCTGCACTCTCAGAAGTTTGATAGCACCTACTAACACAAGATGCACGTGTTTTGTTAAATGCCGTCTAAGTTCTGTTATCTAAGTTCTGCTATCTAACTACATACAAAGTCGTCGAAAGTGTTATGTTACCCGAAAATATAACACTAAAAAAGGTCATAACAAAAATGAATTTTGTTAACATTTTCCACATGGATGCGCAACCTAGTGTTAAATGTTATTATCAAACTTCTGACAGTGTAGGCCAACTCTTATCACCTAAAATGCCAATAGGTGCATGCGTTGCACTCCGGGCTGCTCCTGGTCTTCCCTCACTGTTTTCCGATGATCTCCCTAAATCCGACCTCCCGAGCAGGTCAGAGGCGTCATTTGACCCCCCCCCCCCCCCCCCCCCCCTGTGGCAGCTGCATATGAAGAATCAGAAAAAATGTTATTGACATCATTATGACAGGCTGTCGCATAATGTGGATTTTAACAAGGTCTTTCACCAAACTTTGACCTTACCAGATCGAGCTAACGATCCGGAACTACGCCATTGCCTCCCCCAGGTTTTCGCGAAATGACGCCTCTGGATTAGGTCCTGGTACGCATCGGTGAGGAATAATAACCCGACACTGATTAGTCCGAAAACGGGTTATGAGACTGGGAAGCAGTCACCAGTGAATATTGGTTATTGGTCGTCCTTATTAGTTAAACCAGAGGCCATGGGTATGTACACCCAGTACACCTGGGACAAAGAACGCAGCTAATATAGTAATCGGCGCTGCAACTCTTTTTTGTGTACCGAAACCTCTTTTTTTTCGCCTGAGATCCACGAGTACATATTCCGCAGAACTAACATTCGTCCTAAAAGCAATGTGTCTGCCGTAATATGGTTATTAAAAGAAGAATGTGCAGCTTGTAACTGAGCGTGGATATTTTATTGCTGGAATTCTTTGTGGCCTGTTAATCTGTAGGCCTCTTCTGACCAGTGGTATGTCTGTCCAGATTGACACAACACATCTTGTAGTGTGCTTTCACTGTGCGGATGCATTGCATTATTTGTGGCTTCTCCTTGGTGAGTTGAATACGTTCGCAAGTTATCGGATGGGGTCCGGAAAATGACCCTTCAGTCGGCCACACCTTTAGAGCGTTCCGTCCTACTTACCGTAGTTACTACGCATGACGTCACGCATTTTGGCTTCTTGGCATCAAGGCTGGAGCGTATTTTTAAATTTTCCGCAAAATATCACTCCAGGGGGTATCCAGCCAATCGCGTTACAGAGATCCGTAGTTACCACGCTTACTACGCTCCCGAGCATGGTAAGCAAATAGTTACTGCTAGTTACTATTCCGAGAACGTTGGAACGGTCAGCGTAGCAACTCTTCGTGAGGTTGAAACGGAAATAGTAACTAATGTTAGAAGGGTGGAACACGCTCTTAGTTATGAAATTAAATTGCAGGTCTTAGCTTTGGTAAGAAGGAAAAGAAGGTTGGATGGAATTCCCAGCCCACACGAGCCGTGATCTTTGAAGACTGCCGAGTCCCAGTTGCCAATCGACTTGGAGAGGAGGGTTCTGGATTCAACATCGCCATGAGGGGCTTGAACGGAGGAAGGATTAATATTGGTGAGTATTTCTTTCTTTTTCCCAAGCTACCTTTCAGTTGTATGTCCATCGCACTAGTTGTGCTGCTTTTGACTGTATCGTAAGAGTTAAGGTCTTCACTGGGACTGTGATTCCCCGTGCTGCTTTATTGTGTGCCTCGCTGATTACCTCTCAGGCTGTCCGTGTGTCTAGGAAAGAGATGACAAAGCTAATAGGCAACAATGCAAGCAAACCGGCTTAACGTTTTTCGTTTCATCGATTAAGCGAAACGTTTGCGCCGTTGTTTCAATAAACGGCAATGATCAAGCAAAGCGGTTGCATCATATCACTTGTTTCCTTAATTAACATGAACTGTCGCTTTGGGGTAAGAACATTTCTGAGGATAACGGAGCACCGAAAAACGTGCACAACATGTTATAAATCCGTGTCACAGAGAAGACGTAAAAGCAGTAGTTGTGAAGACGACCTCCCCCCCCCCACCCCACCCCAGAGAGTAGAAGACGTTGCCAGGCTCTGTTGTGGGGAAGCCGCGCAGAATTTGGATTTGGTGTCGGCGTACTCAGTTTTGTAGGGCTATGGTAATTTAATTTCTGTTATAGCTTCTTGTTCACTTGGAGCGGCACAAGCCTCGCTGAACTTGGCAGTAAAACACTTGAAAGTCCGAAAGCAGTTTGGGAAGCCACTTGCCAGTTTCCAGGTAATTTTCAGTTCTTAGACAGTTTAAGTCGTAGGTGTGACATTTTTAGCAGAACCGGATCCGCCATTGTGGCTGGGTCTCCCGCACTTGAAAGTCCGAAAGCAGTTTGGGAAGCCACTTGCCAGTTTCCAGGTAATTTTCAGTTCTTAGACAGTTTAAGTCGTAGGTGTGACATTTTTAGCCGACCCGGATCCGCCGTTGTGGCTGGGTCTCCCAGAAATCATTTTCCGTTTGTTCTGTCTGTGCCGATCTCTTTTCCGTCGGTACGTCGGTCGGTTAGCTATGTTGTAATTTTGAGTTCTGCTGGTTCTAAGTTGTTCCAGCAATCACAAGTCGGGTATTTCCAGATGTGCTAGAAGAATGAAACCAGGCATGGTAGGGACCTGACCTGATTCAGTTGGCACTCGTTGGGTAATTCCCATGTCGATCTGTGTGGTCTGTTTGGGGGGGAGGGAGTTGCACGGAAAGCCAGTACATTTTTTACGGTGCGTTGAAAGATCAAACTTGTCACGGTTACTATCAGTAAACTTGTTACTATCAATGGGGGGGGGGGGATCCCTACGAACGGAACGGATTTTCCTGTTCTGCTCGATATTGCAAGTACCGTTGAAGCTTCTAGGTGTTAATACAAAATTTTCATTTCAGCACAACCAGTTTGAACTTGCAAAGATGGCAACGGATTTGGTGGGATCCCGACTTTTAGTCCGAAATGCTGCACGGGCTTTGGACTCGAATCACAGGGATGTCGTGACTCTTTGCTCGATGGCAAAGTTCAGCGCGACAGAAAAATGTTTTGATGTAAGTTTCTTTTAATGTCAATCATAAACTGGGACCACTTTAGGATAACGCAGCGTTAAGCCTTATCCCGCACAGGTGCGTTTTGACCAAGCGTTATTTTTAAATTGATAGAAGAAGAGGTTAAGCCGAAGCTTCTCTCCCTACAAAACACATGGACTGTCGTTTAAAGTTTAACTGAAAAGCCAACTGATGTTTGTGTCATTTAGTTGAATACACTGAATTATTTGGATTCTGCAAAGGGATTTTTTTGTTTTCCACTATCTGCTCTAGTGATGACGTTCAGAATATCTGCAGCCGTCCCCACAGCGAAAATTCTACTATGACGCTAGAAATTTTTATCTAAACACAAACAAGGCTTTTCAGTGGGCAGTGGCGATATTGGTGAAGATTGCTTAGTGCCTGAACAAAAAAAAGTCATAAATCTTTCTTGTAAGGCATACAACAAATAAGAGGTACCACAAATCACACGGAAATTCCACTATTTGAAAATCGACTATTCTTGAATAGCGGAACAACCAAGTAACGCATTTTCAGCGGGTCTTCAAGCCAATTTAAGTGAATAAGTGATGGGCAACTAGATTGTCCTATCCCAGTCCTTTTCGGTTAAACTTTAACAAAACTGCACTATACACTGTTACAACAAAGATACACAAAAAAGGATTCACATAGGCGCTACAACTGAACGGTGTACCAGCAAGATGTTGCTTGAACGAGAGTAAATTTGGTTGGGAAACTGTCTCCTCAGGTAAACCGTTCCATGCCTGGCAGCTGTCAACCTCTTAGTGCAGTGTTCAGCATTTAAACGCAGGGTGGTTAAAGGTCGGGCTTCACTACCCAGATTTTTCGCCCGGATTCTGGGTTCCCGTTTTCTTCGATATCGGTTTGGGAAGTGAAGACAGGTCTGAAAGCACCCCGGGCGCGTCCGGGAATCTGGTAGAAAAATCTACCAGATTCCCGGATTCTGGGTGAAAAGAAGCGGGAATTTGAAAGTAGTTTTCATTTGACTTGGAGAAATTGTGTTGAGATGGTAAAATCTAAGAAAATTACAGAAGTGCTGAAAAATGCCCAAAAGTGGACTGAAATCTGGGCTCAGTTTGCTCTGGTAGAATAGAATAGAATTTAGAACAGAATTTTATTTTTTCAAAAGTAGCTGTCACAGCGATACCGCCGAATTTGACCTTTTCGTCATACAAAAATAAATAAAATAACACTCTTTTAGTCTAAAATCTGTCATAAAATATACAAAAACACTAAAAAAGACCTACTTATCGGTTATTGTACAAGTCAACAAATGCTGGAACAAAACTCCTTCTATAGCTTTCATGGATAGGGGCCACAGGTGCTAGTTTGGGGATTTTCTTTGATTTCTCTCGCTGGGGTCTGATGCGTATAGGAGAATAGGGGGAGGGAGAATATTACGTAGTCGGGGAACAGAGAGGGTTTTTACACCGAAATCGATGCACAGGTGGGTTCGTCTCTCTTCCAGGGTAGCTAGCTTGAACCTTTTTAGTAAGTAACTGTAGGGCACTTTACCCTCCCCATTAATAATCATGAGGGCCCTTTTTTGAATGTTCTCAATACGGTATGTGTGCTCTGAAGAGAGCCCGAAGTGCCAAACAGGCCAAGCATATTCAAGAATAGGTCTGATAAAACTAACGTAAATTTGGAGGTCTTTAGATGGGCAAGAAAATTTTATAAGTAGATTCAGCACAGCAATACATGGGGAGGCTTGTTTTAAAATATTATTGATGTGGGCCTCCCATTTTAGATCATTAGTCAAAGTTACTCCGAGTAGTTTATTTTTTTTAACGGAGATTTCTGGTGGAATGGGGTCAAGAAAAGCTGGGGTAGATTTTAAAAAGTTAATTGTCATAATTGAAGATTTCTTGGAATTGACTTTCATTTGCGGCAGAGCAGCTTCTTGGGTAATGTCATCCAGAATGGTCATTGCAGAGCTCTTAATATTGCGATGACAAACCTCAAGAGCTGAGAGGTCGTCAACATATTTCCATCGGTCAGGGTAACCAGAAATAAGACTATTTATCATAATTAAAAACAAAATCGGACCTAGTAAAGTACCTTGGGGGACACCACAAAAAATAGGGAGTGGTTCAGAAAAAAACATTATTATATTTGACAATTTGAAATCGATTTGTCAAAAAAGAAGCTGCAATTTTAACCAAAAAAGGACTAACTTTAAACTCTGAAAGCAACTTTTCAACAAGAATATTATGGTCAATAAGATCAAAAGCTTTCTGGAGATCAATTAATAAAAGATTTAACCATGTGTCAGGGTTCTCAAGGTTTTTATAAATTAAATCAAGTAAACTCACAAGGTAATGAGAGGTAGACGTGTCCTTAAGGTTCCCGAAATGTTTAAGGTCAATCAGTTCTAGAATTTCGGCCTTCAGCCAATCAGCAAGAAAACTTTCGTACATTTTTGAAAAAGTGGGGGTCAGTGTAATTGGTCGTACTCCAGTGAAGTCATTTAGACCTCCCTTTTTCTCAATGGGGGTAACGTACCCCAACTTCCAACAAGAAGGATAATTTCCCGATTTACTAATTTCATTAAAAATACTTAACAGCGGAATAGATAATTTGTCTGGGAAAGCTTTGATCAGATCAGTGGGGATGTCAATGGGGCAAATGCTAGTTTTTTTAGGCTACTTTATTTTACTGATAATTTCATTGACTGTAATTAATGGAATATTTTCTACTGGTGTACTGGGAGTTTTATGGCTGGTTGAAAATGGGTGGAAGTTTGAACTATTGCGGCTAAGTGCTTGTTGAGCTTGTTTGCGGTTTTCGGGGACCGTCTTCGCATAATCGGGACCGCAGATTCTGGGGCGTCTGGGTAGTGAAGCCCGACCTTAAGTCTATTAACGCAGGATGGAAGCGTTCTAACACAGGGTTAAGCGTTTTAACGCAGGGTTGAGCGTTTTAACGCAGGGTTGAGCGTTTTAACGCAGCTTCAAGTGTTTCACCGTAGCGTTCAGCCTTTTAATGCAGTCCTAAGCCTGTTAACACAGCGTTAAGTCTTTTAATTTAGCGTTCTTTTTAAATCGTTTAACGCCGCGCAATGCGTTTTAACACAGGGTGAAGTGTTTTATTTATTTATTACACTAAGCGTTTTGACGCCGTAACTTCTGTATGTGTCAACCACGGTTTAGACGAATCGTAAGTGCGAACCGGGCGAATGAGTTTTTTCGTCTTTGCAGATTGTCAACAAAGCCTTACAGATGCACGGAGGATATGGTTATCTAAAAGACTATGCAGTACAACAGTACCTGAGGGACATCCGAGTTCACCAAATCTTAGAAGGAACAAATGAAGTCATGCAAATCTTAATATCTCGAGACGTGCTTAAAGACTGAGCTTTTGCATGTTTGGGGTGCGTTCAAACCTCCTAGCAGTAGTTCCTAAGAGCTATCACCGTCGTTCCAACATGTAAGCCCATGCCTCATACGGGTTGGACGATGGTAGATTTTTAGCAGTTCTTTGTAGGGGCATTGAACTCACACTTAGTCGCTGACTGGAGCCAGTCTTTGTCCTGACGAGAAATGTGGAATATTATGTGTGGATTCTCTGTTGAAGCATAGGCCCATGGCTGGAATCATACGACGATACAAGTCGCCCGAGGGAGCAGGTAAAGTGGGGAAGTATTACATTGTCGATACCAGTGCATTCGTGATATTTAGTTACCCCGTCGGAGAATGTTCAGCTACAGTGTTCCGAGATCCGTCACCTTAAATGCCAGTTTTCAATAATAATAATAGTTTATTACCACAAAAGCCTGAGACAATGGCAACGATCGTAGCAAAAAGGGAAAGAAAATACACTGATAGAATGACTTGGCTCCTACTCCAAGACGGGTAAGCTGTCACTTCTCGCTATTTGACTCCTCCCACCAGGAGCCAAGTCATTGCAACGGACGATCCCGGTCCTCGGAACTACCTGAGTTTTCGAAAAAGAACCACAGAAAACCCTCTATGTGGGTAAAGGATACCTTGAGGAACTTTATCAGTCTCTTAATATTCTGTAAGCTCCTCTTTCAAGGATGTTAGTCATCCGTCCCTTATCATTAATTGTTCCCTCTTCCAAACATCTCCAAGTACGTCCGCTACACTTTCAGAAGTTATGTTTGCACATCCTTGTGTTCGACGTCATAGGGCGATTCTTGTGATTTCTTGGATTCGCTTTCCGGAAAACAAAGCGAGAATCCGCCGAGCGCAAGAACAAACGGAAAGTGCGTTGCGCCTCAGTTGCACATTTACAACAGAACTGCTCGCTCACTTGCCGAAATCACTTTCCACTCTCGAAGTGGATTTGTTTTCCAAGAATCGCCCTTATATCTGTTATGACCCTTGTAAGTCTTATGCTTCGAGGCAAAGCTTCTATTATGACTCTTTGAAGTGTTAAGTTTCGCGAAAAGGTAAAAGAAAAAGATCGTAATAACAGGTATATCCTCACACCGTTTAACACAGGGATGCGCAAATGTTTTTTTATCTGTTATCAAATTTCTGACAGTGTAGCTCGGGAAATGCTTGTCCGATGAGGACCACACATCGAGTATGGGTCTTAATGCAGAAATTCTGCTGTATTTTCACAGAGCACGTTGATTCGCAGTGGAGGCGCTGTCAGGCTGATAAGAACCATTGAGGCTAGGGAAGTTGGACATTCTCGAGATGGTTAATGAGTCGTCAGTTAGTTTATTAGGCCGTTAAAGGTTAGTACTTAGAAAAAGGAGATAATTCAACGTACTATTCGAATGTACAGATTTAGTGTATAAATGAATTAAACTACTTTTACGTAATAACAGAAGAAATTCCACTGTTACTCCCACAATCAGTTAGTATTAAGTAATCCACAATCAGTTTGTATTTAAGGAAGTAATCTATTTATTACCCCTCGTTTTTAGGAAGCAGAATAAAAAAAAAATGGAAACGTTTCAAAAAATATAATTTTTTGGAAGTAGTCAAAAGGACAGTGGTTTTTCGTGAGGAAACTGAATCGAAGTCACTATGACCAGGACAACGAGTCTTGCACACCCCACCGACCAAAGGGCGATTCTGGCGATCTGAAGAGCTCCGCTAGTGCGTGCCTGTTCTCTCGCTCTATCGCCGGCCGTTTTTGCGACCTCGACCAATATTCGCTTCGCTTTCCAGAGCTGTTTTTGCGCCCCGGTAGTTTTAGAAATGTGGCGTGGAAAGTGAATCCACTATGTGAGTGGAAAGTGATCACGGCCAGTCAACGAGAAGTTGTAAAAGTGCAACAACTTTCCGTTAGTTCTTGCGCTCGGCGGAATCTCGCTTTGCTTTCTGGAAAGCGAATCCTTGAGAACGCCAGAATCGCTCTTAAATCAGCCCGTGGCAGGCACCGCGCCCGTATCTATCGGCGACTCCTTTTGAAGAAAGAGCTGTCAAGACACGTATCGATGATTTCACTGTCAAGACCCCACTTGGCAACTCAATTAAGAAAGGAGTGCCGTAGCGAGCTTGGTATCTTAAAACTTCGAAACCTACAACGCCTTAATATTTTTGCTACCCTCGTCCATATTCATTAGCAAGAGCTATAATAATCTTCGGAGACCAGCTTTATAAACCTTCTAATGATGCAAAGGGGAGAGCCCTTTGAGAGCTAGTGTAGTGTAGAGCCGACAGTCACTAGCCTACGCGCATTGCCAACGAGTGGAATAACGCTCCGAACTCGGCCTGCGGCAATAAGGTGTGTGGTGCAGCCATAAGTACAACCCATTGATACAGGCCTGCAGTCTTGGTCACATGAAGAGTAAGTTAAGGTAATGACGTGAATAAAAATAAAAGGCACTCGTGAGAATAACTATTTACCCTGGTGAGAGAAAATTACCTTATTTATAATTTAAGGTTGTTCGGAACAGCTAGTCCTCTTGGGTATCTCAGGGGAGACAAGTAACGATTAACGCGTTTTAAATTTACATTTTACTAAAAACATGATATCCGTTCACTTCTTGACCGGCGCACTGTGATCATCGCTATTGTTTACGGTCGAGAGAAGGACATCTTCAACCGAGCTGGAATTCTTCTTACTTCGTCGCAGAAATGAGCCAACCGAGGTCACCGCATCTTCGGCTGAAAGAATAAAACGTTTCTCTGCTTGCAAGAACTGATGAAAAAGGTCGATTTGAAATGTTTTATTTTTATTGGCCCCGCCCCACTTTCGCAATTCGCTAAGAGATTGCTTTTCTTTTTGTTTTGTCTCGTATAAACAATTTGTTTTTGTCATTATGAAGGTCGAACTTTGTATGGATTTTACATCGTACAGTATAGGCGTATTCTCACCGTTCCCTGAGTTCTCCACTTGAGGAGTCCCCGCGTTTTTGTTTGTCCCGGGCACTCACTCCCCGTATTCTCGAGAGTCCCCACGGACAGGGAATGCTTCGACTATCATCACCATCATAAAAATGGACTCCCTTTCAGATTCCGAGGAGAATCAGTTTTTGCTTGTGTCGGTGAAATGTAAAATTAATTAAAAACAATGAGGATAAACAAAACCAAAAAGAAAGTGGATCCAGATAAATTCCGTCAACTTCGTTTTTTTTTTCGGACAAAATCCATTTTAAAAGTATTCCCGTGCTCTCGCTGTTTTTCGTACGTGGAGTCCGCGTGGAGTGACTCCCTCTATTTTCGCCGTTCCCTTCGATTCCCCGAGGAGTCCTCGGGGAACGGCGAGAATACGCCTTATGGCATCCTCTCGATCTTTGTTCTATATATCTATGTTTCACTCGGTCGCGATTGTCAAGGGCTTTCAGTAACCAAATCGGACATGAGTAAGCGAATAGAACAAAATGCAAAGTTTAAGTACAGGCAGTGCCGTCTTTACCCTTAGGCCAGTGCTGGGGGGCCTGGGGAAACGAGAGGCCAAGCGGCCGTTGGAAATTGTTCAGAAATCATGGTACAGTTGCATCATTACGATCCAGGTGTGAGCAGCAACGGTGCACCGTCGTCATTTAAGTTACCGAAATTATGCTCAGGTGTAACCTTAGTGTGGCTCGACTCGACCAAGAATCGTGTGTGCTGATGTGCTGGTGTTTTTAATTTTTTTGAATCATGAAAAGGGGCCAAAAACCCACGGATGGCCTAGGGTCCACCATAAGTAAAAGACGGCACTGGGTCCAGGGCCCACATTACGAGGCCTCGTAGAGAAAACAAGACTTAAATTTTGAAAGGGAAATAACCCTCAAGTTGAAGACAATTATGAGTTTAGTGTACTCAAAAACGAAAGTACACCTCGAAATTCCGGCTTTTGTTTTTCGGCTTTCGCTAGGAAAACAACCGCAGAACCGCTCTTGATGACTAACCCTACGTGCTGATGTAGAACCGCCCTTTACCTAGCGGAAGAGCCGGAAGCGTCACCACAGCTGTCCCCAACGAACGCCGTTGATTGGTTGACACAGGATTTGAGTCATCGTTCGGGTGACGTTTCTCGTTCTTCCCGAGGTTCAATGGCGTGTTTTGGACTTAGTCATATTGAGTATTCCAGTTCTTTGAGCCCGAAACAACTAATCACGAAAATTGAGGGCCAAAAACACAAAAGCCAGTTCAGTCGCTTCAGCGGAACTAGGGTTGTCATACCTTTTTGAACATACGCTTGTAAACTCTCGGACCGGCTGATCTGTTTTCCTTGTGGCCCGTTCGTCGTTGTCCAGGCGTTACCCTGGAAAACAAAAACTATTAGAGGGCGGCCTGGAAAGCCCCGCCGTATTTTTTTGCGACTCGGCTAAAACTCGCTTCGCTTTCCGGGATTCTTGCGCTCCGCTAGTCTGGAATTGTGACATGGAAAGTGAATCCACTACAGGCGTATTCTCGCCGTTCCCCGGGGAATCAAGGGGAACGGTGAGAATAGAAACTCCACGCAGTCTTCGCGTGCGGAAAACAACGATAACACGGGAAATGCTTCCAAAATGGCTTTTGTTCAGAAAAGAAATATGCAGTTGACGAAATAAGTCTGGATCCACATTATTTTTGGTTCTGTTTATTCTGATTGTTTTTAATTAATGTTACAGTGCACCAACACCAACAAAAATTGATTCCCCTCCGAGTCGGGGAGTCGAAACCGAAAAGGGAGTCCTTTTTGATGATGGTGATGATAATTGGAGCATTCCCTGTCCGTGGGGACTCGCGAGAATACGGCGAGTGAGTCCCTGGGACGAAAGTCCACGGGGAACGGCGAGAATACGCCTTGTGTACGTGGATAGTGGCGAGCCAGCGAGAAGTTGTAAAGGCGCATTGACTTTCCGTTAGTTCTGGCGCTCGGCGTATTCTCGCTTTGCTTTTTGGAAAATGAACCCATGAGCGCCCTTAGCTCATGTGACACATGTTCTGGGCCTTAGCTTTGACGCGCAACGGAACACACGGCATTTCGTCTAACTTCCTCAACGTTTCGTAAACTCCTTCCGCAGTTACATTAGCGGAATGTAACTTTGAACGTAGCCTAACTCTGAACGGCGCAAAAAAATACAATGGAATTTAAACCTAGCAAATATTAATGCACAGTCGAGAGCGCAAACAACGATCGGATTAAAGCCAATCAAAGTTTTTTTTTAATCGTTTGCTCTCTTTTGCTCAGTTACTTTTGCCCCTCAAACGGCGCCAAGCGAAGCTCAAAGGAATTTTCTCCCCCAACCATAGGCCTACCCGTCCGAGCCCATACCGGAACCAATGCCGGTTCACGCTGCTAGCTCAAACAGAGACGGCTGTACGATACCCGAAAAAGAAGTTGGTTGGTTGGTCGCTAGGTCCGAATACCGAGGACTGACTCTAAAAACACAGACTGCGTTTCCACACTAAATAACATTTCTTGGCGTTTTCAACGTCGTGTGGAGCATATTACGTACGCATATTAAAGCTCTGATTTTTTAAAAGCATAATTTAATCGACGTAGTTAATATGAATAAGGGCCTTATGAGAGACAGAGAGAGAGATTTATTCTTAAAGGGTATCTGTCACAGCGGATTCGCCGAATTTTACCTTTACGTCAAACATAAATTCACTGGTATACGTAAATAAAAAAAAAGGGAAAAACATAGTTATCGATCGGTTCTTGCCGGTCGAACCACGAACAACTGTAGCTTCCAGTGTATTGGTGTTATGGGGGTAAGTAAGAAAAAAAAATACTTTTCTTGCGACGACTTCCTTAATCGGCAAAAAGGGATTTTTATCATCATCTTCGTCAAACTCCGTCATATCTTCCAGCATTGTGACAGCCTCATCTGTAAGATTGTCTTTTATCTCCTTCTTGGCTACGTTCAGCTCCTCCACGGCGATGTTTATCTGAACTCGACTGTGTAATGTGAGGAAGTCAGCTCTGATTTGCTGAATCAGCCATCTGAAAAAGGAAACGTGAACAAGGGCTTGGAATAAGCTGTTCACAACTTAGCTATTCAAAAATGACCTCGGTGCCTTTCTTTAGATAGATAGATAGATGGATAGATATCGCTTTTATTCTTCTCGAACTATCATGGTAAAATCCAAATTTGTCGATGTCGTCAATATATACAAATGTAAACACTAATAAAGATTAAAAACTTTCTTTTCGTACCGCACATGGTCATGTTTTATATGTTGGAGTTTGGAGATCGCCACTGAGGCTTTGACAGAAGTTTCTTACTGTACCTTCATTTAGGTTCATTTTGGCCAATGCCTGATATAGCGCTCAAGGAAACCAGAAAGGATTACGATAAATCTTAAAGGACCACTCTGCTTACTCCGCCTTCATAATATACCTAGCTCTGTTATGGAATTATGATCTTCAAAGATTTCCACCTTTCTTCACTGTTTCGTTTTGTGCCTACGAGTTTTTAGCGCTTTTGGGCCGTGCCAAGTTGTGCTTGTCACACAACGCATCGTTTGCCAGAATCTTCAATGTCCGCTGACAACTCTTTCACACGTAAGGGCATGCGAATCTTCTATTTCTTACTTCTTTTATTTGCTTTTTTCCAGTTTTTAACCACGGTGCGTTCAGTTTTCAAATGTTTTGCGCACAGCCGAAGCGTCGGAGAGCAGCAAGGCTGGATAGAGTCGACAAGCGCCAACAAGAAAATCGCTAAATTCAGGTGGAAAGTAATGGTGTTTTCTGAAAAGGCTTTTTCTGATCCATTTCATATTGAAAAGATCACTTCCAGTAAGAGTTGTGCTTTAAGATAGATATAATTTTGTTATGTGTCGGAACCAGTTTTCTTTCTTCCGATACTCATGGTCATGGTGGGAAGCACCATGCTCCTGAACACTATCCTCCAGTGACAACCGGAGGGATCCAAACGACGAGGAACACTCTCGCCGCACTTCAAGGATCTCCACAGTGTCAATCCGTCCCAAACGGGAAGACGTATGGGCAGCGGCGAACATTAAAGACGACTGGCGACTCTTCTTGGGCGCCCTAACTGCCTCTGAAGGTTTCAAGAGGAACGAAGGTCTAACTGTAAGGTATATTCATAGTCAAATATCCAGCAGGTTAGTTCTCAAACGTAGCAATCATTTCCCACGCCGTCAATCGACTGACGGGCGGGTCTCTCCGCGGCTCAGAATAGCACCATGTACTGTGTGTCGTAGCTACGCGTCAATTGGCGAAATCCAAGGAAACGTATAAGGGACGAAGGAAGAGGGTGACCGAGAATTCTTGCTAGTGGAATGCCTTTCTGAATAACTATGAACCACAGGCCATGGGCGTTTGATGTGAACAGATAAATAATAACCCATGAGACCAACTTGGCCAGGCCATCAGAGTGTTTCTCCGTCCCATGGATTTCTCTTGAACCGACACACTAAAATATATTTTAAAAGTAAGCAACTAAGTGGAGCATCCTTCAGTCTGCCTCACATAAATATACCAACAAAAATGCCGACTTCTACGAAGTAAGATCAAGGCACACATTGCGGAGGCAGTGAGCGTGTTCCACCCCTCTACCAACAGTAACCATTAGTTACTATTTCCGTTCAAGCCTCACGAAAAGTTACTACGCCGACCGTTCCAACCTTTTCAAAATAGTAACTAACAGTAACTATTTGCTTACTACGCTCGGGAGCGTAGTACGCGTAGTAACTACGCATCTCTGGAACGTGACTGGTCCGACCAGCCCGCGGCCTGATATTTGACCGAAAAAAACAAAAAAGCGTTCCAGCCTAGCGTAGTAACTACGGTGACTAGCGTAGTAACTACGGTAAGTAGGGTGGAACACGCTCAGTATGATCAGGATCTCAAGGAGGCCGACATTTCCCTCATTCCACAATGGGAACATCACTGCAGCCGCACAGCTTCGTGGTGAATGGAGAGGCTCTGTCGACGCCCTATGCGCCACTGATGCCTCAGGAGGATCTAAGGGTTAAGGTAAGTTAAGTACAAAGGAGGTACTGGTACGAAAGCAAAATAGTACCTCTTAAGCCTATACTTTTTTAAATCCTGTAATCAACAAGTCCCGCGTCTCATGAAATTAGAGAACAGACATTTTTATTTTTATCAGGCACAGTATGTTTTTATCAGGCACGGTTTTACCCTGTCGAATGTCGCTGTTTTTACCTGCCTTGTTTTTGACGAGGGGTCGACGACTCTCCCGGAATGGTGTACACGTCCCTAAGGAATAATCCAGAATGGTCAGGAATAATCCGGAATGGTCAGGATTATTCCGTTATTCCGGAACGGTGTACATCAAAAATGAGAGTCGTCGACCCCTCGTTCGCCGCAGGACAGACCGAATGGGGTGAAATAAATGCGGACTAAATAGTTGGTGAATTACCAAACTCGATAAAGAATGGGAGGATATGGAATGGTTAGGAATAATCCGGAATGGCCAGGAATATTCTGGAATGGTCAGGATTATTCCGTTATTCCGGAATGGTGTCCATCAAAATTGAGAGTCGTCGACCCATCGGTTTTTGACTGTTTTTGCATTTTTTTTTTTTTTTTTTTTTAAGTTTTGGATTTCGCGGTTTGAAGGTCGCTTATGCAGGCACTATTTTTATTTTCGCGGTAGCCTACTGACCGTTAGAAACATTAGAATTTTAATGTTTAATTTTTTATTTATACTGAACTGTTTACTATGTTGAAGCGTGACTGTAGTATAGTATGCCTGACGAGAGGAAAAATATTAGGTTTTTTTAAACCGTACGAAATGTTTAAAAGAATAAAGATTGATTAATTGACTGATTGAAACGCCGAAAAAAATCCTCCTCCAGGTGGCTTCTCTTACCTGAATCCAGCTTGGATAGCTGGATCTAACTTGTCTTGGTTTCCCACGCAACAATCAACGCGCGTTGGCGTTTCCGTTGCGTTTGCATGGTGGTCCAGTCCCAGCCGAGAGACGATTAACTGTTCCTCTGCCGCGCCCTCCAAATCCTGCTTGTTCGCAAGCCTAAAAAGCAAATTATCGTTCAATAACATTACTAGAATCAGAACTACCGGCAGAGACGGATTACTAAATAGGGAAAGTAGGCACCGGCTTATGGGCCCCACTCCTTCTAGTATCTTCAACGAAATTTAAAATCAAGCTTCTGATGATTCTTGCGTTCTCATAGGCTTGCTTTCCGAAAGGCAAACCGAAAATCCGCCACTCGTGGGAAATCATGGGAAGCTTTTCCGATATCACTTTCCACACTCGTCTTGTATTCGCTTTCCAGAACAATTCGCGATGCTTTCCGAAACTAGTTGTGTGTTTAGCGTTACTGGACAGTTCAACCGCATCATTCACGGAAAGCAAAAATCATATCAGATAAAACAGACGCCTTTTTCAAAAAATCAGTCTTATCCCGCAATAAAACTCACGTCTGATCACAGGAACGAACCCTCATCTCTTTTTGAAAGAAGTCACTATACCAGCAACTCCCCATCGAACCTGAAAAGGAGTTCGTTTTTGATGATGGTGATGACAATCGGAGCATCCCCCACTCATGGGATTCACCGGAACGTCGGAAGTGAGTCTTCGGAGTAGAGTACCGAGTAGAGTAGAGTAGAGTACTCTCCCGAGAGTATCCCCAAGATCCACAACCATGGTCCCGAGGGGTTGCCCAGTCTCAATTTTAATGTAGGCTGCAGCAACTGCTCGATGCCGCGGAGCCCGGTCGGTGCCAGCATCGGGTGACACCAGTCGGCACCGGTTGCCGTGTGTTAGATCATTAAAATCATCATGTTTAGATGCCAAAATCGCCTAATTTCTGGCCGGCATCGCTGGTTTCGATCGGTGCCGGGAAAGAGTGTACAGCAGGTGCCGGGAGCGGGTAGCCCCTAGCATGATCACTCTGCTCTCCAACGGTTCCTCATTACAAAGCATAGAAAAGAAGAAAAGCAAAGTTTTACTAAAGGAAAGGCGACTTGAAACAAAACTGGACTTACAATAGAAGCGGCTTTCCTTTGAAATGCTCATGTCTGAATGTGTTTGAAAGTGTTTCACATGCCTCGAGAAATCTTTCTTCACATGCGGAATCAATAATGAAGACGAAGCCGTAAGCCTGCACAAAAATAAGAAGTCAACATTCACTACGGCATGTGCAGCCGCTCAGCTGTTTTATTGTTATTGTTTTTTTTTAAGTGTCAAAACACATGTCGCAGCAGACGCAGTCTTATTATAATATTCGTACATAAATGACTACTTCGAAGCTCTGCTGGCTTTTCAGAGATTAAAAACCCGTGTTGGCTGTTTTCAGCCTTGAGCAGCCCCCTTGGTTTTGATGACAATCCCTGAAAATGTTGCATAACCGGTATTTCTAACCAATGAGCTTATCAGAAACGATAAGGTTCCGATCCAATCTTGAACGTAGGGTAGATCCGTCATAGAGGTGCGATAGCTCCATTAAGCTGAAGAACATTAAGAGTATACTCGGACTTAAATACACGAAATTAGGAACAGAACAAGTTTATAATACCAATTCACAAATATTCAATCTGAAGAACACTAGATGTCGAAATGGGAAATTCTGCATAGCCTACCTAAGTGCACTGTACAAAGTTTCTCCGAGTCCAGATTATAGTTGACTCCAGCATTTGCTACTGATTTCTACTGGGATAAGATTAATCCGAATCAGAGAAAATCTTATCTCAGTAGAGACAGGATTAATCCCAGTAGCAAATACTGCAAGATTTTTTTTAACAGTGTCCTTCAGCCCAAGCTGAATGCGAATCGTATTTGATTACGCTAAATGGTCGAGTCGGTTGAGACTTAAGTTCGGCGATATTTCGGCTCTTTTTCGCATGGGTCCTTTTCAGGCTGTGGCCACAAGAACCGAACTTGCGATCTCTTTTCGCAGGTGCATTTCTTCTAGATAACAGGTTCGTTTAGCCCAAAGAGGAATCTTGCCAAAAAAGGCCGAAATATCGCATCTTCTAAATTGAAGTTTCATCTGTCTAGCTATAGCCTGAAGAGGACCCTTACCATGAAGGCATGAAATGTCACAGGAAATGTTAAAAAAAATTACAGAACAATCTACGGATGGCAGAAAAATGACGGATGCGAAGTTTGCTCATAATAGTTCTTGATGAAGAAGGGGATAAACGACTTCAAATAAGGATAGGACAAACGAATAGATAGGTTGACTAGAAAAGGCTTTTCGTCCCATTTTAGTGTTCCACAGCTGTCATAAACGGAATTTTTTGCGGTCGTAAAAAGTTGTTTGCCTTCACGATGACGTCACCCAATAATCATGAGCTTCAAGTACACTTGCGTGACATCCCTCCCTCCTTTCGAATTGGGCCAAAAATAAACAGAATGTGCACGCTACCACCACTGAGTTTGATTCTGTTTTATTTCCTTAGAGACATGGCAACAGGGTCCAAGAATTCTCTAATAGCCTACTGATAATTTGCTGAAACTTCTAGCCCTTGCGGCCTTCCCCCTTCTGTATGGTAGCCTACGCTCACTAATTCTGTAAAATGGAAGGATAGAATAAATTAGTAAGCTGAAGCGTAATTCTTCATTACCCTTTAAAACTGGATCAACAAAATATATGGTGAATATTAATCCGACAAATCGATATGCTTACACCATTCGGTTACTCGGTTCTTTAACTATCTGGTATTTTTTCTTTTTTTGCAAATCTGGTACAAAAATTATCAATCGTCAATAAATTTTCAATCCAAACAAAACAACCAAACCGGACGAGCTCCACAGAAAACTGTTAGTCACAGCATTTTCTCCGCACCACGGTCTTGTCCGTTTATTTAAAGCGTGATTATTTATTATTACCCTCGTATTTGGTCTTCTTTACTTAATTGTTTCTCTGGTTGGTTTACTCAACTATTTCCAACTTAGAGTGGATAACAAACATTTAATTCATTCGTCCAGACAATGAAGTGGGATACCTCAGTCGCTCAAAATCTGGCAACTCTTGCCTGCAACTGGCGCGGGGGGGAGGGGAGGGGGGTATTTGCGAAACAATAACTGTACCTTCGGAAAATAGGCCGGCCATAACTCTCGGATGGACTCGCTCCCACCGAGCTCGAACAGCTGGACTCCTGAAGCTTCGTATTTCTGAAACCCCACGGTAGGAACCGTCTCACCTCCAAACTCTAGAAAAGGAGAGGGTTACGGAGACCGGGACGGATAAAGATGGAGTCACAGCCCCGCACATCACCGAGCGAGCAGTCTATAGAGATGGATGAACATGAAACTAAGCCACTAAAAGGAAGCAATTTGCTTCTCTTCCGTGGCATATGTCTCCTAATCGGGTCTAGGCGACCCCCCCCCCCCCGGCGAAAACCCCCAGTACCGAAACCCCCCTGGCGAGAAAAAAACTGGGTACCCCCCCCCCCCCCCCCCGATTCCAAATCTATAGGAAATTAGAAAATCTTATTAAAAACTGCAGTTTGGACAGTGAGCACTTAAAGATTTTCCCAAGACACGCGAGTTAAATGTAAACGCATGACGGCGGCTCGTAACCGCATGACGGAGGCTCGCTGGCCGCTCGCCTCTATATATACTTTTCATAAAAATATATTGCATTTTATTAACACTGTGTGGGGGGGGGGATCGGAAGGGTTTTGGTAGCCGGGTTTTTTCGCCAGGGGGGTTTTGGTACCGGGGGTGGCTCCGGGGGGTCCCCTGGGGGGGGGGTAGCCGGGACCCCTTCTATCACTGGTTCAGAGAGAATTAATACGAAATTTTAATAATCGGTCATCTAATTCAATTTTATGAAAATGTAATTGACTTTTACAAAATTTAATGATTTTATTTAACACAACTAATATAATTATTTTATTTGTTTGTTTCCATAATAGACTACAGTAGCTAGCGCAGGATCGCCAAGTAATATTACTTATCAAGTAATATTACTATACATATCATCAAACTCTCGAGTTGAAACGTTTAACCAAATCCGGAACAAATGAAAACAGGTATATTTCTGTGATGTTGCTGGTCGGTCGGACAAACTGAGGGCTATCATTATTATGTTGCCTAAGCCTTGTTTGAGATTGGGATAGGCTAGGAACTTCATACGAAGGCTAGGTTGACCGGTGATGCTCAGATAAGCAGCATTTTCGAACCGAACAATGTGCCACGTATGCATTTTTTTTCTGTGTTTCCTGTTCTCCTTTTCCGACAGAGATAAAGGAAATTAATAAGAAGCTAAAACCCATGCGCATACAGTCTATCAGCTGTCGTCAAGCACATTCATGGTAAGTGACCAACCACACAACCCGATTTTCGCAGTCTAATGCGATGTCCTCCTTCGCTCCGAAATTTTGACGCATCGCTTACAGGTTTCCCCATAGTGACGCGAACTCCGCATGCGTATTCGGATGAGAAACCGAATCCGACTGTGTGCTTACGTGGCAAAGGTAAGGGCATATAGTCTATAAAGTAAGAGTAGTATCACACTCACCCCCTGACAGCGCTTTGGCAATAGTTGTTTTCCCCGCGTTATCCAGCCCTAGAAGTAAAACCGTTATTTGCCTTCGAGAGACTATGTCAACCAAGTTTAAAATCTCAGATTTCAGGTTAATAATTTAAAGAGCTCACCCCTTTGTTCCAAATCCAGTGTGGCAATTCCCCATCCCATAAGAAAACTGGAACTAATGTTTCTAGCCCTCACTTTGACAGTATACAGAGCTGGTAACTATGGTAACGCAGAACGCTACTGCAAAACTATTCACTAGAAACAATGGTGGTATTCCATTTCATTGTTTCTTTTCAATGGAGACTGAAGATGGCACGCGCTGGTTCATGGCGTGGTTCGGGGGGGGGGGGTATATAGCCTTGCCTGAGGGGTTGGCAACTCTCGGTGTCGACACCTGGCGAAGCTTCTCACTCGCCTCATTAGCTTCACAGACACTGCAAATCGTGAAACATCGCACGAACCTCGCAGAGATTGAGTTTGCTTCTTTTCCATGACAGAAATACGACCCATCACCGAATAAGCAAAAATCCATTCACAGTCGGGACTGGAACGGGCTTTGTGGTGAATTGGCAATTTACTTCCCTACGGCAGAAATACTCTGTGAATTGGCAATTTACTTCCCTACGGCAGAAATACTCTGTGAATTGGCAATTTACTTCCCTACGGCAGAAATACTCTGTGAATTGGCAATTTACTTCCCTACGGCAGAAATACTCTCCGAGAAGTAGGAAAATGAGTTTTCAGAAGATACAGTATTGAGGTTTGCTTCTTTGAACACTTCTATAAAGCACACAGGACATCATTCTGTATCTTTCAGCTGATTTACACTTGGCCTAGAGCTTACTTTTAACGAGGGTCGCTGATTGACACAAATAGCATTTCCTATCAAAACACGTTGAGAACTTACCAGTCGGTCTGATGACTTTACTGGGACTCTTTGGCGGAAATTTGCAATATCTGCGATAAACCATGAACGCTGCAATTTTTTCCACAACTTATAAAGCACAGTAGGTATAAGCTGACCAGAAAATGTCCGTTTCTCCTGTATGGAAATAACTTAGACGTTTCCAGCTGTTCTGACCTGTTTTCAGATGAAATAAGTTGTTTTCAGCTGATTTCAGTTGGAAGCAACTCTAGCTTTCTGCCTCGCGAAAAAAATTGTTGGGGAAGTCTGTAATAGGGTGTGTCCTACAATTGGCGACACGAACTGTCTAAATTAGTTTGCACTTTTTTCCTTTTCCTCCTTGTCCAAAATCCATCAAATTAAACTGGGCAGTAACGCGTATGGTCTATTTTTTTTTTTACCCGTAGAATATTATTCTGTTTTGAGTGTACAGTTTAATGTATGATACGTTGTATGCTCCATTTCCCATTTTACCTTTATACTCCTCATGTGGTTTGTTGTTACGATTGGTAACACAGTTCGCTCATCAATTCAGACTTCTCTAATCGGTAGTGGGGGTGAGGTATGAACAGCCGGAACTCGTACCGACTTCATGAAACGGCAATACTGATGCGACAGAAATTTAGAGTTTGTGCTGGATATGATCATTTCTTCTAAAACTCTTCAGTCTTGGTTCACATGTGCGTTATAAACGACACAAACGAATCGCATGAATATTGACACATCTCACACTGCTGCGTTATAAACGACACGAGCTTTTCTTTGATTTTCTGACGTACGACATAATCGCATGACTGGCACACCAACGCAGACGCAACAGGAAACACAGCGTTTCTGTCAAGATCATTCTGAAGGGAAACAAAGAAACCCTCTGGAGATCGTGGGGATAATCCACTATTTGGAATTTCGGAATTTCCTTCTCATAAATACTCTTTAAAGCCCAATTCACACAGAGAGCGAATTTCGCCACGCCTGACGATATTCGTCACGCCAGGCGTTGAAAAACGGCTTCGTCAGGCTTCGGCTCCGAGCCGAAAAAATTCGCAACGCCAGGCAAATAATTTGACGCCCTCTGTGTGAATTCCGCTTAAGTCCAATCTGACTGGGAATCATATAACGGATAAGTCAGCTAGGATATTCTCCAGCGACATTTTGGCCCTTCTTGCCAAGGGTCCTCTTCTGGCTGCAGCTGGAAGAAACGAACCTGCAATCATTAGTTGCGTTTTTGTAGATACCATGGTATCTGTTACCACGTGCGGTAACTGGATCTGCAATTAGTCGTTTTGCGGTTACCGTGGTATCTGATACTACGGTTGCTCTGCAAAAACGACAATTGCCGGATTTGCGCTTTTAGAAATCATCCAAAAAGAAATACTAGTTGCGTTTTTGCAGATACCATGGTATCTGTTACCACAGTAACTGGATCTGCAATTAGTCGTTTTTGCAGTTACCGTGGTATCTGATACTACGGTTACATTTGACAAAGCAAAACGAATAAGTCAGCTATATTTTATTGGAGCTATATTTCGGCCCTTCTTGGCAAGGGTCCAAGAAGTTCACAAAATCAGATATTTAAGGACGAATCTTTAAGTGTTTTTCTACAAGTTCATTCTCCAGCTTGAGCGGCCTGAGCCTGAAGAGGACCCTTGCCAAGAAGGGCCGAAATATAGCTCCAATAAAATGTAGCCGACTAATCCGTTTTGCTTTGTCAAATATGACTCGCAGTCAGCTTGGGCTGAAGGAATACCTGATACTACGGTTGCTCTGCAAAAACGACAATTGTCGGATTTGCGCTCTAAGAAATCATCCCAAAAGAAATACTGATATCCACTGCCATCTAGAGTGACATAACTTCTTTCCCACCAATGTGACAAAAAACTAGACTCAATTGTGTGAGTGATTTTCGGATACCACGATCAGTTACCACGATACCTGGCCAGATACCACGGTAACTGCAAAAACACCTTTTGATCGTGATATCAGATACCACGGTAACTGCGAAAACGACTTTAGACCGTGGTATCAGATACCATGGTATCTGCAAAACGCAACTATAATCTACCATGAATAATGAATGAACCATGAAACCATGAATGAACCACGCAATCTTCAAAAACGAGCCTGATTACGGGTGCGTTACTTCCACCTACAGCCTGAAGAGGACCCTGTCCAAGAAATGCAGAATTTTCCGCGAAATCACAGGAGTCTGAACCCGGGGTAACGTTGCTGACACGATCACCCACACTTAAATACTATTTCACTTTCGTAAAATAACCAACTTTATTCCTTTCGTAGATGACAAAACAAGGTACGAATATAATTTGCAATTTCCAGAATGATTTGCCTCCGCAGACCTCTATCACAGGGAATACTAAACTCAACCCGCTGAAGCTAACCGCATTAGCCTTCCCAACCCGTTCACCAGACTGACTACATTTATACCCTTGAAGACCATGGGAAACGGCAATAAGCAACCGTGCTATTGACCAAGGCGTTTTTTTCCGCTGTCCGACACAGTCTGACTGAACATGTTTAAACTCAACCTAGTTCACTGAGGGATCGGGGGGGGTAGGGTGGGAAGGACGAAGGCCAATCTGGTGCTGATGGTCTGACTATCTTTTCATAGCAGATACAGCAAGAATGTGAAATCAATCCAGA
This sequence comes from Branchinecta lindahli, assembly GCA_023053555.1. NCBI lineage: Eukaryota > Metazoa > Arthropoda > Branchiopoda > Anostraca > Branchinectidae > Branchinecta > Branchinecta lindahli. Next base: position 16,441,392 of record JAKZAO010000011.1, on the reverse strand, counting down.
AACCGCAAAATCTGATTGGCCTGAATCGTTTAAATTTTAGCGGAATCGAGGCCCTGCCTCCACAACCCTCTCACAGTCTACCCCATCCCCTCTCTATCACACACACACACAAATTATCTCCTAAACAACTTTTTTATTTCACCACCCGAAATGTTAATACACACTTTATGGATTAATGCATTCAGCGTTAAGCATCACTTTACACGCTAAACAGTTTTTTTTTTATTTGAATAAACCAACAAAACTTATAATTTTTTTCATTATTGCAGGATTCCTACAGGAGGGTTGAAGATCGCGAGCTCAAACCCACCCGGGAAGCAGTCAACTTTTAAATTTAAAATTCAGTAAATATTGCTTTTTGTACTGGGTCGGTCGGCTTGTGTCTCCGGTTAGAGCCCTGGCCTGACTTTGTACTGAAATAATATAAGACAAACAACTGAACATTGGAGATAAAACAAAAATGGTTTCAAAATACCGAGTCCGATGTAGGGAATGATTCGTCAGCCAAACAGCATTAAAACTCATTCAAATTTGAATAATTCCACGACCATGCAGGCTGGTCAGATTGTCACGAGGAACTTGTCGGGCAGCCGAAAAAAATACCTAATACTGTCTAGACAGATACAGTGAAGGCTATATACTGAAGTGCGTAGCTATAATTAGGCCTAGGATACCTCGACTGCAGTGACAATTGGAAAGATGGACACATCAGTTTTTGACGGCTGTCGTTTCTGGAACTTTCTGCTGTTTGATGCGATAGTCGCTCAGCGCTGCTCTGATGGCGTCTTCGGCAAGCACTAGAGAAAATAAAATAATGAATGACAAGAGAAGCTGGACTGCCGCCCAGAGATGTTCAGTGAAATGGGCTTTGAATCGGTGTTGTGGTACAGCATGGAGCGATTCCCACCCTACTAACTGTAGTTACTACGCTAGTCACCGTAGTTACTACGCTATAAGGCTGGAACGCTTTTTTCTTTTTTCGGTCAAATATCAGGCCGCGGCCTGATCGGACCAATCACGTTACAGAGATGCGTAGTTACTACGCTCCCGAGCGTGGTAAGCAAATAGTAACTATTAGTTACTATTTCGGGAAGGCTGGAACGGTCAGCGTAGTAACTAATAGTTACTATTGGTAGAGGGGTGGAACACGCTCATGGATTCAGCTCCCGCACGATAACTCCGGCAAGTACAGATAGCCACCAAGAGGGAAGGAGTGAAAGTGGATGAAATTTAGTAACTTGAGGACTCCCAGATCAAGAATGCCCGAGAGAATGCCTTTATGCTTGTGCTTAGGCTAGTGTTTCAACAAAAGTGTGTGTTTTCCGACGCGAACAGTTTACAGCAATCTGAAATGGGCGAAGAAAGGGATTCAAATACTAAGGAGTCTTTTCTCGAAACAGATAAATTAATAACAGACAAGGTAAATTTTACAGAAAAAAAACTAAAGAAAATAAAAGAATGAAACAAGAGAAGCTGGATTACTGCCACACTATCAGACGCTTGATAACAGACAACACTTGTTTGCGCATCCTTGTGTTAAACGGTGTGAGAATATATCTCTGATGACCATTTTAGGTGTTATGTTTCTAGACATAACTTATGATATTACCCTTTTAAGAGTGATGTTTCGCGAGAAGAATAATCGGATGATTAAGTGATTTTAAGTGGACTGTCAGAAGTTTCAGAACAGATAACACAAGAATGCGTAGATTCAACAGACAACACGTGTGATGTGATCTATTGTGATACCATGACGAAAACAAAAAGTCAGCAGATGCTTTTTCGGCTCTTTGGCAATGCTTTTTGCATAACATTTAATGCATAACATTTCCAAAATCGCAACAGATTACATCCCAAGTGCTGTCTGTTGAAACCGGGGATCCTTGTGTTATGAAACTTCTGACAGTGTGATTCAATTCAATTCAATTCAATTCAATTCAGTTTATTTTCAAAAAATTCCCTCACGGACGAAGCCGAACATTGATTTTTTTCGTCATGTATATTCTCGTCACATAACTTAACAATTAATAACAAGTTCATTAATAACTAAAATTCATTTGGTCAATTCAATGTACATGTGTCTCACAGAAAAACTCTAAGTAAAACCTTTCATCATACGTAACATGTCAACTAATCAAGCATCTATAATTAAGAATCATAACTTTGTCAAATTAACAACAAATTAAAAACTAAATAGTATCAACAATTACGATATCTACAATTCAATAACAACACACACAGAAATACAATTAATTTATGGAGGTGTTTCGGAATCCCCGTTAAAAAGATCGGTGAACGACGGAACAAAACTCGAATCCCAAGCCCCGGATCCGGAAGGGATGTGCACCCGGCTATGCACTCTATTTTTCTTAATCCTGGATGTGCATAACAGGGCTTACGGCCGTTCTGCCTGGCGAATTTCCTCGCGACCCCTCCACCCGTGCCATAAGATGTCCAGGACAACCCCCCGCCCATTTCCTCCTGCAAAGATTTTGTCTCACCCCTCCATCCGCGCGGCACTGACGGGCCGACAGATACCCGACCATTCGACCTGCTCATATTTTCTGAGAAACTGGTTGAGAAAATCCGATGGGACGTCTTATCACAAACTCTAAATGTCCCTGAGTTCGCACATAAGCTGCACCTTTCATGTCTGCTGTGAGAGGGGGCGTTGGAAAAAATTTGAGAAACAAACTGAGCACGAGTTTCTCAGGACAAACTGTGGAGTTCGAGCAGAATAAGGGTTTTCTCCTTTAACTTCGAACTTCAAATTTCGGACTATGATCAAGAACAAATAATCAATGGAACCTTCGTCTTTGGTCCCATGCAGCGACCATGAATACCACGACAAAACTGAGCGGAGCTAGAGGTACTTGCTGTGAGCTTTGAGTTGATACCCGTCTACTTCCCTCTTCGCCGCTGCGCATACCAGATGGAAAACTATAGGAGGCTGCAGGCGTGGAGAGCCTGCTTTGCAGCGCGTCACATATGACGTCACAACGGTAGACAACCAATCAGTTGTAAAGGACGACTCAGACGGCGTTCTTAACGAAATTTCTTCTGCGGGGCTCTACTGCGATATAGCTGTTAGTAGAGGTAACGAATTATGATGTTCCGCGTAGCTCCTACCCTCCGCTCGTTTGCATCAGGCAGGGTATCTAGAATATATTCGACTCCGCATGGTCGTATTACCGAGATAGGTGACGGAGGTTCTTGTGATTATTTGTTCTTGCTATGATATCTCACTTACTTGAGCAATGCAGCTTCACTGGCGGAAGGCACAACTCCTTGGCTATGTCAGTATTCTTAATAGAAAGAGCCTGGTCGACCTGAAACAACACAGCATTAACCCATAATATTTATCTCAGCTGCTGCCTGCTAAAAGGAACAAGTAAACAAAAATGGCACAACCAATCATCCTTCTGTTCTTACATACTCTTTTTGAAGTCCGCCTGAACTTGAGAAATCGTCTTAGCGGATATCTTATAGTAGGTGCATTTTGTTCTCTGGTTGATCTCTGGTCTCCTGCCAGTTAGTAATTTTTGTGTTTTTTCGCACGCCAGAGAACTGAGAACAGAGACCTGAGTCCGTTTTTGTTCTCAGTTCTCTGGTGGATAAGCCTCACCAGAGAACTGACTTCGCTACTCAGTTCTCTGGTGACCATCCACCAGAGAACTGAGAACAGAGAACTGCGAACGAAAACGTCATTTTTTGGCAAAACAGAGAACAGAGACCAGAGAACTGAGACCTGAGAACCATGAACAAAAATGCACCTAGTTATTAGAAGGAATTATACCCTCTCAGCTCTTGGCAGGCTTCGGTAAATTATAGCGCGGCTTTGTGCCTGTCGAATCATAATCCTTCTCGTGAACATCCGAAGCTACTTGCGTGTCTTTAACACGAGCGAAACCCGTTTTCGCTGTAGGTAACAACTCCCTACTGCTTTGAATTACTTGTAAAGCACAGCCTGGATGAAAACACCCTTCTTAGGTGAAAATAAGGGATAATAATACTACGAAACCAGATGGAAAACACTATTTGTTCTAGTCATGCTTTCTGCAGTTATTTAGCCAAGCTGACTGAGCTGCATTACGTTCGATTGTCCAAGGATAGAGGATACGAATCCGGAGTCCGGAACTATTATCCTTAAAGCACACCTCGTACTATTTACAGTTCATGTTCAAATATTTAAAACTATCTGAATACTGTAAAAAGCTCTGCTTTCAACAATTATCTAGGGCTTTGGCTGTTCCCTTGTTTCCCAGACCCACTGACTTCTAGCAAAACCTGGCAAGATTCAGAAAACCGGTTTTATGCCTCAATAGCATGATACGCAAACACTCGTCGGGAGCATACTGCACCTGAAACTAGTGAATCTTGGCCAGTGCAAAGATTAGTGAGGTGTCGTTAGCGGGTTCAGAATGTAAATTTCGGTCTCCAGGTTTAAGAATTAATGAATACAGCTGCGGAAGTAGGTTGCATTGGTATTATTGGTACGACGGGTCCTTTAAGGACCGAAAACAGGCAAGCAGAGCCACCTTACCGTTCTAAAGTGCGAAAAAAATCAGAATGAGACCTAGCCTAGGCCACTTACTGTTTTCCCTTTGACCCATTCCGTTGCAAGGGATGAAGAGGCAATAGCTGAGCCACAGCCAAAAGTTTTGAATTTGGCATCTACTATTTTGCCATTCTCATCCACCTAAAAAAAATACTTTTGTACAATACTGCTATCACAACATTCCGACTAACCCACCACCCCACTTTACCAATGGAACGAACTCTCGAGTGAGGTAGTTCCCTCACCATCCGTGATAGCACTCCATATATCACTTAGCTCAACGTCGTTATAACCATGTTCAAGACTTTTTCATCCTAATGTCACAGGTTAATTGTCAGTTCTACTCGAGTCCAACTCCAATCATTATTTGTATCATGTATGACAAAGTGACAAGCCAGTAGGCTAGTGTTTACCAGGCTTCTCTTTTGTTGAGTAAACCAAATAAATAAATAAGATTCTGCCGTCTCCAACTGGTTTTACTTTGACGATCTGACTAGTACCAGATTAAATCAACCATTAAATATCAAGAAAAATTCATGGCTTTAACATCAAAAGGTCATAACTGTATTTTTGGGGAGCTGGAAAGGGCTGATCCCCCTTTTTTACCTCACAGTTCTTAGAAGAGGAGTACTTTGCAACTGACTGCTGTATACTGGTGTTGAAAGAAAGAGCTTAAACTGCGAAGCTGGAATGTTCAGTAAAAGAATTTGTACTTATGTCGCTGGATCAATTAGGTTACCTTGATCTGTAGTTTCATGACATCTCCACAAGCAGGAGCCCCAACAAGGCCTGTACCAACATTGGGGGAATTCTTGTCCATGGCTCCAACATTCCTAGGATTTTCGTAATGGTCAATAACCTGCAAAATCATAATGGGATTTGAAGAAGAAGAAGCTGACAAAATGAAACTGAAGCAATTCTGCTGCTGATTTGCGGCCAAACCTTTAACAAATATTATTTTTGGTAACTAGTACTGCAACAAACATATATAGCAGGCCTACTTTTTTGTTTGTTATCATTATATCGGAAAAGTCAGCAGACACTTTTTGGCGGTTTTTACGCTCTTCCTGGCAATGCGCCTTATCCATAACATTTAATGCATAACATTTTCAAATCACAACAGATTACATCCCAAGTGTTGTCTTGTCTGTTGAAACCGCGAATCCTTGTGTTATCTGTTTTGAAACTTCTGACAGTGTGGAAGTTGTAAAGTTATCTCCTATATTCAAATCAAGTGACAAATTTTCTTATAAAAACTGACACCTTCCTGCAGGCACCAGGCAACTTTGAACTGAATGTCACCTAGGTTAACAGCACCAAAAAATATGATCGAGTTCAAACCTAACAAATATTCCTGCCCAACACTGATTACAAAAAATATTTAACATAAATTCAACTTCAAGCAATTCACTTTAGTTTTGTTGATCTTTCTCTCATCTTTAGCACAGTTGAGTTTGCACCCTCAAACTGAGAAGACTGTCTAGAACACACTAAAATGTGAAAAATAAAATTTCCATGCTGTCCTGACAGTCAAGAGGCAAAATCTCAATTTTTTTTCCAACATTCAAAAGTCCCAAAATAATGTAAATCCATGCTTTTTCTTTGTTTTGAACCTACTTAAAAACGCATTTTTTGGTTATTGTACTTTGTAAACTCGAACTTTTTCATCCCTTCGTAAATCATGGCAAGGAATTTGATCTCAGGTAAGAATGAGGTGATTCTGTTTGAAAAGAAAAATACATCTAACTAGAAATATTGACGTAAAATTTATTTCTCCAATATGTAAACCATTGTACCTCAATCTAGTATTATTTCTCCAATATGTTAACCATTGTACTTCAATCTAGTATTTTTGTCATGTGTTTTAGTTCCTTTTTCTTTAAGCCAGATAGATTTCTCTGAAGGAAAGACTTCTCTGAAAATCTGAAATCTTGTTTGAGGTTGTGTACCTCTCCTGTACCTCTGGTTGTGTGGTGATGTGGAGGTCAACTGTATTTGTGAGAACAGTCAGTGAGTTATTTTTATTTATTTCAAAGTATTAAGAGAAGGTTACTTTATATGTGATATCTGTTTCCCAACCAACGGGCTATTGCAGAGACCTTCGGAGTTTGTTTAAATATGTACCGTACCCTAGATTTTGGTTCGGCCTATGCTAGTTAGGCTAGTGTTAATTACACAATGAATGATGTTGTGTGTTGTATGTAACAATAAAAAGAACCTGAACTACTGCACAGAACCCAGATTCCGACAAATAAAAGCTTCTTCTGACCAGGGGCGTAATTTGCTATAGGGCAGGGGGGGCAACTGCCCCCCAGTTTGCCCCCCCCCCCAGCTTGATGTTAGCCCGTTCGGTCCTTGAGGCGTTTGACCTAATTTTATCGCTTCCTGTGTCGTTTTCGCCTTGGTCGATTAGTAAAATATCTCTTTTTTCTTTGTTTTTATTATGTTTTTCTTCTTGAACTCAAACTGCTCATTTTCACTTGATTTGGGAAAATCGGCTCAAACTTTGCCCCCCCCCCCCCAGGATTTTGACGAAATTACGCCCCTGCTTCTGACCTGCTTCTGACTGAGCCTGAGGCACTGATCCAGCCTGGATCCAGGCACCAGCACTGATCTGGGAAGACTGATGAGAGACTAATACAAAGGTAAAACTGGCTCAGATTCCAGGACATGGGACCTGGAATGTGTAACTGTACTACATTAGCAGACACACAGTCTAAAAAAGATAAATCACAATTACAGCCGTCCAAAAATAGCCTAGCCTACACCAGTTCAGGACGACCTAAAAAGCACTTACCTTGCTGTGATAAAGCCTGGAAAGAAGTGGAAGGCTGGTAGACCTCGTCCTCAAGCTCAGCATCATCTGTCTCATTGGCATTAGTCGCGTTTTTTGCCAAAAGAGGTCAAAGGCCTCTCTCCCGAGTCCTCTGTCCTTTCTGCTAATTTGACCGTTTTTGGCAGAGAAGAGTCAGGCGCTGTTCTCCTGAGGAGATAGGTCAACTCACCTCGGAGTTGCCTATCTCCTTTCTCCGCAGGCCTGGGCAGAAAGGAGAAAGGGCTTGGTCCAAAAACAGTCAAAAGAGCAGTAAGGAGTAAGCGCTTGGTGCAGAAAACGGGAAAATGAACTAACGCCTTGGTAGATAGGTGACAAAAAACGCGACTATTTTCAGAACTGTTTACAGGTAAATTAGGCTGATTTGATGTGCTAAGAACTTAGCTAACTTTTTACAGCGTTTCCAATCAATGAAATTCGTGCATTGATATTATGGGAGCAAAAATAAAGCTTGATTTCTGGCTGCCTAAATGGATAGGCTAAATTTATTTTGTGCTGTGTTAATTAACGTTTGTGTTGCATAGTACAATTGAAATTTCTATAAAACTTGAGAAAAACTGAGAACGCAAATAATGGACGAAATTCCTAACTTTCACTTGTTACTGAGCTGATAAAATGCTGTATTTGAGGAATTACTCAAAGACAATAATAGTCCTACTATTACTGTCTTTGGAATTAATTTCTTAGTGTGGCAGTGCTGCCGAAGAAAGATGCCTAGACAATTTTGAACGCTAGGTGGCTCAGGCGACGCTGGAAGTTATGCGGCTTCTGGTTGCGTAATAGTTAGGTTGTTCCCGGGTTTTTTTTTTGTGGCTCCACATTCTTTTCCAACAGCTTTCTCGATTTAGGGACAGAAAGTACAGAAATAGCTCAGCCGTAAGAAGTAAAGGAACGACCAAACTTATATTCACACCACACTAAGACGCAGTGTCCAGAGGGGTTAGTCCTCAGGTTAGTCCTTCCATGGGACTAGAGGCGTATTCTCGCCGTTCCCCGAAGACTCCTCATGAAGAGTCCCCGCGTTTTTGTTTGTCCCGGGGACTTGCTCCCCAGGGGCGTCACTATAGCCTTTTACCTTTGGGGGGGGGGACGTCCAGTTTGTGCCAACGGACTAAAACATGTGCCGACGAAGATTAGTCCTTTAGTGTAAATTCGAAATTCAAATACACATATTCGGGTTTTCGTCGCAGCTTTCGCTAAAAAGCTTCCAACGACTGTACGCAGAACAAGTCAAATTATTCGCCGCAGGCGAACTGTTTTAGATCTGCCTTTTTGTCTGGAAAATTTTTCGAAGCTTCCAACGGCTAAACCGAACACATTTTTAATCTGTCTTTTTTTCCGGAAAATTTAAGGCCATTCTATACCTATACTTTACAGTTTCCAGCTTTTAATGTGTACCCAAGCGGCCAAGCCCCAAGAATTTCAATCCTAAAACGCAAACTAAATGAAACGCCATTTGTCCAAATAGAAAATACTACGAAACGCGCCTCAGGCGAAATTTTGTGGAAACGCTGATGAGCGACCCCAAATAAAAGTGTGAATCTGTGTGAAATCACAGATTTTTTCGCCAAAAAAGTAGTGGCCATCCATAAGAAAGTAGGCACAAAGTTGATTCTTGTGTGAAGAAAATCTCGATTTGCCGACGAGACATAAACTTTCGGGATTGGACAAAAGTTTACGGATTTGATTTATCACGTGTAATGAGATTCTGATCTTCCGAAGGGAATTGAACTTTCCGGGTGCGCCCGACAAATGTTTGAAGAATTCGATTTCTTGCGAATAAAAGTATCCCGATGTCCGATGAGCCGACAAGAATACCGACCAGAACTCGAATTCTTCTTTGTTTTGCCCGACAAGACTGTAAAGGGCTTTATTTCTTACGTGTAAATAGCAGCCGATGTGCCGACAAAAATTAAACTTTCGGGATGCGCCTGATCAATGTTTACAGAATTTGATTTCTTACGTATAATAAGAACCCGATGTGCCGACGATACGGGTCTTACCGGGTGCGCCGGACTGATTTATCACAGATAAACAGAATCCGATGTGCCGACGAGTCGACCGACGCCCGACAAAAGCATGCAGAAATCAATGTCTTCTGTTTTTGACCCGACAAATGTTTGTCGAATTCGATTTCTCGCGTATAAAAGGACCCAATGTGCCGACGAGTCTACCGACGCCCGACGAAAGCATACAAAATCGAATTTCTTATGTATAAAAAGAACCCGATGTGCCGAAGAGCATACCGAGGGCCCGACAGAAGGATACAAAATTCGATTTCTCCTGTGTTCTGCACGACAAATGTGTGCAAAATTTGATTTCTTGTGTATGGAAAGAACCCGATGTGCCGAAGAGTCGACCGACGCCCGACCAAAGCATGCAAACATTTTTTTCTTCTGGGTTTGCCGGAGCTCCGCGCCGACAAACAAGTGTACTTTCGCCGGGCTTCGCCCAGACCTTTGGGGGGGCCCCCCTCCCCCCCCCATAGTGACGCCCCTGCTTACTCCGCGTATTCTCGCGAGTCGCCACGGACGGGGAATGCTCCGGTTAACATCACCATCATCAAAAATGACTCCCTTTCAGATTTGGAGGGGAATCAATTTTTGCTGGTGTTGGTGCACTGTAAAATAATTACAAATAAACACAATAGAGAAAACTAAAAATAAAGTGGATCCAGACTAATTTTGTCAACTGCATATTTTTGTTTGATCAAAATCCATTTTGAAAGCATTCCCCGTGTTCTTGCTGTTTTCGTACGCGTGGCGTGGAGTGACTCCCTCTATTCTCGCCGTTCCCCTTGATTCCCGAGGAGTCCTCGGGGAACGGCGAGAATACGCCTTAGATCTTGTTGGCCTACCCAGAAAACTTGTTTCCAGCGCCCCCCTAACGGTTTGCCGATGCTTATAGTAACAACAAGCTTTTGAGTAGGAGGAAAGGTGGCCCGGGAGACCCTACTTGTGCCCTCTTTGCAAGATACATACATGAGGAGAATTTGGCTTACTTTCTCTTTTATAGCGCTTTCGCATTTGAGGGTTGAATTCGTTGGGGTGGGTTTACTTCGCGGTATCCTGAAATCTACGAGCCCTACCTCACCGTGAAAACTTTTAAATAAGTAATTAAAATGTTCAAACTTCGAATAGAAACTTCAGTTTTGTCTGATTGAGGCGTATCGATCTATTTTCTGTCATGTTATATTACAAATACCTTTAATCTTGTGTGGCTTTTCGTCTGAATAAACAAACATCATTGTTGTAACTGAATGATTCAAATCTTAGCCATCTCTTTTTACATCCCTTCCAGGGGAGACAGACATAGAATTTTGCGGCGTACTCTGCACTCCCTTAAAGTTAAACTGAAAAGCCAACTTATTCTTATATCCTGAATTCGAAAACACTGATTTAATTGGCTCTTCTAATGGACTTTTATTTTTTCAACTGGGGCTCTAGTAGTGACGTTCAGAATATGTGCTGCTTGCACGACAAGTCAAAATGCATCCAGCCGCGGCGAATTTGAATGACAGCAAAAGCGCGGATTCCAATAGCCAACAGAGGGAAGCTGAGAGATGATCAAGGTGAATGATGAGCGCGTCTGAGGATTGAAAGTAACAATATTTTGAGCATCGAGGTAAAAGGACGTAGAGTACGACTTAAAAGTGAGTTCATTTGATAAAAATCGATTATTCGGAAATAGCGTAGTAACGCATTTTCATGTGGCGTTCAATCCTATTTCAGTGAACAGATGATGGGTAACTACACTGTAAAAAGTTTCTCCGTGAAAGGATTAACGTTAACTGCAGTATTTGCTACTGGGATTAATGTTATCTCTACCGAGAAGATCAATCCGAAATAAAGATTAGAGAAAAGATTAGACTGTCGCATCTCATCCCTTTCGATTAAACTTTAAGATTACCTTTTTCGTAGTAGGAAACGGGATACATTTTGGATGTCTGGCTCTGTGTGAGGAACATCGGCGTAAAAATAAACAGTAGGCTATCCTTGTATCAGAGGCGAAATGCTGATCCAAGTAAGCGACTTCTCTCAGGGATCGACCAATGGTTCAGCACTGAGACTAGTCTAGATCTACAGTAGGAACCTACATTGGTATAACTGAATTAGTTACCTGGAAGCAACTGAAGCAAGTGTATTTACTTTCAGAAAAACAAAAAAAAATTCAAATGACAGTCGCGGTAACCCGGACCAACAGCCTTCACATAATGAGCGTGTTCCACCCCTATACCAATAGTAACTATTAGTTACTATTTCCGCTCCAGCCTCACGAAAAGTTACTACGCTGACCGTTCCAACCTTCTCAAAATAGTAACTAATAGTAACTATTTGCTTACCACGCTCGGGAGCGTAGTAACTACGTTTCTCTGCAACGTGATTGGTCCAATCGGCCCGCGGCCTGATATTTGACCGAAAAATTAAAAAAGCGTTCCAGCCTAACGTAGTAACTATGGTAACTAGCGTAGTAACTACAGTAAGTAGGGTGGAACACGCTCAATGTTGGACGCCTTCACGCGAATAGCTCGAGTGTTTCACTTCGTACTAGTTTAATTCACAGCCAGTCCGTTATTGACCCCTCAACCCCCAAAGAACGCACTTCGAGCGTGTTCCACCCTACTTGCCGTGGTTACTACGCTAGTCACCGTAGTTACTACGCTAGTCACCGTAGTTACTACGCTAGTCACCGTAGTTACTACGCTAGTCACCGTAGTTACTACGCTAGTCACCGTAGTTACTACGCTAGCCACCGTAGTTACTACGCTAGACTGGAACGCTTTTTTCTTTTTTCGGTCAAATATCAGGCCGCGGGCTGATCAGACCAATCACGTTACAGAGGTTACCAATCTACGCTTCCGAGCGTGGTAAGCAAATAGTTACTATTTTGAGAAGGTTGGAACGGTCAGCGTAGTAACTTTTCGTGAGGCTGTAACGGAAATAGTAACTAATAGTTACTATTGGTAGTGGGGTGGAACACGCTCTTAATCCACTCGTCGAAAAAGAAGGTTTGAGATGAGAAGCCATTCGCTTTTATTTCAGCAGGTCTTTCTTTAACTATTTAAAACCCAAACCCCCCAGTTTTAAATTTAATTATATACCCTCTGATTCCCAATAAACACCCTCGATTCTTAACACTGTCAGTAGTTTGATAAAAATGATAACACATGTGTGCGCATCCTTATGTTAGACCTTGTGAAATTATATCTGTTACAACCCTTTTATTTGTTTTCTTTTCGCAAAGCTTAAACAGTCAAGTGCCAAAACAGAAGCTCTCAAAACGGATATATTAGTTGCGTTTTTGATCAGAATTCTCCGTTCTTGCTTCATTATTCTCGATTCTCGTACAAATTACCGTTTTTGCTCTTCTCACTTCTCCATTTTGACAAAAACTCCAATTTAGCCATCCGTTAATACTTGTTTATACGGACTAACATCCACCCCTTGCTGACCAATCAGGGAGGAGAACGGAGAACGAGAATTGACTAGCTGAGCAACTTCGCGGTTATGCAGCATCACAAAGCGTTCCCGTTATCGATTCTGACGAAAACACAAAAAAGAAGAATTGGCTTCATTTCAATACTCTATATGACCAACTCCAAAACACGCCACTGATCCTCAGGAAGAAGGAGTAAACGTCTCCGTAACGACTCAAACTCAAGGACTAAAATCTTGCTAAAATCCTGTGTCAAACAATCACTGCAATCTTTGGGAGCAGCTGTGATACCAATTCTGCCTTTCTTCCGCTAGGTACCCGGAGAGGCCGGAGATTTTGCATCGGCAAGGAGAGATAGTCATCAACAGTATAGTCAAAAAACGCGAAATAGGAAAACTGAGAGGAGAATCGCAAGGAGAACTGAGACCAAAAACGCAACTATTCTCGCATGACGTTTACCACAAGGATGCGCAAACGTGTGCTAAACGTTACCAAACTTCTGGTAGTGTAGCTTGCTTTGGTAAATTCCGGAGTAGCGTCGTCTTCTTCCAATCACGAGGATTTCGTCGACAGATCAACCAACCCCGTTGCATGACTTTAGCATCAAGAAAATCTGTTCGACGGTAAGCCAACGTTAAGTGTAAGTTGCTCGTAAGTTAGAACTCTGCAGGAAAAGGCTATGACTTTAATGGCAAAAACTGCCGGAAGAGTTCCTCCAATAACATTATACCAAAATGTAGCTTTTTGTTTCACCTTTGGGAACACCCAGTACACCACATCCCTCATTTACAGATAGGCTATGCCAAACGTTGGGTATTCCCATAGTTATCTATATCAGTCACCAACGCTAGTTTTTATTTAGAGGCGAAAGCCTTTTCTGTTGTATTATACAACTATTATTATCCTATGTCTAATGTTAGGTACCATAACCCGATGAAATACTGATAATTCGGGTGAAATGAAACAACCAATCAAAATCCCTTCATGATAGGTTAGATCAGGGCTTGGGTACCCAGCATTTATCTTCAGATAACCAAACTGTGTGTATACCCAGGGTTCGGCAAAGCCTATCCAACAACCAGGGATTTGTTCAGGACTAAAAACCTCAAAAAAGATAAGAAAAACAATCAAATTTCAAAGTTTACTATTCACTGAATTAACTGAGACTCCAGAAACAAAATGGCAGCTAAATGATTGCTAGTTCTGAAATGCCGACACATCCGCTCAGGTATCTTATTCTTACCATCCAGGGAGATATCCCTTGTTGCCTTCAAAGCGACCTCTTAGACTATTTTTGATTGGCTACAATATATGTAGAGCCGAGCGGCCGGCGAGGCGCCGGACGCGTTTACACTTATAAACCGTTCTAGGGACAATCGATAGTCTAAGAGGCCGCTTTGAAGGCAACAAAGGGTATCTCCCTGGATGGTAAGAATAAGCTGGTTCAGGTTCTGTTTATGCTGCGAACAGACGATCAGGTTTTCCAGCTGGCTTTCAGAAAAGTTTAAAAAATCTCAACTTTCCGTATGGAACTGATGATAGTGCGGAAAATCCTGGCGGAAATTCCGTTCCACGAAAGCGCGACCCAGATCGTCTGTACGCAACATTAGCATTCAAATATTCAGTTCTTGCTACTGAATCCGGCCGAAATCCGATGCTGTTCGATCGACTACCGTGAGAGCACTCTACTTCTGGGTAACTGCCATTCAAATAAAAACAAAACAAATCATTCAACAGTCATCCTGGTTAGCCGCAGTGTTTCACTCCATCCACATCCTTTTCACTCTTGCCGAAAACTGCTCTGTTTTTTGCATTCTGTTCTTGTAACTTCTGTAGAGTACCACGCGTAGGTTCACTACTACACTCTACTCACATACGTTTCATACTCACTGTTCATGAAATCACAAAGACATAAGTTTCTTTTGAAAACCGTCAGCTGACGGAACGTCAGACAAAAGACTTTTCTGTCCGTCCATCATTTTCATCAAAGATTCGTCCTAGGCCAATTAACAGCCAACAAACGCAACAAACACAAAAGCGTATTGCTAAGGGGGAGTGGGGAAGTTCAGAAGTTGAAGCCGCCCATTTGATTTCCGGCTTGAAAGTTAAACTGGTCTGTATTCGAGTCGACGGTGGGAGCGACGGCTAGATCTTCTTCGTCTGCGCCGAAATATTTCTCAATAATTTCGAAGGATTTCTTGTAGATTTCCATGTTGTCGTGAGACTGGAGGAACTCAATCTTCTCCAGACCTAAAATGAATGAAAAAATGAATTTTTTGTTACCTTCATGAGTGGCAAACAAGCGGCGGATACGGAGGGACGGGGGAAGAAGATAAAAAAAAGAAAAAAAGAGAGCAGTGAGAATCATTCTGGGTGATCTTAATATTTCTTATTAAGAGGCACTCACTAAACGGGACGTTCCTAAATTAACTGACCGCAGAAAAACTCTTTAAAAAAAAATTTGGAGCAAAGATAATGTGTTGTCCCCAGATGGTCCGTCTATTCCCCCCTCCCCTCCCGTCGTCCGTGCTTCGGTCCGAGAGGAACACTGGCAATCAAGTTTCTCCCTATCCTGCTAATTCATCTGCCCAAATTTTACATAGTTTCATCCCATCACTTAATTCCTGTCAAATCTTGTAAGTGTATTAGTTAATTTGTTTCGTTTCTGTGTATTTTGTAAATATATTTTTTTTTATTCATCTTCTAGCTTTATTTGGAGCTATTTGGAAAATAAATTTGACTGATTGAAAACAGACAAAGAAAATTAAGAACCAGACGAGAGGCATCATTTTGAATGATATCGTAGTACAGGGGTATTTCGCGACGTCTGGGGCCGGTACTAACATAAGCCCTACGCTGTCAGAAGATTCATAACAGATAACACAAGGATGCGCGGTTTAAACAGATAACACTTCGGATGTTATCTGTTGTGATTTTGCAAACGTTATGCATAACAAGTACACCGGGAAGAGCCGAAAACATCTACAAACTTTTCTGATATCATGACGACAAACAAAAAAGTCAGCACATGTTTTTCCAGCTCATCTTATTTGCATAACGTTTCAATCCGTAACGTTTGAAAAACATAACAGCTAACATCCTAACTGTTATCTGTTGAAACTGCACATCCTTGTGTTATCTGGTATGAAACTCCTGGCAGTACATTGACGGGTGACATTGAAGGTTAGTGGTCTCAAAACGTGTAATATACAATTTCGAGGGGTGTCCAATCATGCCTGAGTGTCTGAAGGAGAAGGTGACACAGAAAATCTTGATCAGAGAAATCTTGTTTGCATAACGTTTCAATCCGTAACGTTTGAAAAACATAACAGCTAACATCCTAAGTGTTATCTGTTGAAACTGCACATCCTTGTGTTATCTGGTATGAAACTCCTGGCAGTACATTGACGGGTGACATTGAAGGTTAGTGGTCTCAAAACGTGTAATATACAATTTCGAGGGGTGTCCGATCTTGCCTGAGTGTCTGAAGGAGAAGGTGACACAGAAAATCTATCCCCACGTCCCATAAAGGAACACAATCTATGCTCTCGAGACTTTTTGCTACCATTCAAGAAAGGTTCCATACACTGAAAACTTGGTCATTTGAGTTAACATGGAATACCGTCTTTTAGCATCGAAACGATGCACATTCTGCTAAGGTCTATTAGGTGTAGCTGGTTTAATTCTCGCATTTGACAACGCAAAACGGATACGTCATCTACAAATGATTAGAGCTATATTTCGGCCCTTCTTGGCAAGGGTCAACAAGTCAAGAAGACAAGGTTCAAGGACAAATTCATTTTCCAGCTTGGGCGGCTTGAGCCTGAAGAGGACCCTTGCCAAGAAGGGCCGAAATATAGCTCCGATCAAATGTAGCTGACGTATCCGTTTTGCATTGTCAAATATGATTCGCAGTCAGCTTGGGCTGAAGGAATATTTACTTCTCGTCCCGCGGGCACTGGAGATCAGTGCTGCTTTGCTTATTTGAACGTTATGTTATATAACTCTGCACGGTGCCATTTTCATCCACTTATTATGACGAATTGTAACTTTTGGTGAGTAAAAAAAAAAGGCTTGAAAACTTACGGATACCCGGTCTAGCGCATGGATTTCTCTGAGGTGGCCTAATCGAAGGTTTTAAGATATACCATAATTTCTATGACAATGTACGACCTGATGATGTCCTCATCTTCAACAACAACGGTCTCAGAGGACAGAGTGGCTAGAAATTTCGAAAAAGTGGAGTTTCAAAAACCGGATATGGACCGGAATCATCTTCCTGAAAGCGTTGCGAACGCAGAAACCATCAATCAGTTTAAAAGCAGGTGTGGACCGTCACCAGGCTGACGTTCAACTTCTTGTCAATAGTATACCAGGGACCCATAAATTTCCTGTAATGCCTCGCCATTCAGGGGGCTTGTCATTTCCTATGTTTCTATGTTCCCCGACCTACTCCTACTTTCCAAAAATTCCGCTTGGGTCGAATCGGCGTTCTTGTTTGCCTCATTGGACGTGAGCGCCAAAGAGACTCCTCCCTCAAGGCGCCAGCAGCCAATCCCAAATGTTGTCTATCTGGATAGTCGCGTATTCTATCCCCGTGGGTATTTCTCGAACTACCGGTTGGTCGGTCAAGATCGCATCAGAAACCTCTTATTGACAAGTCCCCTGAATGGCGAGGCATTACAGGAAATTTATGGGTCCCTGATAGTACCCTGAAAAATTTGTAGAGGCGAAAGCCTTTATGCTAAAATTATAATATTAATGTAGTTCAGGTCTTCTAAGAACATGAGGGGGTGCTTCAGGTTTTCACTTCACAATCTCGCCAACCGCAACGTTCCAAGCCAAACAACCGCCCAAAGTAACATATCTCTTCAGTAAGGCCTCCAACCAGAGCCCCAACTAAAGGCTAAGAGCAAACCATGGTGGATCAGAGGTTTCTTACCATAGCATTCCTCCACCAGAAGGGCATAGGGGTTCGGTCCTCCGGTCTTCAGTACTTCATGTTCTCCTGACTTGAGGATATTCTCAATTCCAGTGAGTGAAACCTGGATCATTTTCGCATCCATAACAGTCAGTAGGTCGCACAGCGGCTTGATGCAACCCTAAAACATAACTCGGCTTAGATTTTGTTGAAATAAATAATGATGTAATCCACATCATCTTTAAAATGTATAAATAGCTTCGGATGTATCAATTTTAAATATAATACATCATGCATCGTAAATAAAATACATCAATTAACAGAGACAGGTCAAAATTAAATAGCTAAGAACAATTACAATTTTCAACAAGTACGGTACAAAAGATTTCAGGTAACGCTCCTATGAACGTACTTTTGTTAAGTATAGTGTTCTATCCTGCTCTTCCTTCAGGCTCGCTGCCAAATAAGATTGGGCATAAAAGGAGGGAACCCTCTTCGGAGGGAAGCTCTGACAAATCCAAGGACTCAAGACTCAGCAAGGTTGGCCATTACTCGGAGATACTTCCAAGCTCTATCCTTGAATGACCTCCTAGCACTTACACAGTCCCTGTTCTTGACTGAAAATCATAATATCTGCTACTCGGCTGTTAAAGGACACCTGAATAATGGAACCATACTTGAACACACCATGGAGAATGTATTTACAGACATGGCCACGGAGAGCATTCTTCTCCTGACCGTGACGTTTTCAAAACAGGGATGTTCGTTTCTGGAGATTTTCACATGCAGACTCAAAGACAAAAAGCGCAATTCATTCAAATCTTGTACAGCGCTGGCCGGATCGTATTGGAATTTCTTCTAGATATACGTTTGGGCTTAACTGGTTAAAAAATATTCCAGAAGAAGGGTTGATTGGAGACATTTGTTCATTTCTAAAACTGTTCGGTACTGAAATAAGGACAGATGCAAAATGGAGCAAAAATCATAGCTTGGAAACACTATTTCGTATTTGGATTGGGTTTTCTGCACGCAATGTTAACGGAAGTCATACAGATAGGGATGATACTTGGTACTCTTCATTCAGGTGTCCTTTAAGTACGCGCCGGATTCAGCTAAGATATGCTTCAGCGACAATCCGGCCCTTCTTCACAGACGTCCTAGTTAGGCTGTAGCCAGAAGAAACGAACCTGTAAACTGAAAGGAGGCTGAAGAAGTGACACTTGCTAAATTTACGAGTAGAACTTACTTGCGCCACCAAATACTTGATCTGATCCGGGGTTCCTCCCGAGGTGGCGTTGGTTAACGCCCAAGCTGCCTCCTTACGGGTTCTGAACTCCGCTGTCTCCAACAGCCTGATCAGCACCGGGAAGATATTTGCTTCAATCACGGCCTGCAAAACAAAATTGTTTCTTAGTTGTTTTTTTTTACGTTTTTTATAAATACGTCAATTTAGGGTTTATGTTTATTATGAGCGTGTTGCACCCTACTTACCGCAGTTACTACGCATGACGTCACGGATCCTGCCTTCTTGGCGTCAAGGCTGGAACGCATTTTTCTAATTTCTACAAAATATGGTGCCGCGGGCTGATCGGGCCAATCAGGTCACAGAGATCGTAGTTACCACGCTACACTCCCGAGCACGGTAAGCATAGTTACTATTAGTTACTATTTCGAGAAGGTTGGAACGGTCGGCGTAGTAACTTTTCACGAGGTTAGAACGAAAACAGTAACTAACAGTTACTGGAACACAGTCTATTTCTACCAGGATTTTGTCAACCGACCTTGTATCTAGGGCTTTCACCCTGCATTTTTCTTTGTAGGCTTCGTAGGCTCTTCTTTGTTTCGTAAACAAATGTATGTTCGAGTACGGAAAATTTCCAACTAAACCCGCACTCTGACAAATTCACATAACCTGAGGGGTTAAGAAACACGTTTCACCTGAATCTGCTGCCTGTTTCCAGCCGTTATGTTCGATACAGTCCAAGCCGCTTCTTTCTTCAGCGACTCCTTCTGCGCCTGGAGAAGCATCATCAAATACGGAAGTACGTTGCATTGCAACACTGTCTGCGTTTGGACATCATCCCCAGTGACTATGTTACCAACGGCTCGCAATCCTCCAGAGACCACTTGGCTCGAACCATGTCTAAAATTGAACAACATACTGATACAACCCTGTATAAACGGTGTGCTGATGGACGTTATTGCCAGAAAAACGAACTGTATGAATGGCTTTCCCGCTTCCCACTGTGCTCACGTTCTCGAACGGCAGGTCCATGGTCAGGCCAAATCAGTTTAAAATGATCTCAGACACCGCGGTATGTCACTATAATAATAAAATAATAACAATGCCTCCAGCTGCTTTGTCAGATCGTTTTCTCAAGTCTTACGTGCCGTATTTCGTGAAAAATTTAATTCGATACAACAAAATGACTTCTAACTGTAAATATTCGAGGTATTGTTGACCTAAGCTAATTGTATATATTGTCATTTCATAATTGTAGATATATTTACCGATTATTTTGATATTTTATGAATTGATGACTTTTTACTTATACTTGTTGTCGTTTAAATGTAACCGCCATAAGACATTGATAAATCAAAAAGTGTTATTACTTTCGTTGACGTCCTATGCTATTTGTTGTAAAAGAATATTTGGAAAATATAATGAATTTGAAATTTGAACAGACTATGTATTAAAGCATACATAATATGATACATACATCACACAAAATGCATTAATTGCTCCTGGAGATGTGCTCTTCAAGATATCAGGAAACAATATATCTGTTTCCCCCAGCAAGATTCCCTTAAAATCGTTCGCGACACCGTGCAACCAAATGGGCTAGGTCATCCACACCTATTGCAATTGTACCAATTGCCTCTGAGCTTAATCGGATGTTCATTTGCCTAATATTCTAAAGCTGAATTGCCTACTTGCCTTTTGAAGTATTGTCTAAAACACGCCTGTCCAGCGCCAATTTGCCTTTGTGGACTCGCCGACAGGGAATGGCCGAAATCGGCTTGCTAAATGAAAACTTGCCGTAATGCCGACTGATATGCTCCTATACTCTATATGATTAAGTCCAAAACACGCCAGTGATCCTCAGGAAGAAGGAGTAAACGTCTCCGTGACGACTCAAACTCAAGAACTCCCATCCTGTCTCAATCAATCATGGCGATCTTTGTGAGCAGTTATGACACCATTTCTGCCGTTCTTCCGCTAGGTACTCGAAGAGGCCGGAGATTTTGCTCGGCAAGGAGAGATAGTCATCAAATGTATTCCTCCAGAGTTCTGTCTCACGAGCGATTTGCATTCATGATACTGATGCTTTATTGCAAAACGAACTTTCACAGCACTGGATTGCCGAACTTGCCGTTTTTGTCAGGTACATCATAATTACGTAACATCTAATTAGGTGGTTATACATAATAAGGCAATAGTCAAAAAATGATCAATCAGAATAAAAACATTAGACAGTTAAAACATTGTGGGAAAAGAGTTTGTCAGTTGTTCAAAACTTCGACACAAGATGGAATAAAGCTCTTTCTGTAGCGTTCGGTTCTTGTACTGACGGCGTTAAGAACCGGAACTTTTTGTGCTTTAGCTCGAGGTAGCCGAGGTTTTGGCGGGCAATATGGGGTTGGAAACAGGTGCTCAAAACTTGAATGGGAACGCAGACTATTCCCGAAACTAGTAGAAAGAGTAAGACGTCGGGCTGCTAAGGTGGGGAGGCGGAATTCATTGAGGAGGAGGATATAAGGCACTTTGCCTTGGCGGTAGATGATTCTCAAGGCTCTCTTCTGAATAAATGACATGTTTTGATCTTCCGCGGCACCAGGTTTTTCAGACTGAAGTCATGTAAGGTGTCTCACATTTCGGTCAAACGGTCAAATTAGCACAAAGGACAGAGCACTTGAGACCTGTATCTCTTTTGGCAAAAAATGCGGCTAATGTAAGTGTAACCT
The DNA here is from genome assembly GCA_023053555.1 of Branchinecta lindahli. Lineage (NCBI taxonomy): Eukaryota > Metazoa > Arthropoda > Branchiopoda > Anostraca > Branchinectidae > Branchinecta > Branchinecta lindahli. The sequence continues at coordinate 16,419,678 of JAKZAO010000011.1, read as the reverse complement.
GAAACAATCTATTCGCTTAAACCGAGGTTCTAACCACCAAAAACCACCGACGATATACTAATGTCAGTGAGAGGAAGAGGAGTCGCCCAAAATATAAGAAAGAAGTAAGTAATAAAGAGAACAAACAAGAAAAGATGCTTACGCCAAAAGCTCCACCAGTCGCCTACATACACCTGAATCGATCACAGCCTGGATTTTTTCATTCGGCCCATCACTCAAGTAGCTGATGGCCCAGCACGTGTCAGCAAGAACATCTGTATCGTTATGCTGAAGCAGGTTGCATAAAGTCGGCAATGCCTCTCGGACCTGGAGATAATAAACTAGTGAAAGTGTGGCTATAACTGAAAGTAAATATTCGGTATGTGAACGCTAGAACACCGGCTTAAGGACGGCCCACAGCCACGAGGCTATCAAGAGGCTTGGAAACTTCCACCCCCCGACCACTGGAATCCCTCCAATTCCAACCGAATCAGGGCCCTGTTCAGGCTCTGTCACGGTCATTTTTATCTCAATCCGTTTAGTCTTTTAATCGCAAAGTCTAGGTCGTGTGTTTAATGCACTGGTAACACTTTATTTCTTGTATGTGTTAACATAACGGAAGAATCTTAGCAGAGCAGACAAAAGAAAGGTGATGACAACTTGACGCTAGCAGAATATCTGCTACGATTGCCACCGTGAGGTTTACATTCTAACGTGACACCTGTCTTTGGAATTCTTGATTCAAATATAAACTGTGAGGCAGTAGAAGAGCGAGCCGCGTCGTCTTGTTTGAGCACACATTATTAGTCATAATGATAATAATAACTGACAACTGTCTTTACTGATAACGAAAATGAGGCGAACTTCTATAAATAACCTCCATGAAGGACGTACTTCATACCGCTACACTGGAATGAAACTATCCTACCTCCAAATTGGCTCCGATCGAAACTATCCTACCTCCAAATGCGCTCCAATTGAAACTTTCCTACCTCCATATGTGCTCCGATTGAAACTATCTTACGTCCAAAAATGGAAAAAATGGATTAGTAGTCTATCTTGTCCGAAATTGTGTGCTGAATCCGAATTTGCAGTAAGAATTGGCACCACTCTGCTAGATGTCTTCCAAATCGCCTTTTTCTTTCTTATCCTATGTTGAAAAGTATCCTATGTTGCAAACTTCAAATAGCTCTCCTGAAAAGTAGCAGTTTTTGGACATAGGATAGTTTCAACCGGAGAACATTTGGAGGTAGGATAGTTTCAATCGGAGCGCATTTGGAGGTAGGATAGTTTCAATCGGATCGCATTTGGAGGTAGGATAGTTTCGAGCGCATTTGGAGGTAGGATAGTTTCAATCGGAGCCCATTTGGAGGTAGGATAGTTTCATTCCAGTGTAGCGATACTATCTGACGAAAAGCGGTGTCCGCAGCGCCACACAAGGCAGAGGGGGAGAAGATTGTTCTGTGGAAAGATAGGTAGTAGAAAGCAATGCGACGGTTACCTTGGCGAAATCTGGCTGCGGGTTCTTGCCCCTGCAGAGGTTTGAAAGGGTCCACACTGCGTTTCGAACCATAGAGAGCCGCTGGTTGGGTGCATTCAAGTTCCTGTGAAGAAAAAAAGGATACAGTTCGTTCTTGACCAGCGTTACAGGACCGGGTTTTTCTGGGCAACAAAACGAACCTAAAAAAAAAACTCTTTTACGGGCTTAATCAGCATCCTTACACTTGCAAGATCGAACCATGCACACATTTTGTTTTCCAACTGCTCAATTATCCAAGGAATCCGCCAAAAGCCGGTCAAATCTTTTAGATGTTATACGCTCAAAAGCTCGCACGGACGATGAACCAGCTCATCTTTCAATGCCAGCTACGGTTCTGTAGCAAAACGATATGATATTCTAGAGCCAATAATCGCAGCTGATAAGCATTATAACGAATTGTTGCCACGCCCTAGCACTCATAGTTGGAAGGGTGTACTTTTCTAAATGCGTATTTTTCATTTATGTTGTTTGTTGTTTTTCCTTTTCTTTTTCTTCCTAGTTCATACTCCGTCTTGTGTCCTTGTTGATCGTGTGATGGGTAACAAGTAAATTTCATTCATTCATATCTTTGAGCACGGAATTTGAGAAACGCGAATGATGATCGGTGATCAGCAGCTCAGATAAGGTTCCAGCAGGACACATATGAATAATACCCTAAGCTCTCACATAAGAAAATTCGAATGGAACAAAAGATTCTCAGTTCCAGCTACGGAGGAGTAGGCGAGGGAGTAGGTACCGGAGGAGTAGGCTACACTGTAGAAAGTTTCTCCAGATTAAAGTTAACTGCAGTATTTCCTACTGGGATTAATCTTATCTCTACTGAGATACGATTAATCCCCCTTATCTCTACTGAGATACGATTAATCCAAATTAGAGAAAAGATTATCTCGTTAGAGACAAGATTAATCCCAGTAGCAAATACTGCAAGATTTTTTTTTTGTTTACAGTGTAGAACACGATTAGTCCAAAAACATCCCCCGCCCACCCGGTTTCTCCTGGCTTCTGATTAGCTAACTTATGTAAACCCCGACGATTTCATTAATGAACGACTGCAGTTTAATTGCCCAGTAAATTCTATTTGACAGAGAAAAAAAAGAGAAGCGCATTACAGAAAAAAGACAAAAAGATGACGATCAAAGAGCTCTACCAGATAAATGACTACAATAGCACCGCTGTCCGCGCCATTAAGAGAATTTTCTTGCTGAGCAATTGCTTATAATGAGAGAAGCCGATCTAAGTGTATAGATCGACAGCGCACATCTTTCACTGATCAGCAAATTTCTGATCACGCTGCAGTTTTTGTCTTTGTGCTATTCGTACACTATCCAGGAAGAAAGCGTCACTTACCTAAGAAGGGGTTCCATGATTCCTAAATTCAACTCATAATCCCTAAATTGTGCAGAATCTCCCGCCACGTTTCCAAGCGCCCAAACAGCCTGCTCCCTCAATTCTGGGTTTTCTGAATTTAGCTGCTGAATGAAAATCGGCACGGCTCCAGATTCCACAACGATTTTGGTTTGACTCGACGTGCCAGAAGCAATGTTTGTAAGGACCCAGGCAGCTTCAAACTAGAAAGATAAATCAGTAATCTCTAGGAAAGTGCGGAAGGCAAACAATGTCACTGGAAGTCTAACTGTTTCTTCTCGATTTTAACCTACCTTAAATCGCACTTGTTAGCGACAAGCAGAGACGGACGAGTCCGAATCCGCACTCGAATCCAGGATTCGTTCTTTTGGCAGGATTTGAATCCGGATTCGAATCTTCTGCTTGTCAGGCTGGATTCGGATTCGGACACGGATTCCAAAACCTCAATCTAACGAATCCGCTAAAATGACTAGTCTACATCTTTCCAGTTTATGTTTTCCCAATTTTTATACAGTGAGCTTAGGCTATACAACTTTTTGGTCTAATATAACTTATGTAGGTGTACATAATTTGATTTTTGTTAAGGTCGGACTCGAATCCTCAGAATGAAACGGTGGATTCGGGTTCGTACCTATCCCTGGATTTGGATTCAAATCCTTTCATGATCGGATTCACCCATCTCTGGCAACAAGGCTATGTAGCTGTGTGGTCACCTGTGCTTATGGTCTAGAAGATGACACTGGGTCCCCAAGGCTAATTTTCCAGTTCACTTCTCTCCATTTACGGTCCACTCCGCTCTTAAAACCAGCTACAGTTTCTGCCATCTGCTGTCTGTGCTTATGGTCTGGAAGTTGACACTGGATCCCCAAGGCTACTTTTCCAGGTCACTTCTCTCCATTTACGGTCTACTGCCCTCTTGAAAGCAGCGATAGTTTCTGCCATCAATGTTTCCTTGCTAAGGGGGAACAACTCAGTTTGAGATGAAGTTGTACTGTTCCCGTTCCTTGCTGGATGATTGCTTTAGCTTCCTAGAGTGGCAACGCATCCTGCCGGAGGTGTCTTGTTTAAATCCATTGTTCGTAGAATCTGGAGGTGAACAGCTCTAAGAATCACGACCTTTTTCTTCTATTAGACGAAATACTCAGAGCTACCAAAGAAACAAATGTAAAAATAAAAATTGACCTACCATGTCCGAAAATATTACAAAAGAGCTTTTAGAACAGAGAAAAGCACAACATGGAAAAATTACGTTTACAAAGATAGATAGATAGTTTATAAGCAGCCCGAGGGCCATGGCAGCCTAACTAAGCTAAGCCTAACTCCGTTACTATCTTAAGGATGCATTGGAATAAGAAATCCACAAAATCCTACAATGTCTAAACAGCCATAATTTTAGTGTCATTAATTTACAATTTTTTGTCACATTTCAGCCCGTCATAGGACATAACATACCATCAAGGTGTAGTTGTTTCCACAGCTCAAGAATTCCACAAATCTGGGGATAACTCCAAGGCTTATCACTTCATTAATGGGCGGAGACGGTTCTTTTGACAGGATCTTCCTGAACTTCTGAGTAGCAGCCAGTTGTTCAGCTGGATCTGCCGACATAATGCCCTCCAGCATGTCTGGTGTGATAACTGCTGAAACAGCATCTGTTATGGAGGCTGAATCCTAAAAACAGAAAAAGATCAGAAATCAATTTAAAATACAGTTACTGTTTTTAAAGGACACCTGAATGAAGAGTACCAAGTATCATCCCTATCTGTATGACTTCCGTTAACATTGCCTGCAGAAAACCAAATCCAAACATGAAATAGTGTTTCCAAGCTATGATTTTTGCTCCATTTTGCATCTGTCGTTATTTCAGTATCGAACAATTTAGAAATGAACAAATGTCTCCAATCAACCCTTCTTCTGGAATATTTTTTAACCAGTTAAGCCCAAACATATATCTAGAAGAAATTCCAATACGATCCGGCCTGCGCTGTACAAAATTCGAATGAATTGCGCTTTTTGTCTTGGAGTCTGCATGTGCAAACCTCCAGAAACGAACATTCCTATTTTGAAAACGTCATGCTCAGGAGAAGAATGCTCTCCGTGGCCATGTCTGTAAATGCATTCTCCATGGTGTGTTCAAGTATGGTTTCATTGTTCTGGTGTCCTTTAACACAAATGCATGCCAAACAAGTGTCAGATAATGGATATCACTAGTACTCACATAGGAAGTTCCTTGCATTTCCCCACTGGTTTCTTAAGTTACCCATGTTAGGCATATTTTGCCTTATGAGATTACACTTATTTATCTTAAAAACTTGGGTCTTCTGAATTGTTTATCTGCCCTACACTATGGACAGATATTTTGTGAGCCAGATCAAGACATTGCACATGACAATAGGCAACAGGCAAAATTCACCCTAATTCTAATAGAGTAGCCTGCCTGCTGCCCCTGCCCCCCTTTTCAGGATGAATATCTGAACAAGCTTCTACCAGTCCATTCATACTACTGATTTCCACGCCTACACTATCTTACTAGTTTACATATCTGGTAGCCTGTAGGTGCTGGTTACAAGGTCTGGCATGGATGTTCTGCCTTACTCGAGGTGGTACAAGCTTAGTTTGTACATACGCACTGCTTCTGGGCTATGGCCCACAGTCCAAAACTGACTACAACTATGATTACCAGTGCAATGGCCAACAGGTTGTAGTGCTGTTACAACTGATAAGAAAATCTGCGTTGGCTCCTTCAAACCGATTTTACTCACATTTGTAACAGGTTCTTCAGTTGCCACATTCCTTCTTTTTGACAGCTGTTGCTCTCTTTTCTGCTTCCTTAGCTGTACACCTTCCTCTTCTCTCCTTCGTCTCAGTTCCGAGGAGTCAAGGTTTGCATTTTTATACTTGGCTTTGTGGATTTGGCCAGGAACCCCAGACATCCTTGGCTAATGAAAGAAATACAATAAACTTAAACAGGGATAATTTGCTATCCTCTGATTGGTTTCAACTAAGCTTGAGAATTTGCTTTGGGAGGTATGAATGCATTATCCTAGCAAAAAAAAAAATTCTGCAGAACAACAAGGATTACAAATTTATCCTCTTTTCTGGCTGAAAAATCAGTACCAGCAACTAGGTTTTAGTTAGCGAGGGACTAAACTGATAAAATGGTAGTGCTGGAATATACTAAAATCCCTCAAACACAACCAGCTCTTCCTTGGTACATTAACTTAACCCAATGAAATACTGACGGTTTGCTCTGAGCCAGCAACCTGATTGAAACCCCATTATCACCAAAGCAGGCTTCTCATCCAGATTCTCTGTCCTCATCTTTTGCATGTGCAATTTACTGAAGTTTGCAGATAAGTCATTATCTGGGATTCTAAATCCTTATCATTTAAGAGTGCAATTTATCATGTTATTTGAGTGAAGTTCAGAAATCAACCAGTCATAATTCGTTTATGGCGGAATAGGTAGGGTTAGGGTACGGTAGAAATATGCTTACGTGGTCGCCAAACAGTGAACCGTCACTGAAGAAAATAATAAAACCCAAACCAGGCATTTTTTACTAGCATACTCTCCAACGAATTTTTTCACTTCACATTTTTCATCACTTTTTGAATACTTTGCTGTGACTAACAATGTTTTCCTTTCACAATTCAAATGCTTTGCCAGAAGGAATGTACCTTCAGCCAAGAAGACGGTGGTTCAAACCAACAGATGCCTCAAATAGAAGAAGCACATTTGTAAATTCAAAGTAAAATAATATTCAAGTTAGTTTCTATCCGAAAATTAATAACCCTGAAATAGTTTGCTATTAGCTGATATCAAGTTTGTTATTTTTCCTTAACAAACAACTTAAAGTAACAAAGCCAGGTTAGTGAAACAGTTAGAGACATGTTCAAATAAGTATACTTCTACTGCAGCTCTAGTGTAGGCCTATCTAGGATAACCAGTGTCAGGGATAGGGTATATGTAAGAGGCATGTTTATGTGAATGTTGACGTAAAAGTGAACAGTCACCGTAGTCAAAGAAAAACTAAAATCCATACAAGGTAGCCGTAACTTGCTGCAAAATTAAAAAACACTTGCAAAAAACATTTAATGATAAATCCATCCATTATCAGTAATTGTTACTCTTTGTCAGTTGACAAATGCCATCTGGTGTAGTATCCCTTTCTAGTTTCAATCCAGGTTGGAATAAGTTTTTTGTTTTGAGAAAAGACAAAGACTTTGGCTTAAATCCTTGTGCCAATCCAGCCTACCAATATTATTACATGATCACGACATATTAATTGCAATTTTTAATCTGAATTCTCAGTTCTCCGTTCTTGCTTCTGAATTCCCGATTATCTTACAAATTACCATTCTTGCTCTTCTCGCCTCTCCATTCTCGCTTTTGACAAGAACACTTATTTGGCAGCTCGTCTGCAACCCCGTATACAGTAGAGGTATGCTTATTTGAACACTTTTTTAAATGTTACACTACCTTCGTTTTGTCAACTGCATATAAATAAGTAAAATGGAAAAGAAAAATTACAAACTTAATATCAGCTAACAGCCAAGTATTTCAGGGTTATCCTGCCTTGATCCTGCCAAGCACAAACTTGAAGTAGAAATTCAATTGACTTTCTTTGATTTTGAATTTAAAAACAATCTTCTTCCTCCTTTGAATGAAACGACAATTAAGCAAACTGCGAACTCAGAAGGTGATCTAATCGAGAAATAAATGTGGGGTAGTAAGAAGACGAATAAGTCAGGGAAAGGTTTGGAAAGAATCCTTGCAGAACTACAAGATGTCGTTGTTTTTACCCCAAAAAACCTCAACACTTACTTATGCCCAAGGAATAACGTCCCATCAACAATCGACCTACAGTTGGGAAGCTCCAAGTTAGCTGACAACATCGTTATTGAAAGAATAAACGAACTTTTCACAGACCACTATGCAGTACTTACGACACTTTGTGCAGTCCACGCAACACCGAAGGATCAATACCCACATTTCATAACCAAGAATGCAAATTGGAATCGTTTTCAGAATTTTCTCCAAGAATATGATTACGAAGAGATAGATTCATGCTTAGACGTCGAAGAAGCTGCCTCCCTCCTCAATAAAATCATCTTCGAAGCGGCAAAATCAGCAATCCCGGTATCAGCCACATCAAGACCTGCAAGAACATCTCAAGGAAAGAACCCAAAACCATGGTGGAATCAAAGATGCAGAGAGGCGATAGAAGACAAGAAAAGGGCACAGAGAAGGCACCAGAGGAAGCCGTCAGTTGAAAGCCTAATCGAAATGAGGAAAATGGAAGCAATTTCAAAAAGGACAGTATCCGAGGCCAAAAAACAAACATGGCAAGGCTACAACAGTTCCCTTGACCCCAACCACCCTTCAGGAAAAGTCCATAATTTTATCTGTAGGATGAATGGCAAACCTGCAAACAAACAGAAGCAGACATACAACATCGAGGAAAACGGGAAACCGATCACCGAGGACAAAGCAAAAGCCGAAGTTTTTGCCGACCTATTCCAGAGCAAACTCTCCAGCCCTTCTACCAGCCAAAACCAACCTAAAGTGAGTAGCCGACCAGAGAAACCATTTCAACATTCATCAGAGTTTCAAGCACCTTTTTCAGCCGACGAACTAGAAGATACCATAAACTGCCTAAACCTGAAGTCCGCACCAGGAGTAGACGAAATCGAAAATGCGTGGATAGCTAAAACGCCAGCCCAGTACCGCCAGCGAATGCTAAAAGTATTCAATCTTGCATGGAAGAATAGCTCATTCCCAAAGGTATGGAAGACATCAACGATTAAAGCAATTATCAAACAAGGAAAACCACCAACAGACCCCAAATCCTACCGACCTATAGCTATCCTCCCATGCATTGGGAAAGCTTTTGAAAAGATGGTATATAGGAGACTAGAGTGGATCATCGAAAGCAACCTCGTAGTTCAAGCTGAACAAACAGGCTTCAGAAAACGACACAGTACCATCGATAACATCATCAGACTAGAGAACTTCATCAGGAAAAGCCTTGAAGAAGGCGAAATAGCAATCGCAATACTCTTCGATTTCGAAGGAGCCTACAACAACGTCACCCATGACCTCCTCGTCGAAAAAATGAAGGAAATCGGATTCCCCAGTTTCTTTTGGAAATTCATCGAGAACTACCTAAAGCAGAGAGAATTTGTTGTACGGATAGGAAATATACTGTCCTCGGTCAGAAAAATTGAACAAGGCCTCCCCCAAGGTGCTATACTAAGTACCTTACTGTTCCTCATATTCGTATCAGACCTACAACTGAAAGCCCACCAAGGACTAAAAGGGATGTTTGCAGACGACCTCGTATCCTGCCACAAAGGACGTGACTCTACTGCGGTTACCAAACTAGCACAACAATCCTTGGACGAAATCAACGACTACTCTACCAGAGCTGGGATACCCCTATCAGCAGAAAAAACAAAAGTGATCATCTTCCACCGGAAAAGAAAGATCATCAGTCCCGAAATCAAACTCAATGGAAAAATCCTTGACGTTTCCACAAGCGGAAAAGTTCTGGGAGTAACCTTCGACCAGAAGCTAACCTGGCTCCCCCAAGTACTGGAAATTAAGACGACAGCGATGAGACGTATCAACATCATGAAACGGATGGCAGGGACCGAGTGGGGATCCAACCCTCATTCCTTAATGGAGTTCTACAAACAGTATATCAGAGGGAAAATGGAGTACGGTATTCAAGCATTCGGTACATGTTCCATCAACCTCATCAGAATATTAGAAACAGTGCAAAACATCGCAATACGAGTCGCCTTCGGCCTCCATTTACATACCCCACTGAATTCACTTAGGGAAATATCAGGAATCCCAAAAATAGAAGAGCGACTGAATGTCTACAAACAACTATTATTTATCAGTCAGTTCTTCAACAACCGAGCCAACAACATCCACGGACAATCAAACAAAGTTCTTCGTTCAACAACTTCCAACGTCTGACAGCCGACTGGAGAATGGACTTGCAGAGGGATCACCCCCCTCATCCCCCCTCAGCTCCTTGGACCATGCTCACCACCAACGTAGCAACAGAGCTGATCTCCTCAAAGAAAGACGAAATTCCCTCATCCTTGATCACCCAGCTTTTCCACCTACGGAAGCACGAGATGTACCAGGAACACTTGGAAATCTACACAGACGGCTCAGTTCAGGGACATAAGAGTGCAGCTGGAGCCTTCATACCATCGATGAACCTCATAATTCAGCAAAGGATCCCAGACAACTCTTCAATCCTGACAGCCGAACTGAGAGCAATCCTACTCGCTTTGGAAGTGGTTATACAATCCCCCCCTCCCACGAAGAAAATCGTTGTCTTCAGCGACTCACAGTCAGCTCTCCTGCTAATCAAAAAGATCAAATGGGAAACTGGAGACTACAACCTAACGGAAATTAGAGCAGTAATCCAACAACTACAGCAGAAAGATGTCGTCATCAAGTTCCAGCACGTCCCAAGCCACTGCGGCATTCAAGGAAACGAAGTTGCAGATCAAGCCGCCCAACAAAGCATTAGCAGAGACCCCCCACCCATTAACAGACCAATGACATTCAGGGATGTCATCAGAAACAGATTACAGCAGGCTATCCCAGCTCTCCATCCCCCTCTGGTCTCCCCATTCAAAACCAGGCTTGGAAGTACAACATTCTTCAGAGTGAAGACCCAAGCAGTTCTCCTTAGGAAGGAGCTATTCCAGCGAAAGCTCAGCCCAACCTCTTTATGCAGATTCTGTTTCCAGTGGGAAGAGTCGCTACAGCATGTCCTGTTTCAGTGCAGACACCTGTCCGATAAGAGGAAGAAATTGATGTCAACCTTTAGATCCTTGGGGCTAAAACCAGATGTCGCAACAATAAGCCTGTCCGGTAAACTACCAACAGCAGCAGAGACGACGATATACAGAGATGTCCTCGATCTACTAACGAAAGCAGACATCAAAGTCTAGGACACCGTAGACCATTCAACCCCCGTCATTTCCCAGGCAAAAGGACCGTCCCTTGAGCCCAGTCTCTCAATTCCAGCCAAGCTGCACCAAGAAAAAGTCTAGAAGGGTCAGTGGATCCCAAAGACTATACCATTGAAGGAAGGAAGGAAGAAGAACTGAGATCAGGAATGGCAATAAAAAACTGAAGATATTATTAAAGGACCTGTACAAGATAGACTAGGCTATGTACCACAGTCCTGCCCTGGTCCTGCCACCATCTGGTGTAAAATTTTTGCCTTATGTGAAACTGAAACAAAAATTTTTGTTTTTGTTGTACAGGAGAGGTATCCAACCTCAGACAGGATTTCAAATTTCCAGACAAGTCTTCCCTTCAGAAAAATCCATCTGGCTTAAAAAGGAACCAACAAATATGACAAAAATACCAGATTGAAGCTAATTGAATGGTTTACATATTAGATACATGAGAGGTACCCAACCTCAGACAAGATTTCAAATTTCCAGAGAAATCTTTTTTTAGTGAAATATATTTGGCCTAAAAAGGAACCAAAAAGCATGACAAAAATACTAGAGTAAAGCTAATAGAATGGTTTACATGTTGGGAAATTCTACTCCAAAGCGGAGCGCCTTAGCTCCGCTTTCGAGTTAAACTGGGACAGACGTCTCGCAAACGCCTGGGTTGACCGACAATAACACCAGTTGATGTTTTGCTTTCGCCGGGTTTTGACCGAACAAATTTTGAGTGATAAAGAAGAGTTAGTGGTTGGGGTCTTGGATAGTCTATGGATTGTAGATAAGAGAGATTTTCTGTAGAGATGATTGTAGAGTAATTCTACATAGATATAAAGAGATAGTATGTGGAGATCTTTCTGAAAACAGTCTATGGATTATCCAAGACCCCAATGACTACAATTTGTGAAGAAGGTGCGAAACAATATCGCATGTTGTAGGAAATTCTACAGTGATTGTGATACAGATCGATCCACGGAGCATGGCTCTCCGAGTCCCTACGATTTTCGGCTTCGACATAGCTCTCGGAGCCCGGATGAGTATCAGACTCGACATTGACCGCTCTCGGAGCCTTAGAAGTCGTTCTAGGAACGTTGGATTTTGCCCACGGAGCCCAAGAAAATGCTCTCGGAGCCTTAGAAGTCGTTCTAGGAACGTTGGACCTTGCCCTCGGAGCCCAAGAAAATGCTCTCGGAGCCTTATAAGTCGTTCTAGGAACGTTGGATTTTGCCCACGGAGCCCGAGAAACTTTTTAAAATGGTTAACAAAGCCTTCTCTGAACCCCTGGGAATTGGAAATAGCTACTGGAATGGCATCTCAGCAAAGGCTGATAAAATGTGTGCCCCCAAGTCCCAAAATTTGGGCTTCTGTCTTCACGAGTTAAACAGAGTGACGTTTAGACGCTTTTAGCACAGCGGACATTTGTCCACACAGCTTTCGCTGTATTCTGGAGGCAGCACAGAAGGTTGTTGAGCTTCAAGATGAAAAAGTAAAGGAAAAGGTTATTAAAAAACCTAACTGGCGCAGTTTATACTGTGTAAGGGTTTGGAGTTATTGATTATGATCTTAGTGTAAAGTGACGGTACGTCATCAAATTGTAAGTGAGCTCGGACTCTACTGTAGCATCAGCCCTTTGCGCTGCTCAACTTAATGTCACAGACTGCCTGTTTGGTAATAATGTTGGATATCGTCAATGTCGCTGGCAGTACGATACCCCCTCCCTCCCCACAACTACCGGAAGAGGCAAGGCCAGGGCCGCCAAAACAGGTTCAGATTCCAAAACGCCTAAAAACGGAACTGCGAGTAACCGTTATGTACCCTATAGAACATACCCTGAACTTGTTTTCCATGATTTTCTCGTATTTTACTCGACAGTCACAATTTTTGGTTGATAGCTTTAAAGCTGGGAGAATCAGTGGGTGTATCATCAGTGGGTTCATTGGAAGCCAGTAAACTGTACTGATGCGAATTTTGAGTATAGTATCTTTAGGATACATGATACAGCTTGAGACAGAAGTTTCAGTTTGGCTGAAATGTAAGCGAAAAAGAACGAAGTTGATCTATTGTTGCCCAAACAGGTTAATGTCCGAGTGTCTGATTAAACGACAAAGGAAGTGCTATGTACTTCTCTAGTACCTATACACGGTCAAGGTAATGGTTCTTCCAGGTTCAGTGAATCTCGAAGAATTGAACAAAAGCGTCAGGTATTACCATTTTAAATGGAAAGCTTTCAGATTGCTGTTCTGCTAATGAGAAAATTCGGTTTCACGTCCTCTGTGGACCTGGTTGATTTGTATTACTTATGCCCTGTTTCTTTAAGACCAGATGTGGCTTTGTTTTGAACTAGAATGCTCTTATGTGTACACCTGCATTCCAAATGCGAGGCCAAACTTGGCCAATCAGCGGCTCCAAGGTTGTTGACAAAGCTATAGAAACCTGTTTTTTCAACCCTCCGTGGAAAGGGTCATTTGTCGGTCGTCGACTTGGATGACTCACTACTTCTTTGGAAAGTTATTTCACAATTGTCAAAACAGCGTTTGGGTTGCAGTTAAATTGTTTTCAAGTTGGTTTGTGATTCACCCCGAGTTTAGTCAGTTTTGTTACCAATGCAGAGGATATTATTTTTGAGATTCGTATTGGGTTCAAGATCCATGCTCATTTCTCTGCCGGAACGGAACAGTTGAAAAGTTCGAGAATCGGTTTCGAACCTGCTCAATCAGGCATCCACAGCGATTCAAGAACCGGCTGAAATGCTATGAGTTTTTGTTTCAACCTTCCCAGCAGTTACAATAGGCCCAATATTCGACCGAAACGCGCGAGGCGATATAAGAGCAAACATTATCCTGACAGCTGTCGTGTGTTTCGAGCTTCAATGGTGGCCAGGCATTCCTGATCATTCCGCAAAGTCGATCAAATTTAGGCTTGTGGATAAATACTTGTGTACATAAGCATCAAAATACGATGGGAACTTTGAGTATTCTGTGAAAACAGCTGCAGACGAATGTTCAGTCGAATAAAAGCAGTCTATCGAGACTGAAAAATTGTGCGTACCATGTAAAAGGCAAACATTTCAGGCTGCGGTCGGACAATACCATTACAGTAGCATATATAAATAAAATGGGAGGTTCCTAACCTTAATTATGTGATGATTTCGCAAACAAAATCTGGCAACTAGTGTTCCTTGAATGTCAGGGATATCGCAAGAACATATCCTTGGGATTATTAATCTCGCTGATAAAGCATCAAGAAAATTTGACGCGGGAAGAGAATGCAAATTGGATTCAGGAATATTTGATATTTTGAATTTTTGTTGCCTCAATCCGTGGAGATTTTTGTTCGCAACAAGATTGAACTTTCCAGTCAACCCATTTCTTTTTTGGAAGCCAGATCCGGAATGCGTTTTAGTAGTTGGCTTTTCAATGTCTTTGAGCTCTCGTTTTTTCTATGCGTGTCAACACCTTGCTTTTGAACACCCTTCAGAAGATCGATGCAGATCAGGCAACTAGCATATTGATTTTCAAATTGGACCACTCAAGTCTGGGGCCCCCCGGTACTCAAGATTGTAGTAGGTCGCCTTATTCTGTTACCAAATGGTACTTCAACTGTTTCTTTGCCGCCCGTTTTAAGATATGCGGTTGGTGCCGTCTCCGCCAAGGCCTTGACCCCCAATGATATTCCTCTCAAACGATCGCTGTCATCATGGATGCTGGCGGCTATCAAAGAAACTCCAGTTCATAGTTTATATTGGAAAAATGGGGAAATTATTGTGAGAAGAACAGAATCAACTTCTTGGAGTCAGCTCTGCCGGAGCTCCTTTGGGAGACGCTAATTTTCCTGGCAGAGCTATATAAAGCTCAATACGGTGAGAAGTGCTTTTTCGGCATTTTGAACACGCCTTGACCTATTTGTTTAATGCTATAACGTAATCACCAGAAAATGCTCTCCCCAGGTTTTCCAGCGCTTGAAAAGTTAATCGCCTACATGATCTGTTCAGATTACCAGCTTGGGATATTGAAGGCTTTCTGCTAAATCAACTTACACAAAATTAGAGGTTTGGCTGAAGGAGTACAGTTCTAGGCCACTTTCACAGTAATATGTTTCACAAGGAAGATGGGAGTTTTGTCTTTCGAGTTAACGTTTTATTAAACACGACGAAACCGGGTCACCGTAAATCTGCAGTTTTATTTCGGCCATTTCAAGAGCCTTCATTGTGTCTAGTTTGACATCTACGTAAATATTCGTATGGAATAGTCGTATAAATAGTCGTAAAAAGTCGTACTGTGAATAGTTAGGATTGACATATCGCAAACTGCATTAAGTAGCACCGAAATCATCCGTTTCCAGGAGGATAAGAGAAGTTCTGGCATTTGCAGGAATATATTCCAGCATTTATGATGCTCATAGCACCAGGTGCGCGATGGCAGTTTAAACAAGAGATGTCGATGTTGATCAAATTGTAAAATATATCGGCTTGATCAGTGTAAAAAATTTGACACGCTTATTATATGCCGAGTTATCTGCTTTTTGATTTGTTGTTTTATTTGAGAAATGATTAGTAACAAGCCTTTATATTGGAACGTAGGCCAATGTACAAAAACATTTGGTATGATATGCACACGTTGCTTGGTTAATATGTGCATTGATTCAGATAGGTTGATGGGTTAATATGTGTATTGTTTCAACCCATGATGAACTTTAAAATCCCAGTTTAACCCGAAAGCGGAGCTAAGGCGCTCCGCTTTGGAGTAGAATTTGCAAATTAAACGAGAACTTACCAAGTTTGAAGTTTGATTGTAATTCTACTCCAAAGATGGAGCGCCAGCGTAGCTGAGAGTTTAACTGCCCACCCGTTCCCCTCCCTTGAACTCTCAGTTTTTTCATCATGGGCTCAAACAATCCACATCTTTTATGAACTTTAAATACTGGTGTTATTGTCGGTCAACCCAGGCGTTTGCGAGACGTCTGTCCCAGTTAAACTCTCAGCTACGCTGGCGCTCCATCTTTGGAGTAGAATTACAATCAAACTTCAAACTTGGTAAGTTCTCGTTTAATTTACAAAATAAACTTTAATTCAATATTTCTAGTTGAATATATTTTGATTTTCAAACAGTTTCACCCATTTTTACATGTGGTCAGATTGCTTGCAAAGTGGTGAAAAAGATAGAGGTAATAAAGCTAAAAACCAGAAAATCCCTTTTTAAACCAGGTTCAAAACAGAGAAAAGACAAATAATTGCAATATTCTGGGACATAACTGTTGAACAAAAAAATCGAATTTTGCTTCTTGACTGTCAGGATAGCATGGAACTGGAAGTTTCATTTTAAGATTTTCGTGGCAAAATTCGAGGTTGCATAAAAACGAGGTCAGGTACCCCTCCTGTAAATAGCCTAGTTATAAGTTAAATTTATTTTTCTTTTCAAACAAGATTACGTCATTCTCCTTACCTCGATTTACGTCAAAATGATGAAGAAAGAAGAGTTAGCAAAGTCAATAGCCAGAAAACAGCTTTTCAAAACTGCTACAAAATGGAGAAAAGAAAGGTACAGAATTTGAATATTTTTGGTCACATGACTTTGAAAAAAGTCATATCTTGGCTCTTGACTGTCAGGACAGCTTGTATATTTCGTTTTAACATTTTTGCGGCAAAAATCGAGGTAGTGTAAAAACGAGGTCAGGTAAAAAGTGATGTGAAAGCCTGAACTGGATGATTCAGTCTGGTCCCGGACTGAAATATCCAGCCATGATAATTTATTTCTGGCATGGAGAGTTAGAATATAATGAGACATACCTATTCCAACAGTGCCTACTTCTTCAAGTTAGAAAACCCGCACCAACAGACCAATCTCAATGCAAAATGATTATTTCTGACTTTGTGAACTTGTCTTTGTATTTCTTGGACACAGATAAGCGATTCTAGTACTGGAAATTCTACAAACCCACAAAGACCTCAAAACATATGTAACAAATAATATTATAGTAAGGTAGGGCTAATTTCAGAAGAATTTTATCGGTTTTTTCTCAGTACTATGCTTCCAAACTTTAATCCGGTAAATAGATTGGATAAGGAAAAAGACAAGAACAGCGTTGCCTCTTTCCTATGACGAAATCTGTGTGTGACATTTGGCCGTGAAATCCCTTGACATTCTGGTGGCATCTGGCGCCGATTAATTTAAAGGAACAGTAAACTTGACTAGGCAACTTTCGGCCGTCAAACCGGCCTGGGGGGCTTAGATAAATGTACAGGGACTTATTGTCGACAGGACCCCCCATCTTTGTTATCGCGAAACCCCTCCTTATTGTTCCCAGAGCTAGCTGGCAGGGCCTTGCCCCTTATGCACTGTAGTTACGCACTCATGCACTGTAAAAGTTCGCGATACGCTCTTCATAAAATTACATCCAGATTAGTTCTTTTTTTGCCGCTAGATGCGCTGGCATAAAGTAAACAATGACATGTTACTTCGTGGTATACGTTTATCCGGATTTGTTTGGCCATTTCCAACATTGTCTTAGGCCTAGCCATACTTGAAACTTCATAAAATGCCTCTACCTCTGTTTGTTCTCAATCCAACTCTGTTTTATCAGTCTACATCAAGTTTGTCAATTTTGGCTTCCGACATCATTGCTGACTGCTGAACCACTTTCCGACGGGGCTAATTAGCGGGTCGGTGTGAGCCGAAAGCCTAATCACTCATTCTCCATTCAGATAACTTGTCCGGCTTGTCCCCCGTTCTCACGTGTGATTGTTATTGTTCCTCTAGCACATCTCGCGATAATTCGGTATTGGATTTTATGAAGAGCGTATTGTCTGTGTTATCAACATACAGGGTTGCCACATTACTAAAATAAATTCACTATGCAAAAGGAAAAAAGTAATACCAAACAAGAAAAGTACTCAGAACGTGTTGCTGGGTCATAGTCACCTTGGAAATAAGACCTGACAACTACTTTTTTCTTAAAATCTGCTGCCAAAGTAAAAAGAAAGTTCTATTGTGAGCACAATTGTACTACCGGTGGCAACCCTGTTGACATACATTGTCTTACTTTGTTTCAAAAGGCCCTGTTGAGGCAAAGATCGTGGGTTCGAGTCCTACTCCCGGCACACAAACCTTTTGCTTTTTTTTTTTTTTGTTCTACTAACTCAAAAGTCGAACTCTCGGAAACTGCCCGGAAACTGCAATGGTCGTAACAAGAATTTTTCTAACTCTCAATATCGACTCAGGGTACATTCTTGATATGTCAGCTAGCTCCCTGAGCCAAGTTTGAGTCAAGTTTACTGTTCCTTTAACTGAAATAACTGAAACATTCGAAAAAAGAGCCCAAAAAAATCAGACCCGACAATGCACAAAAATCAGAATTCGAAATCAGAAAGTATAGTGTTGAAAAGTCCAGTGAAAAGTCCCAGTACGGTGCAAAAAATCGGCGCGCCACGCCACGCCCAGAATTTTTCGCCGAGGTTTGTTTGGCGTCTAGTCGACAGATGGTGCTCAAATTGGTTGGGTTTTAATTTGGCTTTAAAATGCACTGTTGAAGAGAAGGAACATGTTGGACCTAAGGTGTGCTGGGTCCCGGTTTCTTCTCTTTTTGGTTCTTAAGGAACAGTAAACTTGACTACGCAACTTTCGGCCATCGAATCGCCCGGGGGGCTTAGATAAATATACAGGGTCTTATTGTCGACAGGTCACCCCTTCTTTGTTATCTCGAACTCCCTCCTCAGTGTTCCCAAAGCTAGCTGGCAGGCCCTTGCCCCTTATGCACTGTAATTATGCACCTACGTACTGTAAAAGTTCGCCATTTTACATGTAAGAAACGACCTCCCCGACAAGGCGGCCGTGGTTCGATTCCTAGTCGCGGCATACAAACCTTTTGCTCAAAAGTCGAATTCTCGAGAACAGCCCGGAAACTGCAATGGTCGTAACGAGAATTTTTCTTACTCTCAATATCGACTCAGGGTACATTCTTGATATGTTAGCTAGCTCCCCGAGTCAAGTTTGAGTCAAGTTTACTCTTCCTTTAAGATACAGTAAGGAATGTCAGTTAAAATCTCATGAAAAGGAAAAGTGGCCGGAGTGACGCCTAGGGAGCTTTTATGTTTTCTCCAAAGTGCTTTGATGAAAGGGCAGTGTTCGAAATAGATAGATGGCTCGGCTATTGTTTTAGTGACTTTCAAATTCCAAATACGCACAAACATGTGCCAACATGAGACTTATTCTAATTTTCTTTGGGAATGTAGTAAGGTACAGTAGGCTGTTATTTATGCTTATCCAAACTTCCCATCACAGCCCACCACCTTTTTTTTGCTTTTGCTCCTGAAAGAGTCGAGTGTTCCAGCTTTCTTTTTCCATAAGCCCCCATGCATTTGCCACATTTGGGTAATTCAGTTGGGTAACACATTTTGGGTAATCAGTAAATTTTTTTTTAATCAAACCTGAGCTGTTGAAGATCAGAATGTGATTCTCCTATCTTTTAGCTTTGATTTGAGGCCAAAATCACCTCTCTATCTTGCCTCTAAGCATCTTAAATCTTCTTTAGAAAACAGTATTTTACATAAGAAAATGCCTATGTTCATCCATTGACTTTAGGGTTTTGTCCATCTAGTGACCAGCTTGGAACTATGTGCTTCAGTGAAATTCTGTGAAACTGGGTATTTTGAGCTGGTTTTGAGTGCATGGGGAGCCCCAGCAAGTGAGTTAGATGAGAAAATATGAATAAGATCATTAAGGTTATAGTCCAATAGACCCATTGCTGCTATAGGCTGCTGACTTTTCCTCCTTAGTATCAACAAATTTTTGTAGGCAAGTTCAGCTACTTTTTTTTACATCTAAATTTACATTGAATATTAAGAAATAATATTAAATAGCTAGGACATCTTACTGATGGCCTTACAAAACAGACAATTTTGTCCTGAATGCAATGGTATTTTCAAAATATTTTTTGAAGATGTTTTAGATAGGTAAAACTGTTTAGGAAAATTCACATCAATTCCTGCATTCATTACAAAAAAATCGCCAATTTTTGCCACTAGGTGTTTTTGTGGCCACCCTACATTAGTAGGGGGGAGAGGGGGGAAGGTTCGTTACATTTTTGCTTTTTTGCATACCAAGATTTTGTTTTAGGTTCTGTTGCATCCATTTTTTTCTGAACGTCTAGAATCATCTCTTAGCTGCTATTGTTACTTTGTTTGCAGAATCTTAATACCTATCTATAACAATTTCTTTGCAAATTCCATTTTCCTGTTACCGTAACTACTTTCGTCCGGACCTGCCCCCAGACTGGGGGCAGGTTCGGACATGACGGGGGCAGCTCCGGACATTAATTATTTTTAACCCAGGAAGGACTATATACGTGTTTTTTCATTCGCTTTCGTTGCCTCAGTTCATTTTCGTTTGTTGCTTCCGTTTGGAAAAACTGCAACCTGCGTACCATCACTTTATCAACATCTGTTATTATCATCCGGATATACTGTTACCGCAAGGTCTGAATATGACTTGTTTTCTTCCGAAATGGGTCGTAAATACTTTCTGAGCCTTTCTGGTGACTTTTTTTTCTTCCCCGGTTCGATTTCCTCTTCTTTTATTATTTTTCTTTTTTTCCCCTTCAACTTCTCCTGCAACTGTTGTCCGAACCTGCCCCAAGTGTTTTTGTCCGGACCTGCCTCTGGTGCTGTTTTAACACACAAAAATTTATAACTCTCAACCTCTTGTAGGAATTGTAGATATTCATTTTTGACATGGTAGAGCTCAGTCAAGCACAAATCCTCAATTTTTGGGCATGGTGCCCCAACGTCAGGGCATGCCCCAAGGTATGGGCATGGTGCCCGTACGTTGGGGCACCATGCCCTGGAGCATGGGCATGGTACTAGCATGGCACTCCCATGATATTTGGTTGAACTGAGATTGATTAGATACCTAAATAGGGCTGCCTTCCTGTCCTAGACCACAAGATCTGATGTTCTATCCAACCTCTTTTTCCAGTTTTAAAAATATTAGAGAACTTCCTAGAAATTTAGCCATGAATGAATTCCCCTTGTTTCCCTGGAAATGGATAGGTAAACCAATAGGAAAAAGTGGCCTTCATTAAAGGCTAAATTTCTTGGAAGTTCTCTAATATTTTTAAAATTGGAAAAAGAGGTTAGATAGAACATAAGATCAAGTATCTTGTGGTCTAGGAGAGAAAGACAGCCCTATTTAGGTATGTAATCAATCTCAGTTCAACCAAATATCATGGGGGTGCCATGCTAGTACCATGCCCATGCTCCAGGGCATGGTGCCCCAACGTATGGGCACCATGCCCATACCTTGGGGCATGCCCTGACGTTGGGACACCATGCCCAAAAATTGAGGATTTGTGCATGACTGGTAGAGCTAGTCTTAAACTACTTAAATAAAAATCACCGAGGATGTAAGTGGCTTTGGAACTACCAAAATGAGGTGCCAACCCCATGATATATAAGTTCATTTCGTGCCAAAAAAGTGACACTTACATCCGTTTGCTATGATTGCAAGAGGGCAACTGCGGGAATTTTTAACAGAAGAAGCGGATATGTGTAACAGCTCTGAAAAACAATTTTGCGTAATTTAAATTTCAATACTGAGGTTTACAGAGCCTATGTCCGGACCTGCCCCTATGACGGACCTGCCCCCCTCTCCCCTATTATTTTGGATATCTTGATGGATAATGCCAGTGGTAAAGGATGGAGCATAAGTGAAAATCTGGTAGGCTACTGGTTTGAGATACTTTGACTGGTCTAGAAATCGTCAAAACAACCTGAAAATTGGAAATTGCCAAGAAATTTTGATTATTATATATTCTGATTTCTTGTGGACAGACCACTGTGTTGTAGTGTTGTAACATGTATTTCCATTAACTGATAGCACGTATACTGGGGTGTATACCTCGTTGGCCCTAAACCCTTTAGGTTAGGCAACCTTGGAACACTAGAGTACAAAATATCAATACCGTACCTTACTTGAGAAAAGGGAAATAAAAGTTTTATTAAGCTAACTGCTCAGAACCAGAAGTGATTAAAGGTCGGGCTTCACTATCCAGACGCCCCAGAATCTGGGGTCCGGATTATGTGGAGACGGTCCCAAACAGAAATCAAATCAAATGTCTTTTCAACAGTCCATTTTTTGGCTATTTTTCAGCACTTCTGTCATTTCTTTGATTTTACCACCTCAGCACTGCGTTATCACAATAATTTCTCTAAGTCAAATGAAAACTACTTTCAAGTTCCCGCTTCTTTTCACCCAGAATCAGGGAATCTGGTAGATTTTTCTACCAGATTCCCGGACGCATCGGGGGTGTTTTCAGACCGTTTCAGAATTGTCTTCACTACCCATACCGATATCGAAGAAAATGGAACCCAGAATCCAGGCGAAAAATCTGGGTAGTGAAGCCCGACCTTAAGTGACTAATTCACCAGAAGTGATTAATTCTAGACTGCGCATTGCCTAACAATCATTAGGCTACAATGTTCCCTGATTGATTTTTGGATAGCCTATTACCCATAGTTTGGCATAGCATATGCCAAACCTTGCCAAACACCAGCTATCCCAAACCTATCCCATGTCGAATGGTAGGTTGTATCCAGCATTTGTCATACCCTGCTGGATAGCGTAATTGATGCCAAATGAGCAGTACCCTGACTCAAATGTAGAATCCTAATGAATAGCTTGCATTGGTGATGATGTTTATCTTCTTGATGGGACAAACTTCAAAGCTCCACTTCAGTTGTTAAGTATTAAGTTTCAAGTATAACTGCTTCCAAGTCTTGCACTTAAGTATCAAGTTTTAAAGGACACCTGAACAATGAAACCATACTTGAACACACCATGGAGAATGCATTTACAGACATGGGCACGGAAAGTATTCTTCTCCTGAGCGTGATGTTTTCAAAATAGAGATGTTCTTTTCTGGAGGTTTGCACATGCAGACTCCAAGACAAAAAGCGCAATCCATTCAAATCTTGTACAGCGCTGGCCAGGCGCTGGCCGGGTCGTATTGGAATTTCTTCTAGATATACGTTTGGGCTTAACTGGTTAAAAAATATTCCAGAAGAAGGGTTGATTGGAGACATTTGTTCATTTCTAAAATTGTTCGGTACTGAAATAAGGACAGATGCAAAAAGGAGCAAAAATCATTGTTTGGAAACACTATTCGTATTTGGATTGGGTTTTGTGCAGGCAGTGTTAACGGAAGTCATACAGATAGGGATGATACTTGGTACTCTTCATTCAGGTGTCCTTTTAAGAACCTGGCAGCACATGAGTTTAAAGTGAATGACTTGTCCTTAAATTTCCAGTACTGCACAGTTTAGTACTGCACATACTTCAAGTAGGCTACTGCATGAAGCTCCAGAAAAGCTGCAGATCCTGTGTAGAGAAGATGCAAACCAGCTGTAAGGCGTGTGCAGTTCTGTCACAGTTTATGACGCATGTGGCTGGTACAAGAGGGGTTGCCGACCTCGAATTACATAACTTCGAAATTGGCCTCAAAAATGTTAAAAATTTTACATGCAGTCCTAACCAGAAGCGTTACTAGCCAAAATGTTTGGGGGGGGGGGGGGCAAGGTTTCAACCGAGTGGCTGGTCAATTTTTACCGATTGTTTTTTGCAGAAAAACCGACTGTTTTCAAGATAAATTGACTGTTTTTAAGAAAAAACTGGACTGTTTTTGCGGAAAATCGCAGCGATTCACACCGACCCGGTTATTTGTAGGCTACCAATTGGCCGAAAACATTGGGGCGGTGTCCCCTCCCCATACGTGACACCCCTGGTCCTAACTACGTCCTAGGTCATGTAGATTTTGCGTCTTAGTTAGACGCAACCTAAATAAGACTGCCCAGAGGTTTCCTTTAAAGATTTTCGAGCCCAATTTTGAGGCTATGTAATTCGAGGTTGGCAATCTCTCTTGTATTCACTGACCCTAGCGGACACCAGAGGCGTCATTTGGGGGGGGGGGCAGGGGGTGGCAGCTGCCACCCCTTGACCCCCAGAGCTACCCAGGAAAAACAGGAAAATAGTCTGAAAAGTCAGTTTTTCATCACAATTGTGACATCTCGTTGCGCCATACCAGTTGATCTCAAGTCACTGATGAAAATCGGACCTTTTTTAATCCGAGATAATGACCCATTGTTCGAGGATAGAATGTCTCCATGGCGCGTTTGAGGCTGGATCAGTTGTGTGTCTGGACATGAAGAGCGAGACATTATTTTTGTAACATCGCTTTCAGTAGGCTATCATATTATGATTTGTTCCTGGATAGCTGGAAGTTCAGTTGAAGTACAGTAGAGTAGAGTAGAGGTGTGCTTTTTTGAACATAGCCTAACTTTGAACCATTGCAGAAGTGGGGGCACCGCCCCGACGGAGCACAAAATGTAAGAGTAGGAAGAGGAGAGGGTCAGCAAACACTAAGTGCCTTTTCACTTAACCCCAGCTTGTTTATTTTGTAAATGCTAAATAGAGTTTTAAATCTGCGTTTAACGTGTGTTGCAGCAAAGCCTACCCTGTTTCAGTTTTGTTTCGGAAGGTCATTTTATTTGGAAAGGTCGAGTTGAAGCACCATCATGTACCAGTTTTCAGTTTAATATCTCACATTGTTTAAAATGTGTCGTGACCAAACATTATGAGTCGTGGCCCGTGCTTTCATTTGTGATCCAAAGGCCCTCTGATCATAAAGAATTCCAAAATTTTCGCCTGCGGCGCCGCTTCTAGTATGATTTGTTTACTTTGAGGTTTGGACTTACAGTTTGGGGGATGGGCCATTTTAGAACCTAAAATTTGTTCAGGAAGTAGTTAAATTTTGTTAGAAAACATGCAAATCCAACAAATTTTTGCCTGCGTCGCTCATTGCCATTTTCTGGCCAAAAAGTCGTTAGAAGCTTGCTCTCCAGCGAGTTCCAGTTAGTTTTCCGCTCTTCAGCCGTGCTGGATTTCCAACAAGCACATTTTGCGGCATTCACCCCTCGCCCAGGCACTTCAAACCGCCACTGCCACCCCTTAGGTTTCAGCGAAATGACGCCTCTGGCGGACACATCTTTCTTATTGAAAATGTGGCGATGCAAAAAAAAAAATCAAAACAGTATTAAAATAAAGAAACTGCCAAATGCCTCACATTGTTTTTCTTCAAATACCAGCTAAATATCTATTTCTCTCTTTGACATTTGCACTTCCTAGTTTTGATACTTCCCATGCACTTCCCAATCGCCCCGCTAGATCATCCCATGATCGTACCGAGCTCTGGTTTGAGCTTTGGACTAGTGTCTTGAAACTGGATGATCTAGAGATTGAAAATATGAGAACGCTTCCGAAAACCTGGGCATACTAGTCCTATCCAATCTTCATCTTCTACTTGACCCGGTCAAACCGTCATCCATTGTGAGTCACCATCAGTTCTAGCCAGATTTCAAGCATGAAACATTCATTGTTCTTGCTGACCTTCGTCGGGTTGAGAGGCTCCTGAAGCAGGCTATGATCGGGAGCGAAATACTCCTTGATCACAAGTTGTCTGGGAAATATATATTCAAACAATGCATAAAGTGACCAAATAAATGAAAAGTAAACAAATCCCACAGCATATTTTAAATAATGCAGTGTATTAATTTAAACGGTATAGAATAAGTTTGCTTTTCAGTTAAGCTTTCAGACAGGATCCCTGTTCTGAGCAGAAGTCCTCTTTTGATTGACAGTGAAAGGGAGGAGTTTTTTTATTGTTTGAGGAAGAAAAGGGTCGCTGGCGTCACGATACAGCTATCCTTTGCGTCCCTCTTTAACAAGCATACGATACGATGCTGGATCAAACGCTTTTGAATATTCTTGTAGCTACTAATTGAGTTGGGGCATACTTCGATGGGAGTGACCACCCCCCGCACACCTTGGGTCTGATTCTTGTTGCACCATCTGATTGCTGGGGTTGATGCTAGCTTTCCCGTAAAACGCTTATCACAGTATTTTTCAGGGCGTGTGTCATAAGTGTCTGAGAGCCCAAGTTGCATTTCACAATGGATGGAGACTTGATCTTATCTCATCGCCATGGCAACGGATGTCTATACTATCAGTTTGGAATACTTGACCTATCGCCTTTATTTACAGTATTGTGGATAGTGTGGTACTGTACATATTGGTAATCAAACCGGTGATTTGCGAGGTATGTTCTTTTTATCTAGAATTTACTTAGCCTGGCATTACCGTTACCCTTACGTACACCCCCAGGCGGTGACAAACCAGAGGCGTTTTTCCGCGACAATCCCGGATTATAATCCTAGATTACGGATTCCTCAGAGAAACAGCGAATTGACCATCCCAGATTGTACAAACGACGATCCGACGATCTTGCTCCATTGCAAGATTCTCGACTCGACAATCCAAGCACGAATCCGGATTGTCACGGAAAACGATTTTTCATAATCTGGATTGTCAGGAAAAACGCGTTTTGGAGAATCCGGATTGTGGATCATCAATCTGGATTGTCACGGAAAAACGCCTCAGAATGGCGATTCACAATCCGGATTCTCCAAAATGTGTTATCTCTGACAATCCAGATTATTAAAAAATCGTCTTCTGCGAATCTGTGACAATCTGAAAATCCGGATTCGTGCTTGGATTGTCGATTCGAGAATCTTGCAACGGAGCAAGATCGCCGTTTGTACAATCTGGGATTGTCGATTCGCTGTTTCTCTGATGAATCAGATATCTAGGATTATAATCCGGGATTGTCGGGGAGAAACGCCGTAGGTGTATTTTTATGTAGGATCATTGGCCACCAGGCGTATGGACGAACGCCGTTTATTTACCCCGTTCAGTTAACAAAGAGTATTTAAACAAAATAAAAAATAAAAACAAAGGTAAAAACAGATCATGATTCGAGAACTATAACAAATAATATATAACATCGCGCTGTATCTGAAACCAGGGGCCTACTTTGGCCCATTTCTGGTCATCACCTCACTCTCCGGACTGACAATACTGATCCTGTCTACCGTAAACTTTTGGTTTCGTACGACGTTGTATGTTGACAGTAATGAAATGGGAGGGAAATGGGTTATAAGATAAAATAATGTAACTACAGCAAAAAGGCTTTCGCCTGTACAAATATATATATATATATTTAATTTATAACCCACCAAATGCGCAAGGCGACAGCGGAGTAAAAGGAAAAAAGGACAAACAACACAAATAAAAATCAAAATTTATGAGGACAATTTAGAATTAATTTCTAATTAGGCCTAAAAAGTCATGAAAAACATCATGTAGATTGTGAGCTGGATGGCTGGATGTTTTTAGTAGAGCCGACGTCCTCTCCAGTGACCGAATAACATATGTTCGGTGTACAAACGGGTGTGCAGCGTCGTCTTTTCTTTCAGACCTTGGGTTTGTCTTAATTCCTTGATATGTTCTTGTTCATGGAATTTGATTTCATGCGGTATTTTTTAACGTCCGACGCGATCGCACCTGCTTATTTTTATTTATTCATGATCCGCTTCTGGAGTACAGCGGAGTAATATATGTATGTGTAGATAAATTAAAAGGCACGAATGAAAACATAAAAAAAAAGATAGGTACACTTGAAACCAGCTTGAAACATATTTACAAACAAATTTGACATAGCCTATAGTACGGATTTAATTAAACAGATTCTGGACAGGCTTAGTGGTTGACTCATAAAATGCCCACGGAATCTGGAAATCTTCAAGATCCGATAGTCTGAATGAAGAAGTCCAATAAATATTCGCCTTTGGGATCCCATCGAAACCTTTGGTCGTGTTCTGAACAGTCGGTCATACTGACCAGCAAGTTGGTAAGTACCTCCCCCTCCCAAACATTTTGGCTAGTAACGCCTCTGACGGTCCTGTTCCGATTCTACTTCGACTACTCTTTGACTTCACTTGGCCGATTGATATTCAATAACACGATAGGGGGGTGGAACCTATATTGTTTTACTACCAGAAATCATATCGTGTTTCCGGGGCTGTAATCAACAGTGACAGACACGCGATCGTGATTTATGTATTTATCATCTTTTCAGTTAACTAGCCCAGGTTGTTCGTGATTTGTATCCACACAGGAAATGATGACAAAAAAAGACGGCTAGTTGAGCTTGAGAGGCCATGTAGTAGCACGCATTTGATGTAGGCTCGGCAACGCCGGACATGGGGAGGAGGATTTCAGTCTGTAGAGGGGACGGGATGCAGGCTAGGATGAACGTCGGGTTTGCACTGTAATGAATGAATGAATGAATATTTTAATAGCCAATTGGCCGTACAAAACACATAATGGTAACAATACACTTTACATCACTCAATACTTATCTTATTTAACCAATACACTCTTTAAAAATTGGAATATTTATAAAGACTTCAATTCCGTCAAAATGACGAAATCGATAAGGAATTAGAGAAAGAAGAGGTGGCAACTTGTGATGTCATGCAGTAGTTCGCTTGTAGTGAAGCTCGGCAACGCCGGACATGGCGAGGAGGAGTTCTGTCTGTAGAGGGGACGGGATGCAGGCTAGGATGAACGTCGGGTTTGCACTGTAATGATAAAGACTTCAGTTCCGTCAAAATGACGAAATCGATAAGGAAGTAGAGAAAGAAGAGGTGGCAACTAGTGACGTCATGCAGTAGCACGCTTGTAGTGTAAGCTCGGCAACGCCGGACATGGGGGGGGGGGT
Organism: Branchinecta lindahli; assembly: GCA_023053555.1. NCBI lineage: Eukaryota > Metazoa > Arthropoda > Branchiopoda > Anostraca > Branchinectidae > Branchinecta > Branchinecta lindahli. Next base: position 16,391,139 of record JAKZAO010000011.1, on the reverse strand, counting down.
CCTGTCTGTAGAGGGGATGGGATGCAGGCTAGGATGAACGTCGGGTTTGCACTGTAATGATACAAACTTCAGTTCCGTCAAAATGACGAGATCGATAAGGAAGTAGAGAAAGAAGAGGCGGCAACTTGTGACGTCATGCAGCAGCACGCTTGTAGTGTAACGCTTGTAGTGTAGGCTCGGCAACGCCGGACACGGGGAGGAGGAGTTCTGTCTGTAGAGGGGATGGGATGCAGGCTAGGATGAACGTCTGGTTTGCACTGTAATGATAAAGACTTCAGTTCCGTCAAAATGACGAAATCGATAAGGAAGTAGAGAAAGAAGAGGTGGCAACTTGTGACGTCTAGCACGCTTGACGTGTAAGCTCGGCAACGCCGGACATGGGGGGAGAGTAGTTCCTGTCTGTAGACCGGATGGGATGCAGGCTAGGATGAACGTCGGTTTTGCACTGTAATGATAAAGACTTCAGTTCCGTCAAAATGAGGAAATCGATAAGGAAGTAGAGAAAGAAGAGGTGGCAACTTGTGACGTCATGTAGTAGCACGCTTGTAGTGTAAGCTCGGCAACGCCGGACATGGGGGGGGGTCCTGTCTGTAGGGGGGATGGGATGCAGGCTAGGATGAACGTCGGGTTTGCACTCTAATGATAAAGACTTCAGTTCCGTCAAAATGACGAAATCGATAACGAAGTAGAGAAAGAAGAGGTGGCAACTTGTGAGGTCATGCAGTAGCACGCATGTAGTGTAAGCTCGGCAACGCTGGACATGGGGAGGGGGGAGTTCCTGTCTGTAGAGGGGATGGGGTGGGATGCAGGCTAGGATAAACGTCGGGTTTGCACTATAATGATAAAGACTATAATTCCGTCAAAATGATGAAATTGATAAGGAAGTAGAGAAAGAAGATGTGGCAACTTGTGAGGTCATGCAATAGCATGCTTGTGGCGGAGGCTCGGCAACACCGGACATGGGGAGGGGTCTTGTTCCTGTAACAAGGAATGGGATCTAGATGGGATAAACATCAGAGTCGCAGTATAATAAGGCCATCATTCCGTCAACATAACGAGTTCGATAAAGAATTAGAGAAAGGAGAGTTGGCCGCTTGGGAGGTCGCACACGAACGTGCATTTGATGTAGGTTTGACAGCCCTGTACAATTTGGGACGTTACTGGCTGTAATACGGGATGGGATGGAGGCTAGGATGAAAATCGGGTTTGCACTCTAATAATAAAGACTTTTATTCCGTCAAAACGACGAGATCAATAAAGAAATAAGAGGTGGCCATTTCGTGGACAGTCGAGACGTTCCTTTCTGTACGTGATGGGGTGTAGGCTAGAATAATCGTCGGGTTGCGAGTAGGCTTAATGACGAGACAAGTTCTTGGAATTCAGATCTCGATAATATTTCTTAATCTCCTTTGAAAAAGCTTTACCAATAAACGAAATAGCAAACTGTAACAGAGAAAAAAAAACATAGGCAGTTGTATTCCTAAACTACCCCCTCCCCTCCTTTTGATTGTTCCTTTTTTTATTTTTGTTGTTTCCAATTTGTTAGTGATTAATTATGGTCTTTGTCACCGGAATAAAAGTATTGAACTGAATTGAATTGAATTGAATTTTGCTGGGACTAGACTGTTAGTGATTTTTGTACTTTAATTTTTCGGGATTGGGACTATAAAATAAACACAATAAATATGCAAATGGTTGGAAAAAAGGGAGAGGAAAAAGAGGGAGAAAAAAGTGATTAACAGTTGCGATTGGGAGGCAGAAGAAATGTGAAGGGGACACCTGGGACATGTGGAAGAATAGCAAAATTAGCTATCATCATTATCATGAAAATCCGAAAGGGTTTGCTTGGCCGTGAGGAATTGCCAGATATCTTGGAATCTGGAAGGTGAAGCCTGGCTTTAAGCATTCGAAGCGGAATCGGCTTTCCGCCCGTTCTGTTTTAGCCCTGGAGATACATTGAGACAGCAGACTTCACAGACAGCTATTTCTACTGTTTCTTATGGCTGTTTACATTACCCGTTACATGATTGTCAAACAAGGTGTTAAAAATAGGATGAAAACGCAGCCTCCGGCGCTTTCTTTTGACGGCTGAAATTTCCACGTTTTCCCTTCAGCGTGTTTTCGTGCCACAGAGATAGAACTCGCTTTAAAAGTAGGGGAGTACACGACAGAGCGACTTTCTAAATGGTTTCAGAGGCTAGCTGAAAGTGAAAATCGACTTCCTCAGATGCTGCACACTCCTGTTACTCATTTTGTCGAAACCTTATTGACGATGGTGATTTGTTTGAAGCGAGCATTCAGAGCTATTAGCTAAGTACATACAAGGCACTAAATATAAAAATATCACAACTTGACTCGTTAGCATAACTTGTAATTTAAAATAAGCAAAATTACTACAAATAAAGACTAGAATAATCATTTGTTCTCGACGTCAACGAACGCAGGCACAGAGTTGTTAGTCTACCTTTCATTGTGATTGTCATTTGTTGTTTTGTAACTAGGACCATCCTTAAATGTCAAGGTCTTATCTGTTTGGCTCATCCCGTACCCTCCTCCAACTCACCCGATGCATGGTAGTCCCAGTCCGTCATGTTCTGTCCAACTTTAAGTTTGCCACATGATTCCCAAGCCCCCTCCCCCCCCCCGCCACTGTAACTGCCCTTGAAGTGGCAGAGTCCTATCTCGACCTGTAACACATGTGAACTTAAAAAAAAATGTCCTCTTCGAATTCACAAAAATATGTTTGCAGTGCACTAGTAGGACGTCCACTTAAAACGAGCCAATAATTCACTAAATTGGTAAGCAAAACCATTGAGGCAAACACGATCATGGACCCTTCGGAAACATGGAAATGTATCTTTTGGTCAAAAATATTTTTTGCACTTTGCGGTTGAGATGCGCACTTTAATGGGTCTAAGGAATTTATCCGTAAGCAAACCCTTGATGCACAAATGTCCGCCCTTGGTGATCGCGAAAATGCACCGTTTGGTCAAAAGTTTTTTTGCACTTTGCGGTTAAGATGCGCACTTTATAGGAATTCCATGGTAAGCAAAAACATTGATGCACAAATGACTGTGGGCCCCCTGGAGATCATGAAAATGTATCGTTTGCTCAAAAGTATTTTTTGCACTTTGTGTCTAAGATGCGCACTAAATTGTACGTTAAAAGTGCGCAACTGAGCCCCGTCACAGCGACCCTTATTTAAAGCGGAACATTACGCGTTTAAATTGTCTGGATCAAGGTCTGGATATGATTTAAGGGTATGTACCCTACGTGTCTTTGCCAAGCCAAGTAACTATGTGCTTGGTTGAAAGACTATTGTAATTTGTAGTGACCGTTGGTGCTGGAACGCGCCGTATGCTGGAAGACTTGGCTCGTTGCTAATCTGAAGGCCCATACTTGTGATGTGTCCTGTCAGAGGATCACTAGAGAATCTGTGTATTAGGTTTGGTGTGACATGTTTGGGGTGCTCATTAATGAGCTTGTCTTTCTCTCCGCATCAGTCTTTCGTCTAGAATGTCTGGAATTTATGTTTGCGACGACTTGAATCTTGAGCGTTTTCTTGAATTTCCTAAGCCCCGTTGTCCGTTTTCTTGTAAATGCACGTAATTATGTTTCAATACTCTTGATGCGATGGAGAATCGCCGTGCACTTAGCGAAGATCAAGAAACGTCACTACAACTTGAACGTAACAAACGTTGTTGATTGGTTTACACATGATTTGGATAAAATTTGAGGAGTCGTTTGGGTGACGTTTCTCGTTCTTCCTCAGGTCCATAGGCGTGTTTCGGACTTGGTCATATAGAAAATTAAGCTCAGCTGGTGTTATTAATTTCATTTGTTTTTGAACATCAGTATAAAAATGAGAAGTGATTTGATACTCCCCCGTAGATGGCAGAGACAGGTTTTCTGCTTAACTTAAATATCTTTTCGACATTTTTTAAATCTTAAATTGCTAATGCCGCAGTTTTTCGAGGCATTTTTTTTGTTTACCCTGAATTGCAGATGTCGCATGTTTTTAAAGATAGTTTATTTTTGTATTCATATACTTCAACCATAGCTATACACATAGGGAAATACTCACATTAACTACTGAATATCACACATAGGCATAACCACAAGTGTAGTGTAACCAAATGACAAATGAAGTTTTTGTTTGACCTTATTTCCATCCCAATTGCTTATAAGCAATATAGTGATGATCGTGGCTTACTTTTTTGTTGCTGATTCTGGGAGCTCTGGCCCGTCTTACATAGTCTGCAAAAAGAGGACTTACGGTTGCTTCTGATAGTTTCTCTACAATTCTACTTTGGAAGCTCGAGACTTCTCAACGTGATACTTATCCGACGGACTTTTAGCCAGTAATTTGAAAATGTGAATATCTGCTGTTCCCCCCGCTGGCCTTTGAATTTGGTGATATTTGGTTGGTGTTCTTGTTTTTGGATTTTCTTGGTATTCCTAAAGATTGTTTCCCTAGCTAAGCACACCATTTTGTGTTTTCTTGGTAGGTTAGTTTATATTAGTTATGATTTTTTTTCTTCAAAAATAGATAAATGAAACTGGAAGTGAGATGAAACCGTAATTTTTCAATGTCACGTAAATTTGTCTATATAAATATAGTTAAAAAGCCGACTGGCAGTATACACATTTACTACGTCCTATTTACAGACCTATATCCTTTTTCTCCTATCTAAAGGCGTATTCTCGACGTTCCCCGGGGAATCGAGGGGGACTGAGTTACTCCTTGTGGACCCCGCGGACGGAAAACAACGAGATTTCTCAGAAATTCTTTTTAGCCTTTCCCAATATCTGTTTTTTCTTTTCTTTCAAAACCAAAAACACCAGCAACTCCCAAAAATCGATTCCCCACCGAATCTGAAATGGAGTCTCTTTTTGATGATGGTGATGATGTTTGGAGTATTCACCGTCCGTGGGGATTTGCGAGAATACGCCTTTTGTCCTGTTACAAACTTTACCAATCAGTCTGTGAGCTCTTGCTTAATTCCTTATTCTTTTCTTGTCCCCATTTTTTCGAAGAAAGCTCAGGTTTTAAACACAACTTTTCGGAAGCGCTTTTCGAGATAGCATAGAACCGCAGTCGGTAACAACCTAGCTTCAACTGTTGGAGTCCGAGGGGCTGCTCGTCTTCTAAGATTACGTGTTCGTTTTATATTGTAGGTGTATTAAGGCCATGCCAAGTTATAGTTGCTAATCATCTGAACGAAACAAAAAATTGAAAAATAGCTGTGCCCAGCGCCCATATATGCAGTCGGTACCCACGGAGGCTGTATTTATTACGTACTAAAATGAGGCAACACTGGACAAGTAACTTGGTCTATTGGCTGTACAGTGATGCCCACCAAGTGAGTACCCCCTCGTTGTCGCCTGTGCAGAAACGTGTATAATAAATAACCGCTAAGAGTGTAAAACGTGTAAACCTTAAAGTTCAATGGGCAGATCAAACAATCATGATGCCACATTACCACCCCCTAAAATACAATGTTACATCAGAATCAGCAGATTCTTAGACAACCGGCTATTTTCGCTAATATATCATAACGGTGTTTTTTGCTGACTGCCGTACTCCGTTTTACTAGCTTCGACAAATATAAGCGGAGTTTCTTTTTTCTTATCCCTTCGTTGTTATTATATACTCCGGATGATTTGTATTGTCGAAAAATATTCATATTAACGGTTTTAACTGAGAATCCCTTGTAAGAGCTCTGGAATCAGCTGCAAGTAAGTCGGTTATATTTGTACATTTTTGGCCGTTTTGTAACTTTACATCCAGAAAACAAAACTTTTCTTCGGTACTATAAACAAGAGAAGTTTCATCGGATAACACTAGAGCAATCTGACAGCTATAGAGACGGTTTTTCTTAGCAACCATAGCACTCTCATCACTCAGCTCTTAAAAATGATTGATTTTCGTGCATGGCCGGGAGTTTGAATTTCTGCGCCTTGCAATACCATGCTCTGAAATCATCTCTACCAAGACGCCGAAGAGGTAATGACAAGCGATAACAAGAAAACGGCTTGTTTTTTTAAGCGCTTTAATGGAAGTCAGAAATTTATTTGTGTGAAGCATTTTATATAAATTAAAGCATAGTTAGTTTCCATTTTGCTTTAAGGAGATGTGCATCCTCTTGTTTATGAGGAAGCATATAAATGAGCACGGACTCTCCGTGCTGGGCCCATCTTCAAAAATTTAAGTAGGCAGGCGAGTGATGTTCAGCAGTTTGTAGGTCTGATCAGTGATCAGTCGCTGTTGAAGTTTCTTGCGAGGTCTGACGGGATGGAGTCGCGAAAACCAAATTTTATGAACAGTCGACCATCGTCCTTGCAGTTGTTAACACAGCTTGGGGGTGGGGTACCGGGGGTTATCGCCAGGGGGGTACCGGGGAGTGGGGGTTGCCAGTTTTTTTTCGGAACCCATTAGTAACAACTTCGCGGACGCTACAGTATGGTAAATTTTGCTTTTAGAAAGGCTTTCGACTGATCTTGGATTCCGCGCATCTCGAATAAAATATTTCATCACCATTAGCAATAAGTTCGTGGACGCGACAGTACGTCCCTTTCGCTTTTAGAAAGGCTTTCAAGTGGTCTTCGGCTCCCGCGCACACCTCGAATCAGATCAGATTATTTCAATAGGAGGTTGGAGATCTGGCTGGAAGTGTTCCAAAGACAGTAGTCTCTTTGGAACTGTTCTGGAGGCAGGTGCACAGGAGTCACTGGACTCAGAGGTGAATGACGTGATACCTGGATTGAACACGTTTTCACTGCTCATACTTGGATCTCAGCGGATTTTTTTCGGTTTTTGCCTTTAAAAGGTTGGTCCCTTTTCAGAGTAGACAGACTACCTATGCTGCAAATGGTGTGTTGCCATATTGCTTCCTCGTCGTGATCGGTTCCCGACCATAGAAAGCCAGGATCAGATTAGCTCTTCAGAAATTATTTTTTTTATAAATTAAATTAAGAAGATCCGATCGGAAGCCTTAGATGTGTGGTCGGATGTTGATCGTAGCGAGGAAACAATTCGACTACTGACGACTTACAATATGGGTCAGTTTCGTTTATCAGTATTGAAACAAAAACAAACAACTAATGTAATTAACCTGTCAAAAAAGCACAAAAAAGTGTGCTTGGTTAATAGTGACTAAAAATCGCGCAGGATTAACAGATTAACTAGATTTATCAAAAGAAGGGAAACAGTAGAAGCAAAAAGAATTGAGTTGAACCATTGCAATAGCTTCGGAGGTTTTTGCGCGATGCTTCCGAATTCAGTTATACAGAAATGGCAAATGAAGCAGTGGCAACTGTATTCCATGTTGGTTACCTGCTAGATTAAATTTCGTAATCTAGTTATTTGTATGTATTATATTGAATTATTTGAGTATACCTGTTTAATTTCCGAATTAAGTATCCGAGGGACATCGAAACAGCAAAAAAAAAAAAATACGACAGCACAACGGATTTAAATGAAGATTTTCACTCACCAAATTAAATTATATTCACCAGATTAAAGTTAATAAATTATGAACTTGAAAAATATAGTAATTTTTCATTTGGTCAAATATTTTCCCCAAAGATATCCTTCTGGAAAATTCTCTCCCGTAATCTCTTCAGTTTCTACCTAGCTTAAGTCGACCCTTTCGCGGTTTTGACCGATTGCGGGTTTTGTCCGTCGCCCTTTTTTTGTACTATCACGGCCTCAATATTTCCGGCTTTTGTGCGGTATTACCGCAAAAAAAGACGGTATTAACCTTGGTGCCCACAGAACGCGAATCTTTGTCCGCGGCGCGACGCAAACAGATTTCGACTTGGAGTTGAAATACCGCGGCGCTAATTTTTCCGCTAGTGACGCTGAATTTGCGAATGCGCATCCGTTCCCGGAATTGACCTACTTGGTTTTCGCAATAGCAATTTGGTTTTTGGTTTTGGTTTTTCAAAACCCGTGTCTAAAGATCACAGTTCCAAGTTCCACACTAGAATAAAAAAAAAAAAAATACCAGCGAGAACATCCGTTCCTGGAACTGACCGACTTGGTTTTCGCAGTCGCGATTTGGTTTTCGAGGATTCTTGGTTTCGTTTTTCAGTTGTAATCAACACACTCGAGTAAAAAAGTACACATAGAGAAGCAAAAACACAGCATAGACTACATGTTATTTTGCATACCAAAATATACTAGCCTACAACACAGTCATTTTTCCTTAAAAGGAATTGAAGCTTAGTGACAAATCATCGAGTAAAACTTCTTTGTCATGTTTTGTATTCCAGTTTTATCGACTCGGGAAGGAAATTCCGCAACTTTCGGCCACTGTAGTGTGTAGAGAATTTAGAGCTAGACGAAAGTTAGTTAAACCCATTCATCAGGGACCCATAAATTTCCTGTAATGACTCGCCATCCATGGGGCCTGTCAATAAGAGATTTCTGATGCGCTCCTGACCGAACGTCTGAGAGTTCGAGAAACACCCACGGGGATAGAATACGCGGATATCCAGATAGACAAAATTTGGGATTGGCTGCTGGCGCCTTGAGGGAGGAGTCTCTTTGGCGCGCACGTAGAATGAGGCAAACAAGAATGCCGATCGACTCAAGCGGGGATTTTTGGAAGATCGATTGGTTCGGTCGTCATATCAGTATAGAAGCATAGGAAATGACAGGCCCCCTGGAAGGAAATTTATGGGTCCCTGCATTCATGTACATACTAGCTGCAGACCTTGCAGCTAGTCTGCAAGGTCTAGCTGCAAGGTCGATAAATCGTGTAATTCTTGATGACGCCTAAAAAAAACTCATAAATAGTACATAAACTCTGCAGTACCTCCCTTAGTCTTCCTATGTTCACCATTTGTTTTGCCACAAGAGTAGGGGATCTAATTTCCTTAGGATTTTTACTGTAGATAGTTAGCCTTCTTTGCATCTCGGAATTTGTCAGTGATGTCAGTTTCTAAATTATTGCAACACATCAATTTAAAGCACAGCTCGCACTATTTACTTTGTTTGTTCCAGTATTTGAAAATAGTTAAATACTGTAAAACTATGCTCTGCCTTTGAAGGACCCCTCTTGCTCTTTTTATAATATACCCAGCTCCCATACAGAATTATAAACTTCTAAAATCCCCACCTTTCTCCATTGTTTCGTTTTGTGCCTACGAAATTTTAGTGCTTTTTTGGCCTTGCCGAGTTTTGCCCGTCACACAACGCAACGTTTGCCGGGATCATCAGCGTCTGCTGACAACTCTTTCACACATAAGGATCTGAGAAGCTTTTGTTTATTACTTCTTTTATTTGCTTAGTTTTCACACTTTTGAACCACGGCGCGATCAGTTCTCAAATGTTTTGCGCCCAGCCGCCGCGTCGGAGAGCAGGAAGGCTGGACAAAGTCGACAGGCGCTAACAAGAAAATCGCTAATTTCAGATGGAAAGTAATGGTATTTTCGAAAATGTTTTTTTCTGATCCATTTCATAGGGAAAATATTATTTCAAGTAAGAGTTGTGCTTTAACAAATAATCCACTTTGGCTGTTAAAGCCTTTTTCGAAGCCCATTGACTTCAAACAACAACACAGACAAATTAAGATAACCGGTTTTACGCATTAATAACGTGCTATGCTAACACTCGTCGGGAGCATGATTTGCGTGGACCAGGCATTTACAAGTGAAACATGATGGAAAATCTTTGGGGTGTCCTTAGCGGGTTTGAACTGGTTCTCCAGGCTTAAGAATAAATGGAGCAACAGGTACGAAGGGTTATTTAAGTGATATTGTTTTACGAATACCCCGGTCGATGGCGCGCAAAATTTTTCGATTTGCACTGTAATAAATGCATTCTCGTTGTGATGCAATCCGGTTTCCTTTTCATCTTTCTTTCTGTCTTACGACGTTATTTCCACTCTGCTTGACCGTAGACAAGACTATTTTAATCCAATCTCCTCTGGGCACTGGGAAAAAGCTTCTTTGTTAAATCCGGACTTGTCCATTTTGTGCCGTCTTCCCCAAGGAACTCCACGAATGTGTTTTAGGTTTCTGTTCCGCGAGGGGAATGCTGTTTCCGAAAATGGGCGAACTTAATTATTTTGTTAATTGCCGGACTTCTTTTCTGCGTCTGTGGTCTAAGGATAGCACAAATCAAATTCCTCTTCTAGTTGTTAACCCCAGATCCAGACACCGTTGTTGTTAACAGAATCGAATTCCTCAGATTCCTCTCTCGATTCCTCTTCTAGTTGTCAACACATCTAGTTGTTGACACCGTTGTTGTTAATACAATCAATTTCATCTTCTAGCTGTTAACACATCCTGTGTAATCCCGGCTCCAGAACCAGAAACCGGCTCCACAAACCGTTGGTGTTAACGCAATCATATTCCTCCTCTTAGTAGTTGTTCATCCCATCATATTCCCGGATCCAGAAACCGTTGTTGTTAACATACTCAAATTCCTCTTCTAGTGACACACCCTAGTATACTCCCCTATACAGACACGGTTGTTGTTGACACAATCCAATTCCTCTTCTAGTTATTAACAGTATAGTTCCGGATCCAGAAACCGTTGTTTTTAACACAATCAACTTCCTCCTCTAGTTGTTAACACATCCTATTATAATCCAGGATCCGGAAATCGTTGTTGTTAGAACAATCAAATCTAGCTGTTAAACATCATCCAGAAACCCGGCTCCAGAAACAATTTTGTTTACAGACTCAAATTCCTTCTTAGTAGTTGTTAACACATCCTATTTTAATCCCAGATCCAGAAGCCGTTGTTGTTAACGCTATAAAATTCCTCTTCTATTTGTTAATACATCCTATGCTAAACGCGGATCCAGAAACATAATCCGCGGAAAAGTCGGACGCTAGATTTGAAAGAAGCGTCCGCAGAACAATACTTTAAGTTTATCGTCTTTATCAGGGAGGGAAAGGGGTCGACCCGGATTATCAACTCGCCGATAATTCCGACGACTGATTCGAAATAAGCGTTCTCCCAAAACGATATTATGTGTCAAATCATCATTGCCAATGCCAACTAGGGAGGGGGGGGGTATTTTTCTATTGACTTGGAAAATTGTTCCAAGGTAGAGCATAAATTATTCCACCAACTTCAATGGCTTATCCTTACTCTGGGAAACATTCATTTGCATTCCCGCCAGTGCTTCCACTTTCTTTTTTTGAAAATCAGTAATGGCTCCGAAAAACTCGGGAGATTGTCGGGAGATTTTTATAAGAAATCAGGGAAAAAATCAGGAATTTTAAAAACAGTAATTATGTCTGACAAAGCAATTTTAGAGTTATCTATGTTACAAAAAAGGCATTGAATAATCGCATTGAACTTGTTAGCATATAAGAATACTCATTTTATTCCTTATAATTGTGATTTCGATGCGCAAGTGCTACACTTTAGCATATGGCCGGTTTGATAGCAAGGCTGATATTTCCGTTTGCACCATCAAACTTCAAGGACACTGAAAAGATTCCTCGGTAGGCTACTTTGAGGTCTACTTGAAGTTCTCTTTCGTTTCCACAAGAGCCCAATATTGCAAATTTGAGAAACAGCACAGATTTCTCGACTGAATTAGTCAAATTTTCTGTGGAGTCTTACGAAATGGGTATGTCCGTCCGTTAGGAAACAGAACATCCTTTCGGGACCTGACCCATTAACCCTGGGGACAGCCAACAGACTGAAATTAGAGGATTTAAATCGGATCGGGAAACCCGAGGATTTTTAGAAATATTTCGAACCGAAGAGAGCGAGGCTCTGGCGCCAGCTTCCAAAGACTATCTTGAAACCGTCGCCTCCGGCAAAACATTTTAAATTCGGCTTTTTTCTGCCAAAATTCAACTATTTCCAACAGATTCATGTTTATAGTGTTTCTCAGACCCTAAGCCTAAAACCGTCAAAAACCCCACAAAAATGACGTGCCCTTCCATTAAAAGAAGAAAACTATGAAAAAACGGAACTAGAGTTTTACTCGACCATCTAAATGCTTACAAAGACGATTTACGTTCAACCTTGCCATGTATATATTTTTTTTTTAAATCGATTTACTCTTCTAATAATACTATACGTTTTTGCACAAAAGCAATAATGCTGCAACCATGCGCCGCAGGCAAAACTTTCGCAACTCGGCCATTTCTCCGCTAAAATGAAGAGATTTGGTATAAAACCCGATCGTGAAATTCGAGGATTTTGACCTTATTGTAATTTTAGAAAGATTAGGAAAATCGGGAGATTATCGGGAGGAAACTTTTGTCGGGAGACTTCCAAAAAAGTCGGGAGATCTCCCGAGAAATCGGGAGGAGTGGAAGCACTGATTCCCGCATCGAGTCAACGTTATATATCTGTGAAATGGGAATGTTGCTACCTTAAAACGTACACAAAGGGACTGTTCGATGAATGTCCCAAAGGATGTATATGAAGGAAGGTTTGGTCGAGGCGAGGGTGGGGGTGTTAAATGACTAGAATAAACGTTGAGCGTGACTTAGAGATAGGGAAAGGATTAGATAAGGATTAAACAGCAGAGAGGTGAAATTCACTGGGAGGAGTGGCGAGGTTTTATCTCGCTAGCTTTTTACTTGCTGGGACAAATAGGTCAGAAGTATCAGGGTTGCCAAGTGTGGCCCTTTTGGTGCTTTTTGACCTCTGGCTGACACCATGACTCTTTTTCTCTGAAAATGACACCTTTTCAAATGACACTTTTTAGGTCAGAAAAAGTACTTTTTCATTTACTTTACTAAAGTTACGGATTACCGCCCCCCAAAACATGTACTTTACTTTGATGGAGTACACAAAAACAGTTTGAAGTCTTTAGGGCTCATTTCCGATTAATTTTGTAAACTGTGATCTAACAATTAAGAAATGTTTTGAAAAAGGTTCTTGTAAATTAGAATAATTGCCAGTTATTCGTGCGCAAAAAGATTTTGACTTGTCAGAAACCACCTTTTTGTCGGGAATTTTGACACTTGTCGAGACACTTGTGCGAGTCGAGCTCTTGGCAACCCTGATAAGTTTTCCTCCAGCCCAAGCTGACTTCGTATCGTATTTGATGGCACTAAATGATGAAGTCAGCTGAAATTTGTTCTAGCGATATTTTGGCCGTGCGATCGAAGGTCTGTTTCCTAGCCAGAGCCTGATGGTGGGTTTACACACTGCGTAAAATCCGAGCGGATTTTGAAATCCGAGCGGATTCTGAAATCCGACCGTATTTTACGATCTTATTTGAGCTTGAAAAGATTTCTGGCAGTATGGACGGATTTATATACAAAATGGACCGATTACTCAAATACGTCCGTATTGCTAAAGATCTTTTCAAGCCCAAATACGTTCGTACACTGTAAAAAATTTCTCCGAATAAGGATGCAGTATTTGCTACTGGGATTAATCTTATATTTACTGGGATATAAATAGAATGAAAAAGAAGATCTCGATGACACCTTCCTTCACGCCAAACACTAGGCCAAAAAAGTTAACAATCAGTCGCTAACTCCTCTGTTCTCCTTATACGGAAAATCTCTTTTCCAGCAGCCTAGAAGTTTCTATTCTGTACCCTAGGAGGTTAAATTGTGTTTGCCTGTGGTGGTGGTTTCGGCGGATTGAATTTCGTTTCGTTTGACACGTCCTGAGATGGTTACTATGGAGACTCTGCCTTGATAGGTTTTCCCAGGTTACTTGATAGGAAAGTTGTTAGGTTACCTGATGATGGTGGCGATTGTCTTGCCGTTGACCCTTAAAGTTTAATCGAACACGTTACTTCGATGCTCCGCTATTCACATAAGTGGTTTTCATTGAAAGAACTTTTTCTTTAGGATTTGTGGCACCCAAAAGCCATATACAGGAAAAACAAACATTTGTTTAGAAAATTACAAAGTAAGAAACAACGCTTCTCAACTCAACTTGTTCCTCTATGCTTGAAATATTTAGCAACTACACGGTAAACCTTTGCCGAAAAATAAATCTGTTTTGGGTCACACGCAATAATAATTTTTTCAGAAGTAACCTTACAGACCGGAATGAACATTTTCTGAGCGTCGCTTAATTAGCCATTGAAGCCTACACGCTTTTGTTGAAATTCAAATTCTCCGCGTCGGAATGAACTTTGTCTTTTCTGGCAAGCAGTGCATATTCTCAAGGTCACTACTATTGCCCAGCATGAATAAAATAAAACTCGCTTAGCACAGGAAAAATAAGTCAGTAGGCCAAAATCCAAGGTATAAAAATAAGCTACCTTTTCGGTTAAACATTAAAGAGGGCCTCAAATACGCTGTTTCTGTTTAAACCGATATATCTTTTTTCCAAGAAAGTGTCAGAAGCAAAAGAAAAAACGCACGTATGTTCGCTTCCTTTAGGTTGCTATCCATAAATCCCTAACCTCTTTGCTAACCACCTGGATGCGGTCCAGCGACGCCGAGATTCTCAATTCCTTCCCTGAGGAAAGTCAATCATCATTGAATAATAAGCAAAGCAGTATTAGTGATTTTCGAATATCCTCGTGCAATAAAGTTCATCCTTGTGTCTCTGCTCTTGACCGAGATTGGCTGCTGCTTAGGACAAGAATGTCTAGTTCCCTTAAATCTTGTTTGATGTAGATTTGCAGTTAGTTTTGGGTCTTCGTAAGGACCCATGATCATTTGCCTCAAAGGGTTTTGCTTCCAACAGAATTCCTCAAAGTATCAAACAATAATTTTTAGCAAAATATACATTTTCATAATCCCGATAAGACTTGTCATCATTTGTGCTTCAAGAGTGTTCGCTACAGACGAATCTCTAGCACCCTTGGAGTACGCATCATCACAGCCAAATCCAAAAATATTTTTTTTTACGAACGAGACCTTCCTTCTCGTGATTTCCAATCCAAGGACCCATGATCATTCTTATCAGAAGGGTTTTGCTTACGAGTGATCACAACAAACCCACGAATTGACGAATTCCTACTTTCATCCTGTGACCCAGCCTTGCAAGTGCCATAAAAGCTTCCAGCTCTTGTTTTGGTTTGTGTTTAGGTTAGCTTGAAAGAAAGAGTCGATTGGATTATATCATTGGACATTTATTTGGTGGATTTTTTTTTATTTATTTATCGGAAGTTAGTTATCTTGTTGTATATTTTTGTATTAAGCATGGCCCATAAGGGCTTTTAGTGTTCAAGCTTAACTGAAAAGGCAGCCTATTTTTACGTCTGATTTCTGAATAGACTGAATTATTTTGACACATCTAAGGGGTCTTGTGATTTTTTTTTCACCTAGGACTCTAGTTATAACGTTCAAAATGTGCGCTGCTTGCACGACAAAACAAAACATCCAGACGCGGAGAATTTGAATTTCAGCAAAAACTTGCATTTCCATGTGTTACGGACGCTAAGCTCGGAAAATTGGAGGAAGTAATTCCTCTCAAGCTAGTAGGAAAGTCATAATAAGATATGTCCTTTTTTTCGGCAATGGCTTACCTATGTAATTGCTGAATATTTAAAGCATAGAGGGACAAGTACACAGAGGTACCACAAATCCGAAAGAATAAGTTCATTCGATCAAATCGGTTATCCGTGGATAGCGGACAAACGAAGTACCGCATTTTTCGGGTTTTCGGGCCTATTTAAAGGACACCTGAACAATGAAACCATGCTTGAACACACCATGGAGAATGCATTTACAGACATGGCCACGGAGAGCATTCTTCTCCTGAGCGTGACTTTTTCAAAATAGGGATGTTCGTTTCTGTAGGTTTGCACATGCAGACTCCAAGACAAAAAGCGCAATTCATTCAAATCTTGTACATCGCTGACCGGATCGTATTGGAATTTCTTCTAGATATACGTTTGGGCTTAACTGGTTAAAAAATATTCCAGAAGAAGGGTTGATTGGAGACATTTGTTCATTTCTGAAATTGTTCGGTACTGAAATAAGGACAGATGCAAAATGGAGCCAAAATCATAGCTTGGAAACACTATTTCGTATTTGGATTGGGTTTTCTGCAGGCAATATTAACGGAAGTCATACAGATAGGGATGATATTTGGTACTCTTCATTCAGATGTCCTTTAAGCAAATAAGTGAAGTGTAACTAGACTGTCGGATCTCAGTCCTGTTCGCTTAAACTATAAATAAATATCTATCTGTCTATCGATCTAAATCTCACCAGACTTGTCCGTTTAGCGCCCATGATTCGCAGCGCAGTCAGCTTAGCTGAAGTAGAATTTACGCTGGAGCACACCCAGAGAAACTCTAGTCTGGAAAACCCCGTCAAAATAGTGTTTATAACCAGACATCCTCTTTGGCCAGAGTAGGAAACCCTTATCTTCCGTGTGTTTAGTGGAGATAAAAATGCAGAAACGTTAACCGTCGACCGGATACATTCTTTGTTTACACTCTTAGCAGCGCATGTTCGAAAATTGCGAGATGTGATAGATTGGTGGAATAATGGTTGCCGGTTACCACATGAGATGCGACGTTTTTGCCGTTATTAGGCGGAATGTAACGGATTGTATGTTTGACAGAACACTCGATATTTGCCTGAAAGTTTGTGGTAGTTCTAGTGGAGATTTGTCATTAGCGAAGAATTTTATGTTATTCATGGTCGAAGAATTTTCATTATTTCTATCAAATATTTTTTGTATTATATTATTATTTTTATTTGAACTCCGTTGGTTGTGGACGAATCTGACGTCACAGATTGACGATTGATCTGTCAGAACTTCGTAAATTACTCAGAACAAGTTGGTGCAACTTCGCTATTGTCCGTTTCAGAAATAAGTTTTTCATCCTCTATGCGAGACGGGCAGAATATGTATCGTAACTGTTACTTTTCATTACAAAATCAAATAGGCCCATACCTCCCTCACAGTATCTCAGTTTCTGCTGCTCCTTTTCCTCCGTGTCACCATTAGTAAAATCTCAGTGCAAAAATTCCCAACTGTCTGCAACGGACATAAGTGATCTTCTTTGGAAATGCTAACTTTCTTCTTTGGAAATGCTAACTTTCAACGGACTTTTTTTGTAAATTTCATGTGGGTTCTGTGCGACTGTACGATCAGTATTTCCAGCAAACTCTGGAAAAGCTAATGGCGAGATTTCATTTTGACACGACTGCGGTTTTTTGCTGTACGATCGGGTCGTTGGCACGAGAGAAATTCTTACGCATTTTGTTAATTTTTGGTTTTATTGTGAATTCTGCCCTGAAATTCCTTCCACTGACGATGCAATGCCGTTTGTTGGATTTGGGTTAAAGCAGGCTATGGGACGTTTTTGTGACCTGTGAAGATTGGACAGATCCCGGAAGGATGTTATTGTCTTATATGAATTATTTCTTTGGATGTCCATCTTCGGTTTGTTTTTGCTTTTTCTTTACGTGAGTGTTTTCCATTTTTTTGTTATTTTTCCCTCGATGAATGAATGAATTTTATTGACCCACCGCACTACAATGAGGACTGGTGGAGTATAATAAAAGAAACTGAAAACAAGAGCTGGAAGCTCATATGGCACTTGCAAGGCTAGGTCAGAGGATGAAAGTAGGAATTCGTCAATTCGTGGGTTTCTTTTGATCATTTGTAAGCAAAACCCTTGAGATAAGAATGATCATGGGTCCTTGGAAATCACGAGACTGTATCGTTTGGCAATGCATTTGGCTGTGCGCACTTTAAGGGCGCTAGAAAATCATCTGTAATCAAAACTCTTGAAGCAAAAAAAATGATCACCAGGAGCACGAAAATGTATAATTTACTCAAAAGTATTGTTTGCACTTTAAGGAATTCAGTTGTAAGCAAAACCCTTGAGGCAAAAATGATCATGGGCTCATAGGGATAACGAAAATGTATATATTGCTTAAAAGTATTTTTTGTACTTTGCGGTTAGCATTAGTACTTTAAGGGATGGTCGGATCTGGGAACTAACTGTTTCTTAGCCAATCATGTCAAGTCTCTAATTTTCAAGCCAAGTTTCATCGTCCTAGCATGTCTGGAAGTACCTTGAAGATGCTACATAAACTTTCTGTTTACCTTTCCAAAGCAATCGCGACGCCGAAACTCAAGTATGTTTGTCTTTTTCTGCAGTGTTGCTGTTTGTGTTCAAGAAATAAACCGCAGAGAAGCCGAAAGTCCATCCCTATGAGGATTACGCCCGCAAATAGAGGAGATAGAATAATGTTATATAACTGGTAATTTTTTTCACGACCATAGTTACTGCTTTTACTCTTTATTTTCTTGTTTCAAAGAAAATTGGATTAGTTAGCTTGTTTTTATACGGAATTTTCTTTTCCCTCTCCCCGGTTCCAAGAGGACTAGTTTCTGTTAGCCTCACCGTCAGCACTTGGATCAGACATTAAAATATAGATCCACAGATTAGCAGTGGAAAACCTGTCATTGCGTCCCGGGTAATTGAGATTTTACACATGTCTCAGCAGCAAAGAGTGAAAGTCACCCATTACCCTATGGAACCGACTTTTTACTATGTCTACACAAGCGTTTGAGCCTGAGGAAATAGGAGACTGTTACTCCACTTGGAGCGCTGAATTGTAATAAGGCCAAACTGAAACCTGGCGTGTCTCTTTGGATTTTCTTGTTGTCTTCTTGTCTTTTTCGTGTGTTTGAAGAATAAGAAAGGCTGTAGGGATGGTAAGCATTGTATCTCTAGCAGAAATAGCATTTTTATATTTCTGCTTTAACTTGCGGTCACCGGAATTCCGGACCCCCCCTAACCCCCCACAATACCCGAATCCGGTCCGGTTCTGTCACTGATCCACGTAGGGCTTGTGCTTGTTCTTCCCACCAAGTTTCATTCCGATCGCTCCACTCCAAGCATGTCACAAGGTTTCCGGACCCCCCCCCCCCTCCGACCCCCCCCAGCTTCATCGGATCCGATTAGGACTTGAAATGGGACATCCGAGACATGTGGTCTTTCTACATATCAAGTTTCATAATGATCCGATCACCCGTTCGGAAGTTATACATACCTCAAGAGTCCGGATTCCACCTCCCTCCACTCCCCCACGATGGTCGGATCGGGAAGCTGACTGTTTCCAGGTTAATCTGGTCGTGTCCCAGATTTGCCTGCCAAGTTTCATCGTCCTAGCCCACCTGGAAGTATCTTAACTCCGTAAGACCGGAATTCCGGAACCTCCCTCCAACTCCCCCCCCCCAGTGCGCGAATCCGGTCCGGTTCTGTCAATGATGTACCTAGGGGTTGTGCTTGTTACTCCCACCAAGTTTCATCCCGATCGCTCCACTCTAAGCGTTTAACATGATTTCCGGTTCCCCCCTCCGACCCCCCCCCCCCCCCACATTCATCGGATTCGGCCCGGACTTGAGTTGGGACATGTGAGACATGGTGTCTTTCCAAATATCAAGTTTCATTAAGATCCGGTTACCCGTTCGAAAGTTATGCATGTCACTAAATTCCGGATTCCGGCTCCCCTCCCTCCCCCAACGATGGTCGGATCGGGCAAGTGACGATTTCGAAGTTAGTTTGGTCGGGCCCCTAATACGCCTGCCAAGTTTCATCGTCCTAGCACATCTGGAAGTACCCTAACTCGCGATCACCGGACTGACCGACCGACCGACAGACCGACCGACCGAACGACCGACGGAAAAGTGATCGGTATATGGCACTTGGCCGGAAGGCAAGTTCCATAAAAAGGAAAAACAAAAACACAAAGTACATGAACAATAACAATAACACTTAAAGGACGGTAACTAACCATACTCGATCATTCCTGGCCGCACAGACGGGTGATCCAGGGGTGGTTGCAAGAACGAATGATTCGAGCACGGAGATCTTCCACCGCGGTAACAGGTTCATTGACTTTAAATCTGTTGATTAAATAGGTGTTCCGCGTCCACAGTGGCAATTTTAGCAAAAATTTAAGGTAACGAAAGAATGGTGAAAAACGGGTAAAAAACGTGTAATAATATTCCAGAAGGGGGTGAGGTAGAGGACATGAAGAAGGGCTACAGTATTGTACAAAATAGCAAGATATTTCCGACAGAATCGACACTTATTTGCCACTATGGATGTACACCGTTTTTTCCCCAAATGTTTTCCCGCAAATTCCCGTTGGCTTTGTTGGGAACAAATTCTTTCCTTCTTTACATACACTGTAGCGAATAACCACCTTTATCTCATTTGTCGCCTTTCTTGTTTTTGGGATCCCAAAACGTAAGTGGAGGGATACCTATGACATCGCAAAAGTTGTCCGTCCGTCTGTCCGTCCGTCCGTCCGTCTGTCCTTCCGTCTGTAAGCACGATAACTCTCGAAGGGAATGAGATATTTTGATGAAACTTGGTGTGAGCATTCTTTGGGTCAAGAGTAAGGTCGAGTTCGTAGATGGGTCCTGTAGCTCTACATTTAGGGGTGGGGGAGGGGGTTCAAATTAAGGGACAAGCAAAATATTTTTAAACATCTAATGGGATAGTCGATTATGGGGTAAGAAGGCATGCTGAACAGGAATATGAAAACCATTTTCTCGCCGGACAAGTAGTTCACCCGGAATCCGGCCAAAACCGGAAAGTTTGTTAAAAGTAAAAATTTTATTTGAAGTCGATTAGATGTTGGATCCAGGGGTAAGAAGGCATGCTGAACACGAATATGAAAACCATTTTCTCGCCGGACAAGTAGTTCGCCCGGCATCCGGCCGAAACCGGAAAGTTTGTTAAAAGGAAAATTTTTGTCTGACGTTGATTAGATGTTCGATGTAGGGGTAAGAAGGTATGCTGAACAATAATACGAAAACTGTTTTCTCGCCAGACAATTAGTTAGCCCGGAATCCGACCGAAACCAGAAAATTTGTTAAGAGTAAAAGTTTTATTTGAAGTTGATTAGATGATAGATCTAGGGGTGAGAAAAGGTGCTGAATCCGTATGACAATCATTCTTTAGCCGGATACGTAGTTCTTTAGGAATCCGGTTGAAACCGGAAAATTTGTTAGAAGTTAAATTTTTCTTTGAAGTTGGGATGTTGGATATAGGGGTAAGGAGATACGCGGAATTCGTTTTTGAGCTTTAGTTTTCGCCGGACAAGTAGTTCTTTAATTTCGCCAAAACCGCAAAATCACAGAAGTAGGGTAGGATCGTTTCGATCGGCTTATAGGGGTAAATATACATGCTGTATCCATATCTGAACTTGGTTTTCTTAATGATTAGCTGTTTGGCCTGGCGAAGAAAAAACCTTAGCCTACTGTCTGGATCAGATATTGAATTTTTGGGATCCCATCGGAACCTTTGGTCTTGTTTCCTTATTTCAGCAGCTACTCTTACATTTTAGCTGTTTGTCTCGCTCATTTGCTTGAATGTGTATCTCCTCATCAAGACGTTTCGGCGAGTGTTTGCTTACACTTCACTATCGTTTGCTTTTATGAAGTGACGCGCCGAATTATGCTAGTTTCCGTCGTGGAAAAGGGAGGATGGATTTAAAGGCGGAGGCCATTACGTCAGTTCAGTCTGACTTTGGACAGTGTAGCCTAGATGTTTGGATATCTTCCTTTGATGATTCTGGATCGATGTGGTAGGTTTGGTTGAGGGCATGTTTAGTCTGGAGGATGCGCCAAGGGGACTTGGAATGAACAATATGACAGGAAAGGCAGGCCGGAGTCGCGTGGCCGCTTCTACCATGTTACAGTATGGCGCATCCTGAAGGGTTATTCACTCCCCGACACTTGGTGTACATGCTTTCCGGGCACCCCGGCCTAAATTAGGCCGAGAATTAAGCTAGGTGGTCACAGAACGCGAATCTTTTCCGCCACGCGGCGCGAAACAAATTCGACTTGGAGTTGAAACGGCGGGGCGCGAATTTTTTCCGCTCGCGACGTCAAATTCGCCCAGGCGAACGCGAATTCGCGTTCTGTGGGCACTTAGACTTAGGCGATACATCTTATAACGCTTCTAAATGTGCTTCTTTTAATTCTACCACCTGGTAACCGGTGCCGGCACCGGGCACTCGGTGTACACTAAAATTGAGAGTGGGCAACCCCTCGCGCATCACTTCGGGCTGTTTAACTCGCGTAGTATCTTTTCTATTATTTTTAAATTTCCTGATAAATATTTTTTCTTAGCCATTTACTGTCAGCTCATCATCATCAACTCACTTAAATTAGGCTATCCTTTTACAACTTTAATGTTTAGCTACGAATAGAGATTTAGCCCACCCGACGAAAACAAATAATTTTAACGATGCGAGGTGTAGGAGTTTTGACTTTGAGACTGAATGATCAGTATTTGCTGACTATTCTGAACTGAACTTTTCATTTTTCTGAACGTGTTTTTGACCCTTCTTTGTTGTTTGATTACTGTCTTAGAGCACAATCTGTCAGATCGGAGGTTCCATACTTTAACCACAAAAGTATAATAGGTAGGCTATCGCATCCTATTTCTCCTATTCTGCACATTGGAGTCAAAGCCTGGCTTCCTTACTGGCAGTGCTGCCAGTATAGAGTATAGACTCGGATCCCTTTTCGTTAGGTAACGGTGCAATCCCTTTATACTTGTCGTTTGTTCCGTTCGAGGTTTCATTTTCCCAAAACTGTTGTTCAAATTTTACCGATGTGCCGGATGCGATGCTCACTAGAAATTGTCCGGTAAAGTGGGAGGCTGAGGTTGCAGGAACCAAAGTGAGGCAGCCGCAGTCAAAACGTAAGGATGAAAATGATTGTGTTGCGTTGAAAATCGAAAAAGTTGAAAAAATTCGGAAAGAGTTCTTCGTTTCGTTCTTCTGTTTACTTCGAAAAGTTTTTAGCTGGAAGCGAATTGGGCCAGCCGAAGGACTATTGTTGGATGAAGGAAAAATGTGGTAACAATAGTCCTTAGGCAAACACTTTCAGAAGTTTGATAACAGGTAACGCATTTTTTCGCATCCTTGTATTAAACGTTATGAGAATATACCTGTTATGACCCTTTGGGTGTTATTTTTCTCGCTGACAGTATAATCGGAGGGGAAATGGGATGGGGGTTGAAGCGGACAGGGTGATACAGTGAAAGCAACGACTCGCATCCTCGTAGTCTGATTTCTTACCTTCGAGTTAATCCTGGTTTTCTAATGGCCAGTGCTGCCAGTATTACTATATATTAAAACACTACATTAATATTGTGCACTACTATATACACTATACACTGTATAACCGAGGGGTTGCCCATTGTCGATTTTAGTGTAGAGCAAGTGCCCGGTGCCCGGCCGGTGCCGGCACCGGTTGCCACGTGTTAGCCGGCGCGTGGGTACCCCTTCGTGTAAAACTAGACTGTCTGCCACTAAAGACCACCAACACTTTTTCCAAGGCTTTTTCACTCTCAATTGCTACTATGATAGTAACTTTTCGCTTAAAACAGCTCTCTTAGGATTAAACAGCAGACATAGCGTTATCTACCGACAAGAAGTCTAATCTAACATATGTCTTGAAGATCTCCTTGAGGCATGTCAGGTGCCACTACAACCGACCGAAACTTTTTGATAAGCAACTCTGTTTCCGCTTTTATTCACACTTCAGGTAGATCAAAGGCCGTTTTTTAATAATTTTCGTAACAGTGGTGCCCGGTCGGTGCCCTTTGCCCTGGGCAACTTGACACTTGACCTTTCTTCAGAATTACCGATGAAAAATTCTTTGACTGTGTAGTTGTCTGGTAGTTGTATGGAAAAGTTGCATGTAGGCCTATTGATATGTATTACTATGGAATACTTTAATTTAACATGCCTCCGACTGGGTTAATCTTTAGTTGTATCCGATTGCATCCAGTCTTGCTGTAGTAGCATCCAGTTTGCTAATAGTACCATGCAGTGGCAACAGTTACGACTGCATGCTACTTTTTCGTACAACTCCACACGACAAATTCTCGAAAATTTAAGGGCTGTCCAATCTGCGCGAGCCACACTCAGAATGTCAGCATGTCAATTAATCAATAATTTTATTACATTAGAGGAATTCTTCTCTGAACACTTCTCTAAATTTGTACTACCTTGGTTTTGTTTTCCGCCCCTGAAACAGTCAAATGGGAATGATAAAATGAAATTTATCTGCTAAGAGCCAATTGTTTCAGGTTTCTTGTGACTGAAAGGATGAAATGCAGATTCGTATTATTTCGTCTGCTGTTTATTTTTGAATGTTCTGGTTCTTCTTTTTGGATACTTCGTACGGTTAGGAAAGTAATGCAAAACTGTTGAGATACTAAGAACTCCGTGATTTCACCGTTTGGGGGTCTAAAAGCAACGGAGAGCGAAAGATTAAAAAACATAAGTCTGCTGCTAAAAATATCGTCTGCTTTTTATTTTTGAATGTTCTGGTTCTTCTTTTTGGATACTTCGGACGATAAGGAAAGTAATGCAAAACTGTTGCGATACTAAGAACTCCGTGATTTCACCGTTTGGGGGTCTAAAAGCAACTGAGCAACGGAGGGCAAAAGATTAAAAAATATAAGTGTGTGATTTTAATCTGACTTTTATTTTACTTAAATTATTGTTTGCGCACATACCTGTGCATTATTGTTTGCTAGGTTTGAATTTCGTCAAACTCTTCGGTGCCGTTCAGAGTTAAGAGACGTTCAAAGCAGCACAACTCTACTGTGCCGGCATAGACTGGCATATAAAATGCCAGAATTGATGCCAGAATTGAACTAAACCAAACGTTTCCAAATAATATCACATAAGGTTTGGAGTGGTACGAAAGAAGAAATAGGTTCGTTTCACCGCTAAAGACAAAATATATTTGTGGAACTTTGTCATTTCGAGCCCATAGAGGTATACACTGTTGCAGGCTTGTGCAGATTTGGGCACGTTTTACGACCCCCTTATCTGTCTCCGGCTGTGTTGGGAATGAACCGTCTGGTCATAGCTGTGATAGGTTTACTGCCAAGAACCCCACTTGGGAACCCAATAGAGCAGTGGCGGAGTACAGTGTTTTGAAACTCAGAAAGCTACAACGCCGCAATCCCTTTAGCTACCCTCCACCCTAGTCGTCAGCAAGAGCGATATGAATCCCCGTTGATAAACTTTATAATCCTTCTATTGAGATAAACGGGAGAATCCTTCTGGGGACGAGCCGAGGAGATACTCACTCTCTGGCACCCGGTCTACGTTCATTTCCGGCACCTTTCCGGTACCCTTCGGAACCGGCAACCGGTGTACACGGGTTTATGGAGTAGGTATCCCCTCGGGAAGAGCCGACAGTCTTTGGTCTAGGCTCTTTGCCATCGATTGATTTGGGGGTTTGTGATATTTGCGATGCAGGTCGCCAGATGAGCATCAAGTTTGACGAAAAGGGACCGTCAAATCACAATTAAGGGCTCCTGACACATCCTAATAAAAATAGACTTCCTGCTCAGGTACCGTTGGGGACATTTTGACGTGATTGACTTCCCGCAACGACTCCCGGCAAATTCCAGAGGACACACGCCGTGGAGTAAACAAAATAGCAATAGGCCTCCTCCACTCGATGGGTGAATCACTCACTTCTGTTTGCCTTGTCCGTCGAAAAGCAGTCACCTTTATAGTCGATGCAGTGATCGCAAATTCTGCGATTTGTCACTGGTTTTCGACGTCAAACATTCACAGATGTGACAAAAAATATCGCAGAAAATCTCACTTGTGACAAAAATGTTTCCAAAGCTTTCTGGCCGATTTCACGGCAACTCTTTTTGTCAATAAACATTTATTTGTTTTACCAACATATGGCAAAATTAGCTCGTCATAATACAGTAAACTGGAAGTTTAGTTTGTCCACAGAAATCTACGAGCTTTTCATTGACACTGGAAAAAGGACCGAATTTCGTAGGCGCCAGACTTTCAGAGGTTTTTGCGGCGAGATGTCACAGGTTCCGTGAGAGGAAAGTGGCAACACTGAGTCGGTGACGTAGTGTAATGGATGAACCTGTGATATAAGATGCCTTTGATAGGCTTAAGCAGATAACTTTTCATGAAGCTCTTGGCGTTTAGCCGTTATATGTCATTATATTACATCCGAACTTTAGTCCCGTTATTGTCTTAGTTTCCTTCCCATCGGTAAATTGGCATTTCGTTTCAGTCCGTGGTTTGTTTTTCTTGTTCAAATCCGTGGGATGGAATATCTGTTCTTGATTATCCTTTTCCAAGCAGCCCATTGTCTATGTTCCTCCTCATTCAATTAAAAGTTTGGTATTCCACCAGCCCGAAAGGGACCATTCAACGCTTTTCCTTGCGCGAAGTTGACCGAGAAAACAAGAAGAGAGAAAACGGAAAAGTATAAAAGGAGGAACAAACAATGCTCATCGGCCTCGACGCCAAAGAGCCCTCGGAAGCGATAAGGGGAAGCCCGATACACCTCGAAAAGCGCCAAAATGCAACAAACTGTCTTGGGTCGTCGGGGTGGATGAAGGTTGCATAGGAAGTTTGAAATCCCGGAATGCTTGATTTGTGTAAATCCGGCTGATTAGGATTCTAGATTGTTATAGGGTTGCCATCGCTGCTTCAAACCCAAATCTTTTTCAGAAATTATCGGTATCGTCACTTCTTTTGACGTAGCCATTTTTCACCTTCTGCCAAAGAACGTCATGTACACTGTTTCGTTAAATGACCCCTCATGCTTATTCTCTGCGTTTTATTTTATCCCTAGCTCCCGTATGGAAATATGAACTTCTGAAATCCCCGTCTTTCGCCATTGTTTCGTTTTCCACCTACGACTTTTTAGCGCTTTTTTCGCCTAGCCGAGTTTTGCCATGCGCGCACCGCAAACTACGCGGAAAGCTTCAAGGTCCGCCAACTCTTTCACGCATAAGAACCTGATGAGCTTCAAAGTTTTGTTTTTGATTTTGGAAGACATGGTAGGCCATCAGGTCTACCTTCTGTTTTAGACTTCTTTTATTTTCCTTGGTTTTCCCACTATTTAACCACGGCGCATTCATTTTTCAAGTTTTTTGTGTCCAGCCACCGCGTCGGAGATAGAAAAAAAAGGCTGGAGTCGACAAGCGCCTGATTTCACGTGGAAAGTAATGGTGTTTTCGAAAAACAATATTTCTGAGCCATTTCATCGTGGAAAGATCATTTCTAGTAAAGAGTTCTGCTTTAATAGTCCCTGTCTTCATACGCACACATCTTGAAAGTATAAATAAATAGTAAAGATTAGGGATGTTGAATTAATCAGTAATAAAGGTGTGACAGGCCCTTTGAGATGAGCTTTAAATAAAAACGAAATATTCTGATTGTTGAACAAAAACAGACGGCTGCCTAGTAACAAGTTTGCGGAAAATGTTTCCCCACCGAATCGTCTTTCAGTCTTAGCCCCCATGTCGATAGTTTCATTTCCAGCCTTCCCGGACTTTCCCATCAAATCTATGTAAACTTTCGATTAATTTTCATTGGAATGGCAAATGAGTTCGTTCCACTGTGGGGAATTGGTTATTAATGGATTTGGACAAATACGTCTAGCGGATTGGGTCTAAGATGGACTATGGATAATCAGTTTGAGAACATCGAAAGCGGGGAGAAGATGTGTATAGTGCTTTTAAGTTAAGGAATTATTAGGCTACAAAGAGACAAGTTGGCTCATTAAAATGATTGAAAAAACATTACGGACATTCGTTGTTTGAGTGTGATTCGTTATATCTTCTTGTACGTTAAAAAGATTGAACAGTCACTAATTTGTTTCAAAGTCTTTTGTTAAAAGCCGGTTTTGCCTTAGGCTAGGGTTTTGTTATTTCGTCTTATAAATCAATTAGTTTCTTAACAGAGCATCATTTTTATGTGCCTCTGGCATGTCTGATGATTGTGTGCCATTTGAGTGATTACCATCTTTTTTAGTAAATTGTACCTTAACTTAAAGTTTAACTGAAAAGCCAACTTATTTTTGTGTCATTTAGTTGAATACACTGAATTGTTTGGATTATGCAAAGGGATTTTTTTTTCCACTATCTGCTCTAGTTATGACGTTCAGAATATCTGCGGCCGTCCCCACAGCGAAAATTCTACTATGACGCGGGAAATTTTTATCTAAACACAAACAAGGCTTTTCAGTGGGCAGTGGCGATATTGGTGAAGATTGCTTAGTGCCTGAACAAAAAAAAGTCATAAGTTTTTCTTGTAAGGCATACAACAAACTATAGGTACCACAAATCACACGGAAATTCCACTATTTGAAAATCGATTATTCCTGAATAGCGGAACAACCAAGTAACGCATTTTTAGTGGGTCTTACAAGCCGATTTAAGTGAATAAGTGATAGGTAACTAGAATGTCCTATCCCAGTCCTTTTCGGTTAAACTTTAAAGCAGAACTGAAACCTGGTACTAGTCCAGTATTTTCCGTCTCAATAACATACGCCATTCCTATCCGCCTATTTTGGATTTTTCTTTCACAATTGTTTGGATGCTTTTGCGCTCGAGCCAAATATGATCTTCCCATGGAGAGTCTTTTCATAATTAAGCCCCCGTCCTCGCCCCCGTCGATCTATTTCTGTCCCCAAAGCTTTGAATTTTTCGCGATGAGTCCTAAGAACAACTGACTTAAGCTATTATTGTAATAAATAAAAAATCGAAATATGTTATAATTGTTAACTCTTGGCTACCACGACACGCGAATGTTCATTTCCGCTCGTTGGTATCTTTATTGCCACTTATTGGCAAAAATCGTTTTGCTTCAGTTTTCTTTATGTGACGCACGAAAACTTTACGTTGAAAACATGTAGGTAGGTAGGTAGGTAGGTTTTTTTTATTTTTAACCAAAATGTTGGGTATAAAATAAAGTAGCATGAATAATATCCTGTTGCAGCAAAAACGAAGTCCTAAGGACTTGTGCTGCAATTTACAATACTACTTGTAACTAATAAATAAATAATTAAACACAACAACTTATAATTATCCACCTAGCCTATGAAATGTGTACAAAGTGAGTTAATTTGAAGATGGATTGTAAAGCAGGAAATTTGTTGGTGTTGATAAACAAAATATATCAAGCGCTTCCTTTAATTGTTTTTTTATCGCTTATGTGTGAATCAGTACCGCTTGATAAATATGTCATGAGGGTCAGAGCGGGTTATGCTGCCATTCCTTCTCACCAGGGCCGTATCCAGGGTGAAGACCTTAACCTCTGTTGTTGTTATTATAGTAAAATTTTTAACAAGCACTGCAGGTTCGAATGTTTGTTCTCAACAGTGCTTGTATAGTGTATTTAGAATTTGTGTGTAAAATTACAAAACTTGAACTTGAACTTGATTAATCTTCTGGTTTTAATGTTTGGTATGGATTAGGTCCGAACCGTCGGTTGACCCCCCCCCCCCCCCCGAAATAAATTCCTGGATTCGGACCTGCGTCCCACCGGATGTAGGTTTGGTTTGCGTGAGTGCAAAAACCGAGTTCGTCATCTTGAGTCAGCTTATAAGTTTCAGATTAGAATCTGTGAACAAATTGTTCCGGCCAGTGGTGAAGAGGTGTGCCGCAGAAGCGTGAGAGATTAATCCCTTAGAACCACCCTATCTTTGTAATATGACTATGCGGAGTCGAATATTTCCCCATACCCTGTCCGCTACGAACGAGCGGAGGTTACTTGCTTCGCGCCACATCACGTTTCGTTACCTCTGCAAATAGCTAAATCACTGTCAACCCGCGGATGAGAAAAAGTAGGAGTCAAAGCTGATTGGTTCTATATGGACGCGCTCCTTCCCTATTTCTTGTGCGATAAGCAACGGCAAAGATGGAAGAGGAGTAAACGGGTGTCAACATCAGCTCAAAGCTAGAGTAAATACCTCTAGATCCGCTCAATTTTGTCGGGGTTTTCATAGTCGCTGCATGCGACTAAAGACAGAAGTTCTACCTGATTATTCTTGCTTACAGGACGGAACAAAATAGTTTATTGTTCTGATAACAGTTTATCTTCACGATACCTTTTTTTGCAGCGCATGTGAGATCTCAAGGGGTCTCTGAAGACAACCCCCCTTTTATTACAATGGCAACGGATATGCTCAACTCCTTGAACGTATTGGCAGGGAAGATTTCACCACAAAATAGAGACATGCTCGGTCACACCAGGTAAGCATACTCTATATGACTAAGTCCAAAACACACCAGTGATCCTCAGGAAGAACGAGTAAACGTCTCACTAGCGACTCAAACTCAAAAACTCAAATCCTGTGTCAACCAATCACGGCGATCTTTGGGAGCAGATGTGATACCGCTTCCGGCTCTTCCGCTAGGTACCCGGCGATTTTGCATCGGCAAGGAGATTTAGTTTTGGCAGTTCTGGATAAAAACCTATAGAGGCCCTAGGTAGGGTTGCCACGGGTAACAGTATTTGACACTCTTTAAAGTAGCACTTACAAGAGAACGCAACACTGTTAGAGTACTTTCGAGTAAGTGTTTAGAGTACTTTTTCTTTGTCGCTTTTGGTTACAGGATACAACATTTTTTATAAAAACACCGCATTCCATACATTAGTTTGACTCTGTTTGCACATACCGAAGTATTTCCTGTATTGAAAAATACATTTTTTTTTCTTTTTTTAATGCAAAAGCCGACAGGTCAAATCAACAACAAATACAATAAAAAAGAACAAAAGGAAAACGAATCACAAATCACATACTCGTCATGAAAGACATTTATTTACATAAATTACAGAGGCGCCAAACGATGGATAACTGTTGGTACCCTACTCTGACCTACCCCACTACATATGAATTCTGACTGATTGATTTCTGAGCTTCACTCAAATCATCAGTATTGTGTTGGCTTAGAGTATCCAGCATTTTGGCATAGTGTATCCAGCGTTAGGCATAGGGTATCCACAAATCAGGGGTCTGTAGTAGACTGGGTCAGTTGCATTTCTATCAGTTGCACCTGTAGCTTTCAGTTTTGCTGAGATCAAGATAGCGAACAACAATCTTCGGTCGTTGGATAAATATATCTCTTAGTCTCCTACTGGTCCAAGTTGTCTCTTCTCCTGATGTTGTGATAGGCTTATTCCACCCGCTCATAAGGTTGCCCTAGCAATGGCGAAGTGCGGGGGAATGTTAATTGCTCGTCGATCCAAATTTCTTTCGTATCCTCCTACCATAGCCCAACTTCCCACTTCCAAAATATAATTCATAGCTGCGTCTTGTACGACGTGACCCTTTTAAATCTTTTTTCGCGAAACAACACTTAAAAGGGTCCTAACAAAATTTTTACCTTGACACATAACCTTTAAAAGGGTCGTAATAGATATATTCTCAGAATGTTTAGTACAAGGTTGCGCAAACATATGGTAAATGTTACCAACTTTGTTCAGCTTTTTTAGCCGTAACTAGCTCTCAGCGTTTGTGATTCAGATTGTCACTTTATATATTCTTCTATTTTATCATATATTTTTTTCCATCCCTGAATTTTTAAGCCCCTTTCTCACCCTTATTTTGTTTCTAACATGCAAAATCAGAAGTCGTAGATGAACTTTCATGTCTTGACAACACTTTCGTGGGCCTCTCTTTGGGTGCCTCTAGGCTGAAAGAGTGTGTTGTCACTTAGTTCACTGTTCTCTCAGACCCCCTCCTTGGGATTTTGTAACATAAAAGCCTCTCTAAAAGTTTTTTCCTCTCCCCTCTCTTTTCCCCAGAAAGGATTTTGTCCCACTTTCCTTCCCTGACAGGCTCTGTTAATATGTCTGAGAGTAAACTTATCAAGAAGAACGTTATCTTCTTAGCGTTGCCTTGGAAACGCCAGCAACACTTTCACGAATGAACAGCTTGACAGCATCGACGTCTCGAAGTTGATGAAATTAATCGCCAGGGCTGTGAGTCTTTATTAAATGTAGGAAACAAAGTTGTTTCGAAAATTAATAGACCAGAGGGTAGAATTTATACAAAAGGGAGATCATGAGAATAGAATGTTTTTCGGCCTGTGAAAGCTTTATCCTTTTTTTTGAATGCTCATATACTATAGGGCAGAAATTTATACAAAAGGAGGTCTTGATTTTGAAAAAGGGTGTTTGAAAGCTTTATCCTTTGTCTAGACACCATTTCTGATACTAGAATTCTTGTTCAAGACGTTACAGCGAAGTGTAAAATTTCTCAGGAAAGTTATTCAGTGGTAAAATTTTCTTTGTAAAATAACATTTTTGTATAAACTATCAAGCCATTGGGTAAAGGGGGTAGCTCTTTGTTGAAGTTTACACGCTTACACTTAAATCGGTTACTTTTTTTCTTAAAATACTTTTACTTGTAAAATAATATTTTTGTTGTATAAACTATGACGCCGTTGGATAAAGGGCAAGCTCTTTATTGAAGTTTACAGGCTTACACTAAAACGGGTTACTTTATTCTTAAAAAATTTATTTGTAAAATAATACATCATCTTGACAAAATAACCGCGAGCTATCAAGTTGTTCCTTTCCCCAAGTTAACATTGGTTCACAGTGTTTTTGCAAAAAAAAACATCACAAGTGATACACATGCAGCACAGAGAAAGAAGCTTTCAAAATACTTATCTAGCAGTATTAAAACAAAATTCAGGTAAATGGCCTATATAGAAAACCTTGAATAAACACAAATGTGGGAAAATAAAATAAAAAAGCCCGTATTAAACCATATTAGTTTCGAAGGTCATTCTGGTTATGCTGTCTGGCCTTTCCCAAATTTTTAAAAAGACCCCCCCCCCTCCGCAGTACAAAAACAGACTCCTGATTTTGAGCTACGATCTTTGACGTTTAAAAAAAAACTTCAAGACCCTTAGTAAAAAATCTACTTAGTATCCCATTACAGTTTCCCCGCATATCTCATTACATATATCAATGTGTCTCATTATTCAGTGAATTTTTATGTTTGTAGGATACTTTGTTCCTTTTTTGTACTCCGCAATTCTGTCCGCCCAAGCGAGTTAAGAATAAATAAATGAATCAAGAAGTACTGTATGGGGCAAATGAATATATAAGTTTCGCAATGGGCAAACGTATGTTCTTCGATTTCAAGCGGTGAGGAAAATCGGTCCTAATATCTGTCTGTATGGGTGAGCGATTCTTCATTGCAGCCCCGAAAGTACCGTTAATTATTAGTTAATCTGTTGATATCCAAGGCAAATAAAGAAAACTAATTTCCGTTATAGTTAAACACAGATAGATAATTCTTCGTCGTATCTTTGGATTTTGTTGCCTACTCCTTCGCCGTGTTTCACTGTTCATTGTTTATGGTTCATGCAGACACGGACCGATTTTCGCAGTTGGGTGCGAATTTCCTCCTTTGCTCCGTAGTTTCGACGCATCGTACGCAAATATCCCAGTAGCGACGCGAGTTTCGCATGCTTATTTTCGCCTACTTTTTTTGCATGCGAAATCTTGCCGGACTGTGTGCATGTATCTTTAGAGATCAACAGGAATAATAGAATTAAAATCTTCAGTTTACGTTCTCTATCTGTGGGGTAAAGCGTTCGTCGGCAGAGAGCCACGGTTCCGAAGACAAGTTGTTAAAACAGCTTTAAGGAGCAATAAAGAAGGTTCGGAAGTCAAAACAAAACCCTAAAAACGGACTCGCGTCAGTTCGTTTATCGTGTGGGTGGAAGTGAAAACACTTAATGGCTTGGACTTACGAAAAAGCTGAGACTATTATTTCTTTGTAAACTTTGATTGTATACTTCCAAAAAGTATGGTAAAAATAAAACATAAATTTCAACCACGTATGGTGATTTTTTCTTTCGTGGAACTGCATCACTAAAGGTCCATGCGATTTTTCAGCATTTCTCGAGGCCCAGAGGGCATGTCATCCCTTATACGCCCTTCATGAAATTCCTTCCAGATTAGTTCTTTATTTGGCCGCTAGATGCGCTAGCATATAAAGTAAACAATAACAAGTTATTTATTGGCGTACGTTTTGGCGGCAATTCGTCATTGGATTTTGTGAGGGGCTTATACTCCAACATCATGATCTTGTTCTTCAGCTATCCTCCTGTCCTATGGCGGTTCGCGCCCATTTTTCATTTGGTCGGTCTTTGTGTGAAGTTACAAGATTTGAGAAGGGGATATTTGGGCGAGAAACGGTGGACGAGTAGGGTTTGGCAAAAGCGAGTATTGGTCAGAACATCGTGGGGTCCTGGGTACAGGTCCGTATCCAGGAATATATTTCGGAGGGGGTTTTCCCTGCGGGTCGGACCTAGTCCGTAACAGTAAAATATAGATCAAAAGTTCAAGTCCAGAAAAAATAATATTTTTGCATGTTTCGGGGAGGGTTTGAACATATACAGCCCTGCCTGGGTATGATGACGAGACGAACAGGCTAGATTATTTTGCGGGGCTATGAAAAAGAGTCAACTCGCCTTGAACTTGCACAGTAAAGTTGGTCTTGTACCAGTTTAGACCTCCAAGGGGATTAGTTTATATTTGTCACACCTCGCCTTACTATTAGTATCATCCATCACAGAGTTTATTTTTTCAGTTCAGTTCAATTTATTTCTTCAACATGTTCAACACTCAATATATCCTTAAACCAATAGCCCGTCTCAATATGTGAGAACAGGACAACAAATTACCAAGATCTATTTATCAAATTTTTTTTGTTTATACACTTGGCTTCAATTCACTCCAAATCAACTTTCTTCACTCGAACACCCACAACCAACATACCTACCCAATTCCCAATAGCTTACAATGGATCCATAAGTTAATGAAAAAAATAGTTGCAGTTTCATCATTCGGACTGAAGGGTAGTGCAAAACTATCGTCGTCGTTTTAAGTAAACATATATCGTAGCAGTGTTTTACTTAATCGTTCATGATGGTGATGGTCATTGGGGAAAGAGGGTCCAAATCCCCTGGTTGATCTGAACTGGGATACGGAGAATTTGTCCCTTTATCATGTTTCCGCTTTCAAACACGGTGCTCAGTAATAACAAGCAATAGCAGAGCGATGTCGAATACAATCAGTATCGGGAATGCGGCCGAGATATATATTGGTATGAAGTGCTTTTTAAATTAAAGAACCTGAACCTGAATAAAATAGGAAATGAAAGCGTGAACTGTCTGTTTGATTTTGACGTTACTCCCATCTCCTGTTTACTAGAGCTCCGACTGAGTATCTGATTTAGCGTAATTCGTTCACCTGTATTGTGCAATAGGAGGGGGCTACCACCAGGAACTCGTCCACCTATAGGTACACCTTCGGAGTCCACGATTGTCTCCCCATGAACACCTAATCACAGTACAGGTGATTCCCCTCTCACCCTTCTAATAGATTCACATATGTTTCCGAGAGTTTGTTTTCCCAGAGTTGTTTGAGACAGGATTAGAACGTATCTGAACTTTTTGGAAGCCCTGGATGAGTGAAAAATTTATTACGCATTGCCCGAAGGCATATTATTATTATTGTAGGTGCAGTAAAAGTACTCAGATAATTTTACGGAAAGGCCGGTTATTAAATGAGAACTAAAAATAATGGGATGGTGGACAGGTCAAAATAACACTAAGGGCCGTACTCATAGCGCCGCCACTACTCTTACGACATTTAAAGCGAAACAAACTTGCGGGTCTAGACATTTCTAGTAAAGCTAAGAGGTCTGAGGTCTGCACACATCGAGGAAACTGGGGAGGTTGTATCTTTTTTTGCGGTGTCAAGGATATGAAGTTATTGGAGCCAGCGCTGGTGCACGACCGATTGAGTTTCAGTAGGGACGTTCAGTATCGCTAGTGGTGCTAGTGTCGCTGCTATTCGAGTGTGTGTCACTTTTTACAAGTCTTGGCACTACACTCCCTAGTGCTATTTTGCTCTGGAACAGGTCAAACGGATGAGACAAATTCTAGGACATGTGTTCCTTCAGCTCAAGCTGATTTCGAATCATATGTGACTGCACTAGACGGATACGTAAAGGCCCATTCACAACGGGTTTTAGCTAATACTCGATACCAGCCAGTTCCCGAAATCGCTCTGAGACCGAGAATTAGCTGGGATTTTGCCGTTCGCAATTGATATTAGTGCCAGTTTCGGGTACCAGCTAGTCTCGCACCCAAGTTGAAATCAGTTCAACTTTTGAGGGTACTAGCCAATCACATTACTTTGGGGAATACTGAGGAATATTCCGATTGGCTAATGCTGAACCACGTCATACAGAATAGCAATGACCTAATTCACTTTCGTTTTCAAGACAGCAAGGAGTGGATGTGATTTTATCTATTGGGCTTGGTTCGAAACTAGCCAATCAGAATATTCCTCAATACTCCCCAAAATAATCTGATTGGCTAGTACCCCCATAAGTTGAACTGATTTCAACTTGGGTGCGAGACTAGCTGGTACCCGAAACTGGCACTAATATCAATTGCGAACGGCAGAATCCCAGCTAATTCTCGGTCTCAGAGCGATTTCAGGAACTGGCTGGTATCGAGTATTAGCTAAAACCCGTTGTGAATGGGCCTTAAGTTGAAACTTGTTCTACAGATATTTCGGCCTTTCTTGGCGAGGATCCTCTGTGAACAACAAACCTGGAACATTGGCACAGGTTTCATTTTGGTTCACCGAAACTGAGTTATTTGGGGATGCAAACAGATAAAAATCGCAAAATCTGGTTGTAAGCCACTACTGTGGCAACCCTGCTGGTGGGTGCTTTGAAGAGTGTTCGTCTGGATCTCGGATTGTCACCGGAAGAACACTTACATCTGTTAGCAAACTAAGGACCTATTTCCTCTCGTCAGTGGTTGCTTGCTTCATCGTTGCTGCTTCGGACGGGGAGGGGAGAGCGGAGTAACAAAGAAAATTTACAAAATCGCACGAACAGAAAGAACAAAATTATTAAATATGTATCATTTCTTAAAAACACTATAAATAGAATGACACAAAAAATCAGCAGCTGGAATATTGTCACTAAAAAACTAGTTAAGGATGTCATGGGCTGGCAGGCCGGCGGATGTTGTCTGGGATCGAGAAAGTTTGGTCCGAGTACACTTTGGTGTTGTCTTGAACGTTGGAGTGATTACGGAAGGACTTAGGAGGGTGGTTAATAAATTATATATTCATACAATGCATAAAATGGATACGTCAGCTACTTTGGCAGCGTGTTTCGGCCCTTCTTGGCAAGGGTCCTCGTCAGGCTGTTGAACTTCAGGAACAGTGTTGGAGAAGGAACGAGCCTGCAATATCGCTGCGAAAGCATCGTAGCTGACGTATCCGTTTTATGCATTGTTTAGATATATGTTTCCCAGTCAGCTTGAGCGCAAGGAGTAGTTAATAAATTACCTGAAGTACATTCCATGTCTAGAAGATCACATCCCCTGTTTGGACCAGAGGAGTTCATTTCTGTGCCTGATCTCGGGTCATATTCCCGTTCAGTGTTTCCAAGCGGACTAGTTTCTGCTAATCCCCCTATGCCTCACCATCAGCACTTGGATCAGACATGGTAAAATAGATCCACGTACAGGTTAGTGATTGGAAAACCCGAGGGGCTACCCACTCTCCGGCATCTGCTGTACACCCTTTCCCGGCACCGACCGAAACCAGCAGTGCCGGCACCGGTTCCGGACATAAGTTAGTCGATTCCCGCATCTAAAGTTGCTGATTTTAATGTTCCAACACGTGGCAACTGGTGCCGGCTGGTGTAAGCCGATGCCGGCACCGACCGGGCACCGGACACTTGCTGTACACTAAAATCGAGAGTGGGCAACCCCTCGGGAAAACCTGTCATCTGTGTCCAAGGTAATGGAGGTTTTGCATATGTCTCAGCAGCAGAAAGTGAAAGTGACCCATTACCCTATGAATCCGACTTTGTACTATGTCTACGCAAGGGTTGGTTATGAGGCAATGGGGGACTAATAGAACTAGTCCACTTGGAGCGCTGAACTGTAGTAAGGCCAATTGGTCTTGTGATTTCTTGAGCTCTTGCCTCCGACTTCTTCATCCCCTGCGGTCCCATTTGGAGAGGACGAAATGTAGTTCACGGACCGTTGGCAAAACAGTGTTCTGGCAAAGAAATTAGTTAAGACAGGGTCTCGGTGAAACTTTGCGTGTCCAAAGCTTGTCACAGTACTTGTATCCCAAGAATTTGCCTAGATAAATAAATTAGGAAGTTCATCCTGTTGTTTTCCTAAGTCTCGTTTGTTTAACTAATGATAAACTCGTACTAAGGATCAGAAATCAGTCATCGCAAAGGGTCAGGCGGTAAGGACATGTTTGAAACTGGTTCCGGAAAGATAACAGTGAAAAATGTCTAACCAATCTCCCATTTGATATCTTGTCCTGGATAAATAATCACACATTATTGTAATTTATGATAATTGGAGCAAAAGTGTAAAATATTATAATATGTTTATATAATATAATATTCAGTATAGCCTAATATACACAACATTCGAAGTCTAGGGACAGGCATGCACTCGATGAGCGACAATTTAAAATTTTAAACCAAGAAGAAATGGATTTCGTTTGTCACAATAATAAGAACTTCCGTTAATTTTGAAATTCGGGACAGGTAAAAAATAAAACGGTGCAAAAAGGCCGTCAGGTAAAAAATAAAACGGTGCAAAAATAAATGCACATATTGAAATTCTTGATCGAGCGTTAATGGAATTTTAAGATCGCTCGTATGAGTGTATCGGCTCTTGCCGTTTGCTTTTTTAGAGCTGCATTTCTCTCTCAGGTATGACGATCACGTTTCCTCGTTTTGGAGGAACTAAAGCACAAGTCGTAGTAGATACAGTTGCGAT
The DNA here is from genome assembly GCA_023053555.1 of Branchinecta lindahli. Taxonomy (NCBI): domain Eukaryota; kingdom Metazoa; phylum Arthropoda; class Branchiopoda; order Anostraca; family Branchinectidae; genus Branchinecta; species Branchinecta lindahli. The sequence continues at coordinate 16,352,587 of JAKZAO010000011.1, read as the reverse complement.
CGAGGGGTTACCAACTCCCCAGCACCTGCTGTACACTCTTACCTGGCACCGGCCGGCACCAACCGAAATAGGCGGTGCAGGCACCGGTGCCGACAATAAATTAGACGATTCGTCACTCATACTTTCGTCTAGGCGTCCACCTGTTGCCCAAGGGCCGTCAGGTTTGCGCCAACTATACTTCTCGAGCTCGGATTCCTTCTTGCACGTTATTTCCAATGCTGGTGTCAGTAAAGATGTCTTGTTCTTGTCCTTTAACAAAACTGATGTTTTTCGCAACGGACAAAACTCACCTGCCCTCATGCCAACTTCCGTTCACCTAAAATGCATAGTCAGTGTTTCTTTCCAAAGAGGTTTGTCACTCGCAGGAGTTGATGGAGCGATGTAGAGAGTGGGACTTTAATAAGCCGCGCCTGAACTGACGAACTGCGAACTTGTTCATTTTCTTCAAACACCTGAACGAATACCGTTTGTTCTCTCGTTTGCCGAGTTAAGCCGCAGCGGGCACTTGTCCTGCCCGTGTCTGCATTTTCAGAAGTTAATACCAACCTCTAAGGATTATGAGTCGTTTTTTGGGTAGTGTCGGGTAGTAATAAAACCTTAGCGGATTGCGTTATTCAGTATTTCCACCTATAGCGTATATAGATAATCGAAATAAAGAGCTGACTTTGGAGTTTTGATCTTTCGAACAGTTCACCTAACTTGTTGACGGCCTGGCACTCCTTTGGAGCTGCTCGGTGTCTGGGGGTCAGACCCTCACCTTCGTTCCTTCAGTGATGCCCTTGCCTAGACCGACTGTTTGGAGAGGAGTTAGGCCCCTCAATCCCAGGCACTAATTTAGTAGCTGTTCAGTGCCTAGCGCTGCCTCTGAGAGCGTTCCGCCCTGCTTACCGTAGTTACTACTCATGACGTCACGTATCCTGGCTTTTCGGCGTCAATCCTGGAACGCATTTTTATGGCACTTGAGCATACTCAAGTGCCATATAGCGATCGTAATGTCTGTCTGTCTGTCGGTCTGTCGGTCTGTCGGTCTGTCCGCATTTTGCTAGTTTGGGCACTTCCACATGACCTAGGACGATAAAACTTGGCACGCATATCAGGGATCCGACCAGATTAACTTGAAAATAATCACTTCCCCGATCCCACCATCAGTGGGGGAGTGGCGGCATGGGGAATCCGGAAATTAGCAACATCCATAACTTTGGAACGGATAACCGGGCGTGCATTAAACTTGACAGGTATCAAGAACAAGTGTCTTGGATGTTCACTGTCAAATTCGGATCGGATCCGATAATTGGTGGGGGAGCTGGAGGTGGACACCGGAAATCTCTTAAAACGCTTTTTCTAGTTTGTGTCAAACCCCTACCCCACTAGTAAAGCTCTGTGCATGGTTGCGTCATTTGTTTAATCGTTTGGGTGTTCGGGGAGAGCTTGTCTAATAAGATGGGTCGAAGGGGTTGGGATATGTGGTTGGATGGTGGTAGGGGTTGTTATAGATTAGGGGCGCTAGGAGGATGAAACTTGGCAGGCGTATCAGGGACCCGACCAAACCATCCTGGAAATAACCAGTTTCCCGATCCTACCGGGAATCCGCACAATCTCTTGAAACGCTTTTTCTAGTTTGTGTCAAACCCCTACCCCACTAGTAAAGCTCTGTGCATGGTTGCGTCATTTGTTTGCTCAAATAGTTTGGGTGTTCGGGGAGAGCTTGTCTAATAAGATGGGTCGAAGGGGTTGGGATATGTAGTTGGATGGTGGTAGGGGTTGTTATAGATTAGGGGGCGCTAGGAGGATGAAACTTGGCAGGCGTATCAGGGACCCGACCAAACCATCCTGGAAATAATCAGTTTCCCGATCCTACCGGGAATCCGCACAATCTCTTGAAACGCTTTTTATGGCACTTGCCTTCCGGCCAAGTGCCATATACCGATCACTTTTCCGTCGGTCGGTCGGTCGGTCGGTCGGTCGGTCAGTCCGGTGATCGCGAGTTAGGGTACTTCCAGATGTGCTAGGACGATGAAACTTGGCAGGCATATCAGGGACCCGACCAAACTAATTTAGAAGTAGTCACTTCCCCGATCCGACCATCGTGGGGGGAGGGAGGGGAGCCGGAATCCGGAATTTAGGGGCATGCATAACTTTCAAACGGGTGATCGGATCTTAATGAAACTTGATATTTGGAAAGACGTCATTTCTCAGATGTCCCGATTCAGGTCCGGATCGAATCCGATTAATGTGGGGGGGGAGTCGGAGGGGGGAACCGGAAATCATGTGACACGCTTAGACTGGAGCGATCGGGATGAAACTTGGTGGGAGGAACAAGCACATACCCTAGGTACGTCATTGACAGACCCGGACCGGATTCGTGCACTGTGGGGGGAGTTGGAGGGGGGTTCCGGAATTCCGGTGATACGGAGTTAAGTTACTTCCAGGTGTGCTAGGACAATGAAATTTGGCAGGCAAATCAGGGACTCGACCAGATTAACCTGAAAATAGTCAACTTCCCGATCCGACCATCGTGGGGGGAGTGACGGGAGGGGGAATCCGGAATCTTGAGGTATGTATAACTTTCGAACGGGTGATCGGATCGTAATGAAACTTGATACGTAGAAAGATCACATGTCTCGGATGCCCAGTTTCAAGTCCGGACCAGATCCGATAAAGGTGGGGGGGATCGGAGGGGGAAACCGGAAAACTTGTGACACGCTCAGGACACGCTTGGAGTGGAGCGATCGGAATGAAACTTGGTGGAAAGAACAAGCACAAGCCCTATGTACGTAAGTGACAGAACCGGACAAGATTCAGGCACTGTGGGGGAGTTAGAGGGAGGGGGGTCCGGAATTCCGATGATCGCAAGTTAAGGTACTTCCAGACGTGCTAGGACGATAAGACTTGGCTTGAAAATTAGAGACTTGACATGATTGGCTTAGAAATAGTCAGTTCCCTTATCCGACCATCGTGGGGGGAGTGGAGGGAGGGAGAATCCTGAGGTATGTATAACTTTTGAACGGGTGATCGGATCTTAATGAAACTTGATATTTGGAAAGACCTCATGTCTCAAATGTCATGTTTAAAGTCCGGATGTAATCCGATGAATGTTGGGGGGGGGAGGTGGAGGGGAGAACCCGAAATCTTGTGACACGCTTAGAGTGGAGCTATTGGGACGAAACTTGGTTGGAAGAAGAAGCAGAAGCTCTAGATACATCAGTGACAGAACCGGACCGGGTTCGGGCACTGTGGGGGGAGTTTCCAGATCCGACCATCCCTTAAAGTACTAATCGCAACCACAACGTACAAAAAATACTTTTTTGCAAAATATACATTTTCGTGATCCCTATGAGCCCGTGATCATGTTTGCCTTAAGGGTTTTGCTCACAAGTGATTTCCTTAAAGTACAAACAATACTTTTGAGTAAAATATACATTTTCGTGCTCCTGATGAGTTCATCATGTTTTTTACTTCAAGAGTTTTGATTACAAATGATCACAACAAACCCACAAATTGACGAATTCCTACTTTCATCCTCTGACCCAGCCTTGCAAGTGCCATATGAGCTTCCAGCTCTTGTTCTAGTTCTTGTCAAATCCCTACCCCTTCTTCACTGCGTAGTTTCATGCGTAGTAGGAGTTGATATAGATTAGGGGGAGCTAGGACGATGAAACTTGGCAGGCGTATCAGGGACCCGACCGTGTCCTAGACCACTAGGCTAATCGTATTTGTGATTCGACCGACTGCGGGAACAGGTACAGTTTAAGGATTAAAATAAGACCAGGATTAAAATAAGACCTCTAATAGAGATTATTTGAATTGCAGTTCCGTGAAATTTACTTGTTTTAAAGAATCTTTTGGTATAATTGGTCTTTGAATTACGCGTATAGGGACCCGACCAAATTAGCTTAGCAATAATCACTTCCACGATCCGGCCATCATGGGGGAGCAGAGGGATGCGGAGTCGGGAAACTTCTAACATACATAACTCTGGAACGGGTAATCGGACATGCATGGAACTTGACAAGTTGCAAGGACAGGTGTTTCAGATGTTCAGTTTCCTTTCAAATCCGGACCGGATCCGATAACTGGTGGAGGGGGGGCTGGAGGGGGAACCGAAAATCTCGTGAAATGCTTCCACATAAGCTAGGACGAGGAAAATTGACAGGCGTATCAGGGACCCCACCAGATTGACTTGGATATGATCATTTCAGGGTTGCCACTTTACTAAAATCAATTCACTGGGCAAAAGGAAAAAAGTAATACCAAACAAGAAAAGTACTCAGACCGTGTTGCTGGGTCATAGTCACCTTGGAAATAAAACCTGACAACTACCTTTTTCTTAAAATCTGTTGCCAAAGTACAAATAAAGTTCTATTGTGGGCACAGTTATACTACCGGTGGCAACCCTGGATCCTTTCCCCGATTCAGCCACTGTGATGGGAGTGGAGGGATGCGGAATCCGGAAACTACTAACATGAATAACTTTGAAACCGGTAACCAGACATGCATGAAACTTGACAAGTGTCAAGAACAAGTGTCTCAGATGTTCTGTTTAAAATCCGGGGGGACCTAGAGGTTCGAACCTTCCCAGGAAGAAGAGGAGTTGTAGACCTGCCTTCTTAACTTCTTTTTACTTCAACAAGTGTAAAATAAAATGATATTCGGCTCTGTATATAACTCTCAAGCAAAAAACTCCCGCCTACAGTTCGCTTATTCTTACAAGTGCCATATGAGCTTTCAGCTCTTGTTTTTTCAAGCAAAGTATTGTGCCACTGGTAATCGAGCCAGTCACGGAACAGAGATTCTTAGTTACCAACTTACAACGCTCCCGAGCGTAGTAAGCAAATAGCTACTGTTAGTTACTATCTCAAGAAGGTTGGAACGGTCAGCGTATAACGTTTCACGAGGTTGGAATGAAAATAGTAACTAATAGTTACTATTGTTATAAGGGCTCTTTGTGCCCTCAACGATGTGATGCCCTTGTCTAGGCTGGCTATTCTTTGGAAGATGGGATGTGGCTTCCTTAGCTCGTGGTACTACTAGGTCTTTCTCGGTACCGTACACTGGAGAAGAGTTTGGGTTTCTCAGTGAATGAATGAATGAATTTATTACGCGCAGCCCAGTAGTTAGGCATTTGCACAGTATATACACAAAAAAAGATAAATAAATGCTTAAAGTTTTTACTGAAAATTTAAAAAAAATGAAGAATTATTTGGATTCTGCAAAGTGATTTTTTGATTTTCCACTATCTGCTCTAGTTATGAGGCTCAGAATATCTCCGGTCGTCTCCACAGCGTAAATTCTACTATGACGCGAGAAATTTTAATCCCAACACAAATGCGGCTTTTCAGTGGGCAGTATGGTGAGATTGGTGACGACTGCTTAGTGCCTGAACCAAACAAAATGGTAAAACTTTCTTGTAAGGCATACAACAAAAATACAAGCGCATAGAGGCATCACAAATCACACGGAAATTCTACTATTTGAACATCAATTATTCTTGAATAGCGGAACAACGAAGTAGCTGATTTTCAGCGGGTCTTAAAGCCAATTTAAGTGAGTAAGTGATGGGTAACTAGATTGGCCTATCCTAACCCTTTTCGGTTAAATTTTAACAAGAAATACAGAACGGCATTAGCACGATATATACAACAACAACAAAAGATAAATAAATGCAAACAACGAAAGGCGAAAAGAATAAAAATCTCAAGTGTCCGTTATTTTCTTTGACCTGCTCAGCACCAGGCATTGAACAAGGTTTGGGACCTTCATTCCGTGGCATCCCGTAGGACCTGCTCAGTACTAGGTACAGAAGAAGGATTTGGGTTCTCCAGGCACTTCGTAGAGCCTGCTGCCTTGTGCCTAGCGCCGCCCTCTTGCCTCCGAACGATCACCTTGCTTGGCATGTCTGTCCTTTAGGAGATGGGTTTTTCTTCCCGCAGGAAGAAGGACTTGGTTTCTCCAGGCACTCACTCCACAGGGCCTGCTGTCTTGTGCCTAGCGCAGCCCTACTCCTCCCGAACGATCGCCTACCTTGGCCTTTCTGTTCTTTAGATAGATAGATATCGCTTTTATTCTTTTCGAACTATCATGGTAAAAGCCAAATTTGTCGAAATCCCTAGTGCCTGCTCAGCACCTGGCTATCAAGCCCGCACCTGACTCCCCCAAACGATGCCGATGCCCGGACTACTCTCTGCAGGAATGGGTTGCGTTGGTGATGTTTTTCCCCATACGCAGGACAGTTTTTGCCGTTGCCTCTCTTTGCTTCCTGTGAAGGTCGCTGGCACCGACCGCCTGTTTGTTCGCAAGCACAGGTTCATTTCCGTGATTTTTCTGGCAAGGAATCCCAGAGCCGGTGCACCTGGCAGGCTCCCATGCCGTTGACAGGTCAGAACTGGAACTAACTTGAGCCATTATTCTTGCCACGAAAAAATCCATTAATTGCTGTAGACTGGATGCTTGCCGGGGCCACCAAAGAGGGTGGAAAATCTGTGGAAGATGAAGCATAAAAGAGAGTCTGTCGCACGTGACTTTCACGTCTCATTTCCTTTCTTATAGGAATAAAAAAGATTTAAGCGAAATTTGAGAGGCAGATGGTGGCAAGGAATTCCTCACTCTTTAATTCCTACCGTGAAAGATTAGCCTCCTGCGTTCCATGAAGGACGAAAAAAACGAAAACTTACTGAAGCCTCTAAAACGACATGATATTCGTTGACGTTATTTGATTGAAATTGTTGATTTGTTGATCTCATTTGCTGATCCAAGTTATTGTTTTTTTCTGTGCGAAAGTGTAATGTTTTCCTTTTATTTTATTTTTTCGTTTGTACTCCGTCTTTTTTTGTTGTTGAAAAGACGGATGAGCGATAAATAAATTAAAAAACAAATTACTCAAAACGGAAAAATCAGCGTTTTGATTTATTTTAGGATATTAGTACCAGCAGGTCGGGCTGAAGGGTTGTTTATTCATTGACACTGTGAAGTCCTAGAGCCGTGTCCACATCTTCTTCCGACACCACCACAGGCGGATTTTTTGCTTGCAATGGCGCAGTGGGGCTGATGGTGGCTGTTTCTCCTTATCCGTTCGTGGTCAAATTTGCGGCACTCACCGTTCACCAGTCACACATAGGGCGGAAGGGCATTTTTCACTTCTTTGATCGGTTTACTTTCTTCCTTCACCCAGTAGCAAATAATCAGGCCGCGAACTCAAGAATTAGTTTCGCCTTTTCCTGTGATGAGATAAATAAGATAAGATTTGATTCGCGCTAAGAGCCAACGGCCATGAATGAATGAATATTTAATAGCCAATTGGCCGTAAAAAACACATAATGATTACAATACACTTTACCTAACTCAATACATATCTTATTCAACTAATACACTCTCTTTTGAATGTATACTTGCCCCTTACAGACAGCTCTCTTGTCTACCCGTGTAGTTCTTCTTGTTACCGAATGCCTGCGATCTGATTCAAGTGGCTACGAGTTATGTTTCATAGATTAGCTATATTGAAGTTCTGTCGCTCTTTCGATCCTCTTCCGGGAACTGTTTTTTTGAAAAAAGAGTTTTATTTTGAAAAAAGAGGCGGAGCATCGGGAGGTTCTAATGTAAGTGTTATAAAGTTTTCACTTTTTTTGTTGTTTTTTGTTTTCTTTTTTGTTGTTTTATTTTTTGTTGTACGTGATCTTGCTTTTGTGGTAGTTGCTATGGCCAGTTGGGTTTTTTCAATAAATATCATATCATATATACAGCCCTCTTGTCTGACACAGTTGTTTTTCTGATTACCGAGCGCCAACGCTATTGTTTAATTGGTCCGGAATGATGTCTCATAGATAAGATGTATTGAAGTTATTGTCTTCTGTGTATTTCTTATCATCTTCCGGGAAGTCATTTGATATATTTTGCGGTTTCAGTTTCTATTCTCTCGTGGTCACAAGTGTAGGGCAGTTATTCAGTTGGAGTGGTTATCTGGATTTCTGTTATATTTGTTGGATAATATACCTTATTATGATCAGCCGTCTGCCTTCTATAGCAGCTTAAGTTTGTGCAGTTCAAGCAAGACAGGTGAGGTAAAGATTTGTTGTTGTTTTTTTGCGTGAGTACGGTGGTTCTCTGACGATAGGTTTGCAGCTGACGAACAGACTTGACGAGCCTTCTCTTAAGATGCCCATGGAGTAAGTAAAAAAGCAGGTAAAGGGCGTGTCACCACTTAGGTCCATATTGTTTAATGGGCCAAAGCTTTCTGCAGCCCCACCTCTTCCGTTTTCTGCTTCTCCTTCTTCCTTTTCTAACACATGGATTTCTTGCCGAGCAACCGGCTCGAATTCGACACAGCTCAAGTACCGCCATCCTTTCAGTTAAAGAGGACATCCGTATTTTCCTTTTACAAGATCATATCATGTTTGGAAGAAGGTCTGGTCAGTCCCTCGCTGATGTCGTTATCGACGGATGAGCTGAAAAAGTTTTTAATTTAGCCTCTCGCTTTGAATGCCTCTCTTTCCAAATGCAAGGAGCCAAGTTTTCATAAGCTCTAATTTCTGAAAAAAAATGGAAGAAACTAAAAAAAACTGAACTGTGAAAAATCGAGAAATATTAACGGTCGAGTAGCTGATTGACGACTTGGTAGAAAGGAACTACTGTCGGCCGATAAAGAACTCAACCGACGTCACTTAATGAGCCCATAAGTCATATCAATGCGCGTTTCTTTTCCCATGAATCCGTCACCTGCAAAGCTTTCTTGACATAAAGTGTCATTTTCAGACCCTGACGACCATGTAGATCTGTCTTCCAGAGAGGCTGAAGATGAACTGACGCTGACGTTTGAAAGATTTTCCTTTATCCCATTTTCTGCCGACTCGCAGTTCTATCTAGCCAAGGGCATAAGGGTTATTTTCAGTAGACCGCTGCGTGAAACAGAGAAAATAAGGTTAAACAAATAATAGGTTTCGCTACGCCGCTGCTAGCTAATGGCGGTTTTGCCTCAAGTACCAGATGGATATTCGACGAGCTTTGGACTGAGATATGCTACCTCCGTGATGATCTTACCTTAGTTCATCCTTTTACCTCCGGAGGCGCTTAGGGCATCCAGGCAGAGCAGAGCTCTTCGAACAAACTGACGCTGACGTTTTGAAAGATTTTTTTTTATCCCGTTTTCTGCCGACTGGCCATTCTATCGAGCCAAGGGCGTAAGGGTTATTTTCAATAGACCGCTGCTTGAAACACAGAAACGAAGGTTGAACCAATAATAGGTTCGCTAGTGACGGTTTCTCCTCAAGTACCAGATAGATTATCGACAAGCTGTGGACTTTGGATATGTCACCTCGGCGATGGTCTTACCTTTGTTCATCCTTTACCTCCAGAGGTGCTTCCGGCGTCCAAGCAGAGCTGCCAGTCGTATGTTGCTTCGTCAGTTCATCTTCGGACGATCTGACGCTGATGTTTTGAAAGATTTTTCTTTTTCTTGTTTTCTGTCGACTCGCCGTTCCGTCGAGCCAAAGGCATTGCGGTTATTGTCGCTGCTTGAAACTGAGAAAAGAACGGGAAGCCAATAAACGGTGTCGCTGGTTACTGTTTTGCCTCAAGTACGAGATGGATATTCGACAAGCTTCGGGCTTGCGACATGCCACCTCGGCATTGATCTTCCTTAGTTCCTCCTTTACCCTCCAGAGGCGCTTAGAGCATCCAAGCAGAGCCACCAGCTGTTTCGTTGCTTCGTCGGTTCATCCTCGGACGAACTGACGTTGAGAAAAGAAGGGTAAAGCGGAATTCACACAGTCAAATCATTTGCCTGGCGTTGCGAATTTTTTCGGCTCGGAGCCGAAGCCGTTTTTCAACGTCTGGCGTGACGAATATCGTCAGGCGTGGCGAAATTCGCTCTATGTGTGAATTGGGCTTAAGCCAGTAAAAGGTCTCGCTAGTGACGGTTTTACCTCACGAGCTGGATATACCGATCTTCCTTAGTTCCTCCTTTACCTCCAGAGGCGCTAAGAGCATCCAAGCAGAGCCACCACTCGTTTCGTCGGTTCATCTTCGGACGAACTGGCGTTGAGAAAAGAAGGGTAAGCCAGTAAAAGGTCTCGCTAGTGACGGTTTTGCCTCACGAGCTGGATATTGTCAAGCTTTGGACTTAAGGACATGCCAACTCGGCGATGATCGTTACTTTGGTTCCTCCTGGACCTCCAGAGGCGCGTAGGGCATCCAGGAAGAGCCGCTAGTCTTCTGTCCGATAGGCCGCTGCCCAGATTTCTTCTCACCCCGACCAGGGACCCATAAATTACCTTTACAGGGGGCTTGTCATTTCCTATTATGCTTCTATGTTGCTATGTTGCCCGACCCTTGCCTACTTTCCAAAAATCCCACTTGGGTCGAATCGGTATTCTTGTTTGCCTCATTGGACGTGCGCGCCAAAGAGAGTCCTCCCTCAAGGCGCCAGCAGCCAATCCCAAATTTTGTCTATCTGGCCTTGGACGTGATTGTACTGTGAGTATTTCTCGAACTATCTTCCGGTCGGTCAACATAGCATCAGAAATCTCTTATTGACAACCCCCTGAATGGCGAGGCATTACAGGAAATTTATGGATCCCTGCCCGGACTGAATCGATGCGTTGATGTTTCGGAGAACCGACTGGTAAGTGCTGCGAAGCGTGTTCTTCGGCTTCTTCGTCTGGATTTCCCCGGTTCCTACTGGAAGACAGCGTTAGGAAGTCTCGTGTTTTCCAACCTAACGGCACGGACTAGGTATCTGTAGCGGCATATTCTGATGACTTCAGTGATAGGGGCTTACCCTGTCACCTGGCGTGTCGCCAGTTTTGACCCATCTGTCCAGTTTATGTTCAAGTTCCGCCTCAGGCAGGTGTTTTGGCGATGTGGCGGGTTTCAATCGGTGTTGGTCGTTAGGAACTGCAAGCTTGTAGTTGGTCGATATTTAGATTCTTCGATACTTTCTGATATTGATACTTACACATTTATTCGACATTCGATTAGTATATCCTTATTTCGGGACCATTTTGTTCGCTTCCATAGGCTATACTTCTCGTTTCCCTAAGAATAGCGTTTTGCATTATTGTGTGTTACAAACTTCTGATAATATGAAAATTTGTAACACATTGCTCCAACTTCAGATATATACGAGTTAGTTGTATTAGATCATCTACAATAATTAGAAAATTAAATGGAAATGTTTCGATATTCGATACCGATGTTTGGTCCGATGTATCGTCGAATATCTACCAGCTTGTCATTAAGATTTAAGAGGTGGTAATGCAATTGCGGCAGTCATAGAAACTGGCTTGTCATTATAACAATAAAAAATAACCATTTATTTGGAAAAAGCCAAATCGGGTACATCAGACGCCTTAGACGCCAACAAAATTCAGACTACAAAACAAAGCAATAAACATTTCCTTTTCTTCATGGCATTTAACACAAAAATATCGTAGATTGTTCTTTTATTGGCAGACTTTAAACTTCATTGGTTGACTGACTTTTAACCCAAAACGTATCACGGAAGCTAAGGTCGAGTAGCCTATAGTAAAGGAGGTAAGAGCAGGGACCCATAAATTTCCTGTAATGACTCGCCATGAGGGGGCTTGTCAATAAGAAATTCTGATGCGCTCTTGACCGAGCGTCAGGTAGTTCAAGAAATACCCACGGGGATAAAATATTGCCTTGTCGGAGGAGTCTCCTTGGTCTCACGTCCAAGGAGGCCCGGGATTGGCTCTATCTGAGCAAGAACGCCGATTCGGCCCAAGTGGAATTTTTGGAAACTAAGTGAGGCTCGGGCAATATAGTAACATAGAAGCATAGGAAATGACAAGCCCCTGAATGGCGAGTCATTGCAGGAAATTTATGGGTCCCTGGTAAGAGGTATATGTAAATGGTGGTTGAGAACACTGGATCGGAGTGAACAGAGGTGACCCTAAAATTGATGAAAGTGCACGAGGTCGTTGACGGGGAAGCCAAGGAAGCTTTTGGAACAAGCTAGATACTAGCATTAGGGACCCATGAATTTCCTTTACAGGGGGCTTGTCATTTCCTATGCTTCTATGTTGCTATGTTGACCGAACCAGTCCTACTTTCCAAAAATCCCACTAGGGTCGAATCTGCATTATTGTTTGCCTTATTGGACGTGCGCGCCAAGAGACTCCTCCCTCTAGGCGCCAGCAGCCAATCCCAAATATTGTCTATCTGGTCTTGAACGTGATTGGACCGTGGGTATTTCTCGAGCTATTTTCCGTGCGGTCAACATAGCATCAGAAATCTCTTATTGACAAGCCCCCTGTAAAGGAAATTTATGGGTCTCTGCTAACATTCAGTATATCTTTTTCTGAAGATGTCGTTATTTTCTAGGAACAACATGAGTTCGAACGGAGAAATGCAACCGGAACCGGACGCGATCAAAATGTTCGTTGGACAGGTCCCCCGGACAATGGACGAAAACGACATTCGGAAAATGTTTGAAGAATTCGGGGACGTATACCAGATCAATGTTCTCCGGGACAAGATATCAGGACAGAGTAAAGGTAAGCCCATTTTGTGAAACTCGCCTCGAACTCGCCGTTCTGTACCATTTTTCCCTTCCCCTTTTGGATTAAAGCTTTTGCAGCAGATCTGTTCTGCCCACATTATTTATTCCCGTTGAAACCAATGATCTTGCTCGTGGGTTGAGACCCAGCGTAAACTGCAAATTTTCTACCAAACTTAACAGGAATAATTGATAGATATTTGTATTGATCTAACTCGTAGCGCCGACATGATACTAAATACGTCGACCATTATATTTAACGTGTTAAAATACTTGAATATATACAACTGTTACACAAAAGAAATAAATCACTTGGAATTGATTTCCATATATGATTACTTAACTTAATGTATATATGTATTATAATTACTTATTGTATATATAATGTATTATACTAGATATGATTAATATTTAGCGGCGTGACATATTAGCCCACAGAGAGTGCGGCTACGTTGACACAAATGACGCTTCGATTAACCACACTACGACGCTCTGGCACTGTTTCCGCACTCTTTGCGGGCTAGTATGTCACGCTCGAGTCTACGCAGCGGAACATTTTATCTCTCATACAAAAGAAAAATTATTAAAATTTCTTTTAAGCTTATGTGAACGTTTGTTGACATTGGACTTTGCCATTTTCATGCACTTGCTGTGTCTAAAGCTAACTACCAGTTAGCCAGTAGGTAATTAAGGGCATCTGAAAATACCTGAATAGTTATTTTGGATCTTCATTCTACCATCTAGACCAAAACTGCGTTTGAGGTGTTGTTCACTCAGTATTTGGGTGTGCAGCAGGTGCCCGGTGCCGGAAGTGCAAGCCAGTGCCGAGTCGGGGTGCACAGCAGGTGCCGAGGAGTGGGCAACCCCTCGGTTGTATTGTTTTAGTTTCTTGGTTCAAGTTACTACACTTGCCACCTGCCGTGTGGTGGTACGTGCTTAAAAAATGTTTTTCTGTCCTTGGTCTTGTATCCAGAATTTTTAACTCTCGAAGATTGGAGGGGGGGGGGGGCAATAATCCGCGACTCCTACCCCATGGAAATTTTTGTATGGAGTTGTACGAAAAAGTAGAATGCAGTAGTAACTGTTGCCCCAGCATGCTACTACTAGCAAACTGGATGCTACTACATCAAGAGTGGATGCTATCGGATACTACTACATATCAATACACGCAACTTTTTCGTACAACTACCATACAGCTACGCAGTCAAAGAATTTTTCATCTGGATTTGAATTGAACAATAAGTTTAGACCTTCAGATGCTTTACTAGCGCCAGGGACCCATAAATTTCCTGTAATGCCTCGCCATTCAGGGGGCTTGTCAATAAGAGATTTCCGATGCTATGTTGATCGAACGGAAGATAGTTCTAGAAATACCCACGGTCTAATCACGTCCAAGGGCAGATAGACAAAATTTGGGATTGGCTGCTGGCGCCTTGAGGGAGGAGTCTCTTTGGCGCGCACGTCCAATGAGGCAAACAAGAATGCCGATTCGACCCAAGTGGAATTTTTGGAAAGTAGGCAAGGATCGGACAACATAGCAACATAGAAGCATAGGAAATGACAAGCCCCCTGTAAAGGAAATTTATGGGTCCCTGCTAGCGCGGAGATTACGTTTAAACAGCGCGTGTTTTACAGAATTGTCCTTTTGTTCCTGGTCCACTATATTCACAGGGCATGATTCTCAAGTTGGAGAGGTCAATAATCCGCGACTCCCCTTTCTCCTGGGCAAATAGAGCAAGGCAGAGTCAACAGAGTTGGATAAACAAGCCTCGCCGAGCCGAGTGCCCGATGGGCATTTCAGAAACAGCTTTCAAACCGTCTGTACTTGGACTCGTGCCTTTCGTTTGCTTTCGAGAAACTACTCTCGTCAGGAAAACAAACAGAGTCCGTTTGACATCGCGTCTGCTTCCATTATCGGGGTCTGTGTTTCTGGCGTTGATTAGGTGGCTCTGGGCGTTGTCGATTTCCCCTAAAAATAGCGAGTAAAGGGTGGATTCGACTGCGATCGTAAAGTTTTTCGCAAAGTATGTTCTGTAAAGTTTGTCGCTGCTCACACGTGTTACAAACATGCTGAGTAGAGTAAAATTCCCGACGCAGATGAGTGGAGGTTACTAGCTTCGCGCCACATCACGTTTCGTTACCTCTACAAATAGCTATATCGCTGTTAACTTGCTGAAGAGGAAATGTAGCAGTCAACGCTGATTGGTTCTATGGACGCGCTCCAGAGTGGGTCAGCGCGCGGAGTACGCCTCCGCTAGACTCGAATCTTTCTACATTTCTTGTGCGATAATTAACGGTGACGACGGAACAGGAGTAGACGGGTATCAACATCAGCTAAAAGCTAGAGTAAATAACTCCAGGTCCGCTCAATTTTGTTGGGGTTTTCATAGTCGCTGCATGCGACTAAAGACACAAGTTCTATCTGATTATTTGTTCTTGATGAGAGGTTTTTTGATACCGTGTATTGCTGGACTTTAGTTTGTTCTTAAAGAATTCAGGCGGAATTAAAAGAGTCTCTTTCTGTAATTACTTAATCAGTGTTGTTATCGCTTTGGATGTGGAAATCTTTTCCTCTTTGAATCCCCGTTTAATTGCGCCGTTCCTGGTAATGACTTCTCCATTTTCTAAGAGCTACCTATTCAGTATTTCCACTTTTTTGCCAACCGAAGAATAGCCACTGACAACTGCATTTGGCAGAACTTCATTTGGACTACTCCATCGGGGTTAGCTACTTCTCTACTAGGCAAGGAAGTACACGTTCTCCGATTGGTTGTTAATCTAAGGGATAGGCCGTCATAATCCGTCAGTAGGTCTAATGAAAAATAGCCGACCTACCACAATTTAAAGTTTAACTGAAAAGACAGCTAATTTTTACTTCATGAGGGGGTTAGCTTTTTCTCTACCAGACAACGAAGTACACCGTCTCCGATTGGTTGTTAATCTGAGGGATAGGCCGCCATAATCCGGCAGATGATCTGATGAAAAATAGCTGAGCTACCACAGTTTAAAGTTTAACTCAAAAGATAACTTATTTTTGCAGCTGATATTTGAGTACAGAAAAATATTTTGACTTGTCTAAGGGGAAAAGTCATCCGGACGCGGGGATTTTGAATTTTAAAAAAGGCCTGCATTTTCAGGGGTAAAGATGCTAAGCTCGGAAAAGTTACGCCTGTACATTGGAAAATGATGTTAAGATGTGTCTTGCAAGGAATCCGACTTTTTAATTAATTTTTCTGCAATGGATTACGTTTCTAATCGGTAAATATTTCAAACGTAAACCACAGAGGTATCACACAATCCGAAAGAATAAGTTCATTCAGTGAAGTCGATTATCTGTGGATACGGACAAACAACGTAACGCATTTTTATCTTGCTTTTAGGCCTATTTAATTGAATAAGTGATGTGTAACTAGATTGTCGGATCTCAGCCCTATTCGGTCAAACTTTAACCAGTTTAGGGATCCCAAGGGACACCCCTGAGATCTCGAACGTCTTCCTTTCCACCCACATCTTCGTCCGTCGATAATTTCGTTTGCTGCCGAACACATGATTAAATTTTGTAGATGAGCCTTGTACCTCGCACTGAGGGTGGGGAGGGGCTTATTATTTTAGGGACTGGAAATGTTCTCTGATCAAATTTATTGTGCGGCGTGAATTCGGAAATCTACGAATGAACTTAATTGCCCGGTTAATTTAATTATGGGGCTATAGGAGAAGGGTGGTTCCCAAAATCACCACGATCTTTTTGCCCACTCTCACAATGCCCACGCTCAGAATGCCCACGATCAAAATGCCGACGGTTCAAAATGCCCACGATCAAAATGCCCACGATTAAAATGCCCACGACTCAAAATGCCCACAATTCAGATGTGGAACACCCAAAATCCGAAATGGTCCGAAATGCTGGCGGCTTAAAAATGCCGACAGTTTCCAAATGCCAACCGTTAAAAATGGTCACAGGGGAGGCTAATATCGTCTTGGTTCAAAACGCCGACTTCTTCTGAAACTGACCAACATCATCCTTTGAATGCGGACTACGAGATTAATCACGGATAAGGTTTTGAAAGGTATTATTTTATTGTTTCTTGAAGAACGATCAAAAAAGACCAGCAAGTTAAAGCTCTTAAAGAAAAGTTCCAAGGGGGTTCTTATCAGGCAGAGGCGTCCTCAAGAAAGCACAGCGCTTTTGCGGCAACTAACCACGAGCCAATACACATGTTTCTTGTAAGTATTTTACCAGAATTATATTATAATTGAGATTACACCGGTTCAACATACGATCATCGTCATTCTGATTCTCCGTCTATTATACTCTTCCCGTTGCTCACTCACCCCTAATTCAAGTTTACTACGTTCTGAACACCTCAAATAATCCAATCGTGGGCATTCTGAACCGTGGGCATTTTGAGTCGTGGACATTTTGAGTCGTGGGCATTATGAGTCGTGGGCATTTTGAGCCTGGGCATTTTGAGTCGTGGGCATTTTGAGTTGTTGGCATTTTTAGTGGGCATTTTGAGTCGTGGGCATTATGATCGTGGGCATTTTGAGTGTTAGCCATAGGAGAAATAGGATGTGGAACGAAAAGCCTAGACATTTTGTCTCTGCTTTCACACGACCAATTATAACGCCAAATGTTTCTTGATGAAGTTGTTTGATTGTCAAAACGAAATACCTAGGGGAGAAGAAAAATGCCGGACCTTTTCGTAAATTTTCTTCAGGATGGGTGTCTCCCGTTCAGGGCCGTATCCAGGGGGGTTAGGTTAGGGAGTTCGACCCCCCCCCTGAAACCCACAAAAATAATCGTTTTTATGGCACTTGCCCTTCGGCCAAGTGCCATATAGCGATCGCAATTTCTGTCCGTCCGTCGGTCGGTCGGTCTGTCGGTCGGTCGGTCCGGGTTTTGCTAGTTCGGGCACTTCCACATAAGCTAGGATGATGAAACTTGGCAGGCATATCAGGGACCCCAAATGATTATGTTGGAAATTTTCACTTTCCCGATCCGAACATCGTGGGGGGAGTGGAGGGAGGGGGAATCCGGATTATTTTGGAATTTATAACTTTCGAACGGGTGATCGGATCTTGATGAAACTTGATATTTGGAAAGAGCTCGTGCCCCAGACGGTCCGATTAAAATCTGAACCGGATCCGGTGACTCTGGGGGGAGCTGGAGGGGGGGCCGGAAATCTTGGGAAACGCTTGGAGTGAAGGGATTGGGATGAAACTTGGTGGGAAGAATGAGCATGAGTCCTAGATAAGTCATTGAAATAACCGGACCGGATCCGGTCACTATCTGGGAGTTGGGGGGGAGTCCGGATTTCTAGTGATCCCGCGAGTTCGGTGCTTCCTGATGTGCTAGGACGATGAAAATTGGCAGGCATGTCAGGGACCCGAACAGATTGACTTGATAATAGTCGTTTCTCCGATCCGACCATCCGGGGGGGATGGAGGGAGGGGAATCCGGAAAAATAAGGTATTTTTAACTTACGAACGGGTGATCGGATCTTAACGAAACTTGATATATAAGAAGTACCTTGTGTCTCAGACCTCCCATTTTAAATCCAGACTGGATCCGGTGACATGGGGGGTAGTTGGGGGGGGGGACCGGAAATCTTGAAAATCGCTTCGAGTGGAGAGATCTGGATGAAAGTTGGTGGAAAGAACAAGCACAAGTCCTAGATACGGGATTGACATAACCGGACCGGATCCGCTCACTTTGGGGGAGTTGGGGGGGAGGTCCGGATTTCTAGTGATCCCGCGAGTTCGGTGCTTCCTGATGTGCTAGGACCATGAAAATTGGCAGGCATGTCAGGAATTTGAACAGATTGACTTTATAATAGTCGTTTCCCCGATCCGACCATCCGGGGGGGGGGCTGGAGGGAGGGGAATCTTGAAAAATGAGGTATTTTAACTTACGAACGGGTGATTGGATCTTAATGAAACTTGATATATAGAAGGACCTTGTGTCTCAGACATCCCAGTTTAAATCCGGACCGGATCCGGTGACATTGGGAGAACTGGGGGGGGACCGGAAATCTTGGGAAACGCTTTAAGTAGAGAGATCGGGAGGAAAGTTGGTGGAAAAAAACAAGCACAAGCCCTAGATACGTGATTGACATAACCGGACCGGATCCGTTCACAGTAGGGGAGGGGGGGTTGGGGCCGTGGCCGGGGATCCGTATTTCTAGTGATCCCGCGATTTCGGTACTTCCTGATGCGCTAAGACGATGAAACTTGGCAGGCGTTTATAGGACCCGAACAGGTTGACTTGAGCGGATCCGACTATCTGGGGGTGGGGTGGGGGTGGAGAGAGAGGGAATCCGAAAAGTGAGGTATTTTAACTTGCGAACGGGTGATCGGATCTTGATGAAACTTGGTATATAGAAATACCTCGTGTCTCAGACGCCCCATTTTAAATCCGAACCGGATCAGGTGATATTGGGGGGAGTTGGACGGGGGAACCGGAAATCTTGGGAAACGCTTAGAGTGGAGGGTTCGGGATGAAAGTTGGTGCGAAGAACAAGTGAATAGCATAACCGGAATGGATCGGTCACTGTGGGGGAGTTGGAGGGGATCCGAGTTTGTAGTAATCCCACGAGTTCGGTACTTCCTGATGTGCAAGGACAATGAACTTGGCAGGCTTGTCAGGTACCCGAACTATTGACTTGAGAATGTCGTTTCCCCGATCCGACCGTCGATGGGGAGTGTACGAAAGGGGAATCCGGAATCCAGTGGCAACCTCAGCTATTGAACGGGTTATCGGATTTAATCGAAACTTGATATTTAGAAAGGTCTCGTGCCTCAGACGTCCCATTTTAAATCCGGACCAGATCCGGTGACATTGGGAGGAGTTGGAGGGGCGAACCGGAAATCTTTGAAATCGCTTAGAGTGGAGGGAGCGGGATGAAACTTGGTGGGAAGAACAAGCATAGGTTCTAAGTATGTCATCTAGAGCTTTCAGACTGAATGAACCTAGATGTCCTAATTGTAGGTCCGAAGCGCATTTTTGAGTGGCTGGGTGTTTATTTTGAAGTTCTCTTCTACTTTCTCGTACCACTACTCGTAACAAGTGCCATATGAGCTCGTAGCTCTTGTTATAGGCTTCAATCTCTGACCTTCGACTTTTTTGTACTTTTTGGTTCGACCCGCGGGCACCCCCCCCCCAAAAAAAAAAATCCTGGATATGGACCTGCTCCCGTTCAGTGACGCTCCTTGAGCTCTTTTGAACGGGTAGAGGACGATAGCATATTTCTCTGTCTCAAAACCGTTATCTTGTGGATATAATAATGCAGTGACATTTTCGCGTGAATGGCGTCTTTGTCTAGCTCAACACCCATTAACATGAAAATGTACCCCTCGTTGGTTTGCTAACGGGTGTGTACACTTGTTTCGAGGAGTGTCGATCCCTTCGTTGGGAATGGGAAACTGATAATGCATTTTTCGATAGGTCTACTAATCAATTGGTCTGTTCCTTTGTCTGATAATTAGTCGGGAAACACGGCTAGAAGTAGAGTCCCACCGGGGCTTAGAAGGGGCCGGAATTGGGAAGATTTGCGATTTATGAACGAGGGGGCGGGGGGCGATTCTCCCTTTCTTTTCGGGATTAGCAAGGCCATTCGTTGCCGGAGGTCTAATGGGAGAGATAGCCCCTGGAACATTGGACGAGTCAATAATCCCCAAAAGGGCGAGGGTTAATTAGAACCCATCTTCCTTTGTCTTTATGATTATCTTGTTATTTGGACAGCCTATTGATCGTAAGAATGGAACGTCCAGGCTCGGACACAGATATCCTTGGTCCCTGGGCAGTCAACAGAGTCAGGTTTTTGTTAATTTACCAAAGGTAAACTTATACTCTTTATTTATTTAACTTAGCCTACTTTGACTTTAGAAAATAGATAAGCAGACTTAGAACTGAAATAGAGAAGTAGGTTATCAAATTTTTTGTTTAACACATTATAATTTTTACACTTACATATAATAACAGAAAGATAAACTTTCTAGCACACACTTTCAACGCTAGAATAAGTCTAGCTAGCTTCCGAGAGCAACAGCCATTAACAGTGAGACAGCGGCACTTACTAATTCACTTCTAGTTGAAACCACAGTTGTAATTTTTTTTAATTGTCTACCTGGAGAAAGTTTTTTTCCCCTCTACGTGTAAACATTATCCTGTCTCCAACACTGGATTCCGGTCAAGTTTTCCTCTGCGTATAAACACTGCATAAGTCGGGATATAGAGTATACTAGGATCTCAGTTATACTGATCTGTCGGACATCATTCCTAGAAAGTCCTGCCTCTTTACCGAGTTCGACCGCTTCGCAACTTCAAAGTAGGCTATCTGCGAAGTTTAACCGAAAATTCTCGTTCTTTTATTTCCTTTTTCGGAAGAAAAAATCTTTCCGAGAGAAAGAGACTGATGTTAGAATTCTCTTAGGGTTTGTTTTTATTGTGATGGATACGAGCCGTTTCGGTCCGGAAATGGAGAACCTTGGAACAGGGAACTTTTATGGGATTTCTAGAACGTGAAGAACCTAGCAGAAAGCCGTCGAGCAGTATAGAACCTCTCCTCTGAGGCCTGGAAGCCAATTGACTCTTCCATAGCGTTGCCGAAAGGGCTCGAGTATATCCTCAAAAGAGCATTTACTGTAGTCTATTACCCCCGCCCCCTCCCCCAGTTCCGGAAGATTGATTACATAAGCAGATAGCCCTAACTCGTAAATATTCAAAGTAAATGAAAAGCCCAATAGAAGCTACTGGCAATCACCTTTTTGCTGACATTAGGGAATTTTGTGGACGTGGGGGAGGGAGATTTCATAGGAGGGGCCGACGGCGAAGAAAGCTTCCTCAATAGTGGTGAGCTTGCAAAACATCCTTAGACTGGATCTAGGGGAAAGATGGGGTCATGTTACGAGTTCAGCTGAAAGTTCTTCTTAATATGAATATGAATAATTACAGGAATAGCCAATTCGGCAGAAGGTAAACTCGATGGCCAAATAACAAAAACAAATTTGACACCCAGAATGAAATTTTTTCCTCAGTGCCAGAAGCTACAGCCGCGTTTTCTTTGTAATAATCAGTTAGTTCTTGTAGTTTCTTGAGTAATCTGTCATCGCACCGCAGATGACCATTAGTTATGTTATGGTACACGAAGCCCATCTCCCAGTTCCCGTGGTGCCCTCTTGCCCTTCTAAGCAGTGTTGCCAACGCTTCGAAAGAAAAGGTACCGAAAAACGCCCGAAAAATGTACCAACTGACCTGAAAATTGTACCATGTCCCAAAAAATTTCCCGCGCGTTGCGCTTCGCGCAACACGCGTATCGTTTTCGATGAACAGTAAACCATGTAGCATTTTTTCACCCATATCGTTGCTGAAAATAATTATAAGGCCTTTCTTTCCCCAACCAAAGATCGATTGAAAAACTGTAAAGTATTTTTAGGCAACTACACAACGAAAACGATAAAAAAGTGCATCAAAAGTAATTATCCGAGTTACAAACAAAGATGGCACTCGCAGTTTCAGATTTTCGATACGTCCTTATAGTTAGTATTTTGCCAGTTACTATGGGTCACGTCACCATGCTCATGGGGACAGGGGCGATTCGAAGTGCTTGGGCATGGAGGGATGACGACTTCGAAAACTGCGTCACGCTAATGCCCGGCGAATGTACCGACTATAAACAGTACAAATTCCAAGAGATTCTAACAAAGAAAAGGAAAGAGATAATAGCCTATACGAATAAATCACAGGAATTCCAGTACAAGTTCATTTCAGCTTTCGCTTCAGAGAGAAGCCTCGGTAACAGATACTAACATATTTACCGAAGGCAAACACACACATAGCATACGAATGTCAGAATGACAAAGTCAAACATGCGTCAGTACGATTCTCTTTAGCGTGGAGGAGTGAGTCTCCCCGCCCCCTCTCCCCTCGAGCACCCCTTTGAATCGCCCCAGCACGGGGAGCTTCCAGTCGCACACAGCAACTACCGGAGCACCCTCGAAGAGCACGAGGCATAGTTAAGCTGAGTTTATTCCGCATATAATTTGATATTCCGCAAAATAAATAAAGTATTCAGTGCATCTAACGGAGATGGAAAAATGCATTCCAAAAATGACTTGACTGACCATTGATTGAGACATGTTACTATATTCATAATACAAAAAAATATATCTCTGCTTGCTCCGACAGTCAGTTTTTCTTGATATTTCTACGCAAAATATGTCAATGTACCACATTGTACCAAATTTTGGAAAATGTACCAGGAAAAGTGTAATTGTGCCATACTATACCAGCTGAGCTGAAATGTACCAAAATGGTACAATTGTACCGCTGTTGGCAACACTGCTTCTAAGTCTTCTCTTGACCTTCCAGAAATTCTTTAATAACGGCGACCTTAGAAATCTCCTTGGTACGATTGCGCTCGTCTCAAACTTTCTGAACCGAATTACGTTGGAAACTCTTTCAGAAAGTTTCACATATGAAACTCTTTCAGTTAAGCCAGGCAGAAACGCTAGCCCGATATTGCCAATAAAAGAAGGAACGGGAAAGTCTGGGAGTCTAGGACTGGCGGGGGAAAACTTTCTTCTGCGGGAGAAATCTCCTTGGACAGCTTGGTTTTTGCTGTAAAAGGCTCGTAGGGGATTTCTTAGGGATAGTCATGAATTTTTATGTCATTTTTGCTGGTGGGAGAAGGAGTTTGTTTATTTCCTGAACGAGTAAATTTTTCGGCTAAACATTTCAACTCGTAGGGGATTTCTTAGGGATAGCCATGAATTTGTATGTCATTTTTGCTGGTGGGGAAAGGAGTTTGTTTATTCCCTGAACGAGTAAATTGTTCCGCTAAACGTTTGCCTTGCCTTGGCGTGAGATACCGAAGCGAAAATTCCAAAATACAAACCTCTCTTGAAAACTGTGATATTTTGTTGCTCTTTTCAGCTCTAGCCAATAAGACAGACTTTCGGCTGCTTGAATTTTTGCAGATACCATGGTGTCTGATACCACGGTCTAAGGTCGTTTTCGCAGTTATCGTGGTATCTGATACTACGGTGAAAATAGTCGTTTTTGCAGTTACCGTAGTATCTGGCAAAGTACCGTGGTGTCTGATATTCAGATACCACGGTCGGACCGGGGTAAATAATCGCGGTATCTGAAAAAATCATCTCGCTTTCATCATCGCTAGCACAAGAGTCTATTTTTTGTCAAATTGGTGGGAAAGAAGTTATCGCTCTCTAGATGTCAGTGGATATCAGTATTTCTTTTTGGATGATTTCTGAAAGCGCAAATCCGGCAACTGTTAGCAGAGCAACCGTAGTATCTGATACCACGGTAAATGCAAAAAGACTAATTGTAGATCAGCCAACCACAAACCCTTGATTTTTGAATACCCTATGCCAAACGCTGGATACCTGTTGTGTTTCCATGCTTCTCATCAAAACCAAGGGGAACGAGAGCCTGATAATAGCTGGGACTGGTTTGTAACCTTTCGGAAACCAGTGTGTTTGCAGTAGAAACTGTACCAACTCCGCCGTCTCTGCTATAACGCTTTGTGCTATTTCGGCGAACTTTAACCTTAAAGGAACAGTAAACTTGACTAGGCAACTTTCGGCCATCAAACCGGCCTGGGGGGCTTAGATAAATGTACAGGGACTTATTGTCGACAGGACCCCTCCTTATTGTTCCCAGAGCTAGCTGGCAGGGCCTTGCCCCTTATGCACTGTAGTTACGCACTCATGCACTGTAAAAGTTCGCGATTGTCTGTGTTATCAACATACAGGGTTGCCACTTTACTAAAATAAATTCACTCGGCAAAAGGAAAAAAGTAATACCAAACAAGAAAAGTACTCAGAACGTGTTGCTGGGTCATAGTCACCTTGGAAATAAAACCTGACAACTATTTTTTTCTTAAAATCTGCTGCCAAAGTAAAAATAAAGTTCTATTGTGAGCACAATTGTACTACCGGTGGCAACCCTGTTGACATACATTGTATTACTTTGTTTCAAAAGGCCGTTAAGGCAAAGATCGTGGGTTCGAGTCCTACTCCCGGCACACAAACCTTTCGCTTTTTTTTTCTACTAACTCAAAAGTCGAACTCTCGGAAACTGCCCGGAAACTGCAATGGTCGTAACAAGAATTTTTCTAACTCTCAATATCGACTCAGGGTACATTCTTGATATGTCAGCTAGCTCCCCGAGCCAAGTTTGAGTCAAGTTTTCTGTTCCTTTAAGCGCCGCAGCGGGAATTTCTTAGATGTGCCTTTTTTCCTCGCAAAATTACGCCAAATGTATTAATAACTAGACCTACGTTGCCTGGGCAACGTGAAGTGTTGCGGCAACCTTTGTCCGGCTTCGCCGACTAAAGTGTTGCGAGAGCAACACTTTGGTTTTGTGTCTTCGCTATTGGTTAAATCAGTAATCGTCAGTAATCACATGGTCACAGGCTATTCCTCAGCGTTGAAAGAACAACAACAAAAGAATATCGGAAAAGGGGACTAAATTGACTTTGCAGCCAGTTGAACTTTATCCTTTTCAATCGTAGACATCGTGACGGATGAAAACTTGGAACAACACCTTATATAATCTAGTTGGTATTATAAAGCTATCCTTAACTTTTCAGGATCAAACTACCATAGATGACACTATTAATTATTACGAAACTAGCCTACCTCATTGTTTGACATTATCGTTTGTACCCGTTGCGTAAACACTTAATTCTAGGTTACAGTGATAGACCATCGATACGAACTTTCTTACCGTCAGATCTAAAGAAATCGAATACAATGTGCACCAATTTCTAGCCCTCCGTGAACCGATTCTTACTTACAAGCCCCTCTCCCGCGATAGACATCAAGTTCTCCGGAACGAATAATGGGTACACCAATTAGCAAAAGTTGCGAACCCCTCATCGCTGAAAATGATTGTAGCCTAACAGCCATTAGTACTTACAAGTCCCTTACATGTCTTACAATTGGGAACCAAATTGTTCTTACCATCAAATACACTGGATACAAATATAGGTACACCAACTAGCAAAAGTTGCAAACCCCTGATTGCCGAAGATGATGTTGAGCCAACTGCCGACTGTTGCTTACAAGTCCGCTACATGTCTCACAGTTTGCATCGGCCTACTTTTGGTTTCAGTGTGTACCTTACTACTGAAGTTGTCAACCCCTTGAAACTTTCAAACTGGTGTATCTCACGAAGGAATTTTTTGTAACAAAAATGAATGACATATACTTTGATCAACTCATCAAGTGCTATCGAATGCCGTCGAAAAAAAAATTCTAGCTGTCTTAGTTCAAAAGTTGACTTTTTTGCCGTAGGCCAACTTTCTAACGACACCGCTTAGAAAGGAGCAAAGGATAAGCTGTAATTTCTTTAGCAATGAGAGAACTTTTGAAGTTTAAGAGGCACATCTGATACCATTTCTCTACCGCAATCCCAAGTGCGAAAAACCGAATGATAAACTCAGCTGAAATCACGAACAGAAATGTGTAGAAACAATAGACGGCAGCACTTTCGGACCCGTGGGAAAATGCCACTTTTTTGTTTCTGTAAATTTTTCTATTTATCACTCAAAGAAGATATATTGGCTATGGGGCCGGGGAACTGCCGCACATATTTAGCACTTACAGATTTTAATCCATCTTCAATTTGAAACTGGTGCCTGTCTGCTTGCCTGCTAGAACGGAGCTTTCCACTCGAAAGCAGAAACGTGGTTTAATGAAACGAAAGACGTGGTGAACTACTTCAGATAACCCTCTCTGACATAGGCTATACAACTCCACTTCACTTCACACACCGTTGGCTGTAGCTCGTCGACAAGCAAAAACCATCCTTTTTGGCCCCAGGCAAGAGCTCTACGGAGCTTGCCAAAATTTAATGTCATATTCATCAATCCGGCCTAAGGTCCACACTTTCCGTAAAAACCGCAGAGATTAGACCCTTACCACTTTCTAGGAATAAGCTGAAATCGGGGTGCTAGGAAAAAAAAAAAAAAAAAACACGACAAAACCAAAGTGTTGCTCTCGCAACACAATAAATAATAAAAAAAATCGTAATTTCTCTCAGTGCACACCTCCTTATCTCTTGCCACTGATCTCGCCTAACTTAGTGCTTTGCCCCCGCCCCACCTCGGGTGGGGGAAGTTTAGTTATCTGGAATAAAAAAATCCAGCAGTGTTCGCGCCTCATAAACAATCCGTCAACACTTTAACAGGAAAGAGTAGCGATCTCTTTCAGTTTAGACCTCTCAACCCATGCCGATGATCTCGTCTAACTTGGCGTGTCGATCTCCCATTATCCAGGGAATTCAGTTTTCCATTATTTCTTGTCCGATTGAATCCTTCGGCGAAAGTATCCTGAGCGTTTGGGATCCATGCTGACAAGAAGAAATCCCTTTTGTCAGTATACAATTTTCTGTGTTCAGAATTGAAGGAAAGCACGCTACATAAAGAAGGGTGTACACACTCTCCTGACTCTGTATCTTGACCCTGCTTTGTTGAGGTTGCGTTTATGAGGTAACCCTTGTGTGCATCTATTACCTGCAGCCTGCAAATTTGCAATTGCAGGCGATTAGGATTTCTCCTAATATACGCCTTCGTGATTGCTGTCTTGCTCAGGTTTCCAGTTGAATCTCCGCGGTTTGCCTGACCACTCCTTGTCCAAATGTTTTTTAAATCTATTTGTTGTTTGGCAGATAACAGTGGAGTCTGCTAGTGCGTTCCACATGTTGATTGATCTACTTGTGAAGAAGATCTGTGCCTGCCACTTCAGTACAGGCTCCTTCGTCAGATTTCTGGAGTGGCCCCCAGTGGTTCTTCCTGTGTTTGGCACAGAAATGTTGGGTGGGATGTTGTTGCTCAAATTTGTGTGCACAGCAACCATATCACCACGATTTCTTCTGTAGGTCATTGCGTTGCGTTTTGTTGCAGACGCAAACGTTGGAGATTGTTCACAGCAAAATAGTATCGTCCAGTCCGTAAAGACAAGAACTTCCTAGTTCCAATCTAATCTTCGGCTTTTTGAAGTCAGAATTTTAAAGGAGTCAGGCAAGTAGCTAGAACTAGCCCTACATTATTTGACAATGCTGTTCTGAACGCCCAGTCCAAAGCCCCCTGCTCTTGTGTCAATGATGGCATCAACTGCTCAGTGATAGCGTATGCTGATAACATTCTGAACCTTAGCCGTGTTACAAATGGTACCGAAAGTGATTTCCAATCACTACGTTCGGAATACGCTGTTTTTGGGATATACGGAATTCTTGATGTTGGATAACCATTCCAATGAGCCAACGATCATCGATCTCGTAGGATGCCAAGCCCAGAGCAAATCCAGTCTGACGTACCTATAGGACTGTCGATCGGAGATTCAATTAAAACCACTCGAAAATTACAGATACTCCATTTGCTGAGATTCTTGCATACTCCTACAATGCCACTGCTCTTCCACACGTTCTGTATCTTTCCCCTTTCTGGACCATCTTCAGTAACGAAAATCTTCGTCAAATTCTTTCCATTTTCTTTCGGTTGTCGAAATATTTGTTACCCCCCTCCCCCCCCCCCTGGATAAGGAACAGCCATATCATTGAAAAGTTCCGTATAGCTCTTCCATCTGCGGCTGTCTTGATATCCATCAACAGGATGAAGGAAAATTGTAACCACCCATGGACGCCATGGAGCTCCACGATGTTCTGGTTTACTGAATTTTAACTATTTCGGTTGTTGTTGTTGTTTTGTTTCTCTTTCTTTTTATCTTTTACCATACTCCGTCTTTACCTAGACGGGTTAAAAATAAAATTTAATTTAATTTAATTTTCTTCACTCATATCCGCCATTTGTTGTGGGTCTCCATCAGTGCGAGACAGGATTCCAGGATGAAACATTCCTGTCCTCAATAGCAACCCATCTCGATGAAGACAGAACAGACACCCACAATTTTAGCAAGCATAAACTGTTTACAAGTTCATGTCTAAAAATCCAAACATGCCATTGCTAATATTCACAGATTATTTTTACTGGTTGTGGAGGGAATTTAAGAATCCTGGTATCAAGTCATCTTTGAAATGAATACGGTAGCTCAGTTGGTAGAGCGGTCGTCTTGTAAGCGAAGGGTTGTGGGTTCAAATCCCGTCTGAGGAGTATTTTGTCTTTCGGTTCACTACTTAATATATAAATATTTCCATCCCAAGGGTGGCTTCCCCCTCGGCTTCCCCATCAAAATTAAATCTTGGTATTTGGTTTTCACCATGAGGACCAGCCATGTGGATCCTGGTTTGTCTACGAGGCTCCGACATTGGAGTCCTGGACTTCTAAATTCAATCGGAAAAAAAATGTTTCTGGTTTGTTTATCAAGGTACAATTCCCTTGTACAAAGCGCCATCTAAGCAATAGCTTTATGGTTCCATCTTTGAAGCTCGTGGATGGATCCTAAGGATATATTGAGGGATTACCAGGACTCCTTTCTGTCATCGGAAGAATGGAAATCGGCATGGCAGCAGATTTAATCTGTATGGTAATGTGTTCCCGCAGTCTTGCTAAATTAGATTCGGCTTTTCGGGGAATAGAGAAATTGAGGCGGAAATGAATGAACCTGTCGACAGGAATACGTAAAAGGAGAAAGGGGTAATCCTTTGATGATAGATGAGATCCGAGAATTGCTTTGTGTGAACCTACTAAGATATTGGGCTGGTCTTTGGTCATTAATTGCTTCTGTAGCCATATGTAGCGTACAGGGGCGTCACAATGGGGGGGAGGGGGGATTCCCCCCCTCCCTCAAAGGTCTTGAGAAAGTACTTTCGTCGGGCGAAGCCCGGCGAAAGTTCACTTGTTTGTCGGCGCGGAGCGCCGGCAAACCCGGAAGAAATAAAATTTTGCATGCTTTTGTCGGGCGTTGGTCGACTCGTCGGCATATCGGCACATCGAGTTCTTTTCATACGCAAGAAATCAAATTCTGCACACATTTGTCGTGCAGAACACAGGAGAAATCGAATTCTGTATCCTTTTGTCGGGCCTCGATATTCTCTTCGGCACATCGGGTTCTTTTTATACATAAGAAATTCAGTTTTGTATGCATTCGTCGGGCGTCGGTAGACTCGTCGGCACATTGGGTCGTTACGCAAGAAATCGAATTCGGCAAACATTTGTCGGGCAAAAGACAGAATCAATTGACTTCTGTATGCTTTTGTCGGGCGTCGGTCGACTCGTCGGCACATCGGTTGCCATCCCCTTCCGTAACGGTCTAAGTCTCCTGTGGACTCGAGGTCGTCTTCGGTGGTACTCACCTACGTTTTACGTGCGTTTCTGCGGATGTTTTGTTATTTTTTTCCAGCCACGGCATAGAGTGTCGACCAAAGCTTTCTTCGCTGGGGTGGAGTCGTCTCATTTGCCTCTCGTATCCAAGGGGTCTTCTGCTCTCGTGTCATGCCCAGAGTGGAGTCATCTCTTCTGCTCTCGTAACCAACCAGTCGTTCACCGACTGCGGCATACCTCAAGGTCCTCAAGTCGCTGGATGAAGCTTTTAGGGCCATTTCGCCACAGAGGCTTTTAAGGGCTTGACAGTCGAGAAAGTATCGGATTTCGGGATAGGCAAGAAGAAGCTTAATGGCTGTTTTATGCGGAATCGATGTGTGTAGCACGCTTTGGTGATTTCATGAGGAAAGGGGAGCTTGCTCTTCTTGTCGTCTCTAAGAGGTTCATTTTATGATTTCTCTTTGAAGGGGGAGCTGGGACGTTGATAAGTACGTCGTGAGCACATACTAACAAGTTTTAAAGGTGATTCGTTGTTTAAATGACAGAAAGCTGTGGTGGTTAAAGCGCCGGTTGTTTTTGGGGCTTGCGTAAAACTCGCTTCGCCCTTCCAAAGCTTATTCTTTTCTCGTCAGTTGTTGTATTTCTTATTTTTGTTCCTTTTTTTATTGTTTAACTCTCCTTCTTTTTTAAATTTAAAGTAGGGGCTACGGATTATTTTTTTTTCTCTCTCATCTCTTCTTCTTTTCTTTTTAATAATCTGTTGATCATGTTTGGTTTTTAATTATTATTGGTTAGTGTCTTGTTCTGAGCTAAATGACGAATCGTCAGGTAATTCGGTCTGTATGTGAATATTTTAAATGTGTACTGGAGGTTTAGATTGGAGGTAATTTGGTTAATAGTAGAAAGGTAAAAACGAGTAATTTTTTTTTGTATGTAATATTGAAGGTCAGTTTTGTTCGTTAAGTGCGAGAATGAATGCTGATGTATGGCCCTTTGTTGGCTTTAATAATTTATTATAAATAATTATTGCAGCCTATATACACTTTGTCGTTCATTATCATTTGCACAATGACTCATCAGTGAATAACTGGCACTGGCGTACTGGTGATTTCTATTTATCATCTTGTAAAGACGTCATCCGTACGAGGTTTTCGCATGTCATCTTTTATTTTTATAATTTTTCTTGCTCGGAATCAGTTGCTATTTAGGATGAGAATGTTTAATGCCTGAAAACTTGTATGGTCTTGACCGTGGCCCAGAACATTGGGACCGTTGGTATGAGGCAAAAGCCGAAGGTAAGATTTGGATGAAAATTTCAAATTCTTATACGGCCGATAGGCCTTACAACAGAAACATATACAAAAGGATAAGAAACCATTTCAAATTCACAACATAACAACTTAAATTGAACTACTACACTGTCAAAAGTTTCATAACAGGTAACACAAGGATGCGCACTTGGGATGTAATCTGGTGTGGTTTAAGTTATTCGTTAAATGTTATGCATAATAAGCATTGCCAGGAAGAGCCAAAATAACGCCGAAATAGCATGTGGTGACTTTTTTGTTTGCCCTTATGATATTGGGAAAGTCAGCAGATGCTTTTTCGGCGGTTTTTCGGCTCTTCCTGGCAGTGCTTGTTATGCATAACATTTAATGCATGACGTTTTGAAGGTCACAACAGATTACATATACCGAGTGTTGTATTTTGAAACTGCGCATCCGTGTGTTATCTGTTATGAAACTTATGACATTGTACTTTCTGAATTATTGTTTTGTTTTTTAGATGTTTTGAAAGTCCGATTAGGAAACTTGGGTTCATGGATTCGCGATACCGATAACTACCCTCGACAACTTTTCCCTCCGTTCCGGAAACGCTTGATGAACCTCGTGATTAAGCCTGGGGAACCAACTGTTCCCAGGACCCTCACAAATCGACTTAGTGACTGTTTCGCTCTGCTATCATAGAGGCCATCCCTTGCCTGTGATGTACAATTCCGGATTCCAGATCCCAAAGGAGTCGTGACTCAGATTGAGCAAAGTGAACCTTCCGGAAAAAGATCTTATCGCGATGTTTAAACTAGATAGCATAGACAAATTGAAACATGGGACTTTGTATTCGAACGCACATCTGAACAAAGCGAATTTCTGTCACCAGAGAACGCTACACGCTCTTGAGCCAGAAATAAATATTATTTCAGGAGGATTTTGTATTGGGCAACGCTGTTGGACGTTTTTCGCGTACTAGGATCCCATTCTGTAAATATTGATTTATTCATTAATAGAAAAAGAGGTTAAGCCGAAGCTTCTCTCCCTACTACTTATTTATGTGCGTCGGCTATCCGATAGCCTATTTGGTAAGATACGAAGTGGTGCCCAGTACAAGCAGAGCCTCGTTTTTTTTTGCAATAGTGCTGCCGCATCGCTGCTGCAGCACTTCTTTGCTTCCGCACAAGATGCGTTTTTGGATTCACTACCTGCAAGATTTATTCTTGCGGTAGCAGCACTTTGTAGGGAAGCACGGACTTGGTCGGTAAGCATTTCCGCAATACTCTTGATGACTAACTCTCCTTGCCGATGCAAACTCGCCGGTTACTTAGCAGAAGAGCCGGAAGCGGCACCACAGCTGTGCCCAACGATTGCCGTGATTGGTTCACACAGGATTTGAGTTTTGAGTCGTTAGTGAGACGTTTTCTCGTTCTTCCGGAGTATCACTGGCGTGTTTTGGACTTAGTCATATCAAGAACAAACTTGGTCATTACAGACTCTCGAGAAGCGCTGCCGTCTTCCTCGGAAGTAGTGCGGTCCAAAAACGAATGTATGAAGTATCAGCCCGGAAGCAGCCGAGAAGTGGACTTGCGACAAAAACGAGGCTGAATTGCTTCCTTGTTATTCACTCTCGTTTTTCTGAGCCTGAAGTGGCGTTCAGACTTCCGCATTAAAGAACCTTCCTTACCTATAATACTGCTACACTCCGTCCCAATTCCCGAGAGTTCGGACTTCGTGTGTATTGTTTATCCACCCTAAGGGGACAACACTGGTTCTTGGATTTTTCGTGTTTGGTGCTTTTCGTGGCGGGTCAGGCTTCCATTGATCAGGAAATACCGTTTTTCATGTTCCTTATCAAAGCCGAGAGGGCCGAGCGGGGATAGGCTTGTCGTCTTTACGAAAACATCACAACTACAGGAGTCGCGTATGGTTGATAAAATTTTAGTAGAAACTTTATCTTCTGCAATTTGTTTTGTAAAACTTTCGGAAATGGTCTAGTAAACAAAAATGTTCACAGAATTTATTTTAAATTTGCCAAGTATCTGCTGCATTTGCCCCCTTGGACCAGTAATTTAAGTGTCCTGTGCGTCCACGTTCGCCGTCAAAGTTCGTCAAATCTTTCTGGCTGTTCCGCACGTCTTCAGCCCTAATGGATTTGTTCGGTTCCCTTTGTTGTAGCTTATTTCTGAAGAGTTTCTGGGGGCTTGCAGTAATTTCCAGAACTAGGCAGGAATTCGTCTTTCAAAGTCAATGGTCGTTTCAAGTTCGTCAAGCGAAAATTTAATTTTCTAAGCGGATTGGATTTCCGAACCGGATAGAATGCAGCGAAGAAAAAGTGAGCGAAGCCACTGTTGAAACTTGCTTCGCGTAAGCAGGGGCGTAATGGAATGTTTTGTAGAATAGCTTTCGGTTCGATTTGTGTTCTTAAAAAACACTGTATTTTTAATTTGCCTTAGAAGTTTTGTCAAGCGACCATCGAGGGGTTGCCCTGTTTCATAGTTGGTGTACGAATTCAAGGACAAGAGGTCAAGGAAAGGAAGGATGCTAAGAGGAATTAGGGCTGAAATGGTACAAACAATCGTCGAATTTTTTACGTTTTCTTGCTGTTTCTAGTGTGGCCCTGTGTCTCTGTCTGTCTGGTATGGCATTTGTGATAGGCATGTCTGGCAAAATACACCTCTCCCCCTTAACACGCGACAGTTACCTTCTTCAAAACTTTAAGAGGATCTCACAATTTATTGGAAAATTTATTGGAACGATATGTGTATTTTATTTATTTATTTTTATACTCCTCTTGTATAATTTTGAGGAAAAAAAAAAACAAAAAAACAAAAAAACACTGTTTCTGCTGAAAACCAATTCCTGTCTGCATGTCTTGATACCAGTAGCCTTTCTGCTATAAGTTGGCCAGAATCCTTCATGGAGGTCATTTCCCAGTGTTGAAGTGCTGTCACCAAAAAAGAAAGGTTTATCTATCGGTGCACTGGGGGAGCCCACGATGGAGGCACGACCCCTGTTCTGATTTTTTTTTCTTGTTCTTCCTAAGAGTTGAGAGACAAGAGCCTTGTTCTGTCGTCATGGTTCTTGTTTCAGCCAGAATTACAGCTAGAAGCACGCGTCCTTCTTTTTTAAATCACTATCTTCCTCCAGTTTAGCTTGATTGCACTTACCCCGGGTTTGTCTGTCATGACGAGGGGTTATTCCTTTTAAAGATGGCTGTAGGGTACAGTAAGTGCCCAGGGCCCACGGCGCCAGCCGTTGCCCACGGAGGCTTGTACAGTGGTGCCCAATAAGAGACAACCCCCTCGGTCATGTTATAGTTCCTGAACCCGCGAATTCCTATTCAGTTTATGCCCCATCTCAAGTGAAACTCTTTGAACTACGAAAAGACTACAATAGGTGGCGCGGCTAGACACAATCAGAGATCGAGTCTTCGGAAGCAGGATGTAAAAATCGATAAAGGAAAGATGGCCCCCTGTGGAGTAAACGTTTTCTGGGACAAGAGTGGCGGAAGATGAAACGCAATATTCGTGCCGGAGTTTAATATGTTTCCATGATATTTGAGGAACAAAAAGAGATTCAACGCCTGGGGATGCAATAAAAGGAAAAGGGCAGGAAATCGATTGAGGAAAAAAAGATTCGAATTCTAGGAAGATGCGAAAAAAGTCACAGCGTGAGCGAGTTCCACCCTTCTAACATTATTAACAATAGTAACTATTAGTTACTATTTTCGTTCCAACCACATGAAAAGTTACTACGCTGACCGTTCCAACCTTCTCGAAATAGTAACTTTTTGCTCACCAAATTTACTAATTCACAACAACCTTTTTGCATACCTAACTATTTGCTTACCACGCTCGGGAGCGTAGTTATCGTGGTAACTACGATCTCTGTGACGTAATTGGCCCGATCAGATTCCGGCACGATATTTTGCCGAAAATATACAAATTCGTTCCAGCCTTGACGCCAAGACGTCAGGATCCTTGACTTCATGCGTATAAACTACGCATGACGCTCTGTATGTCTGTGTGTCCGAACTTTTCATTCTTTGTAACTGGACAGCTACAGCAGTGAATACAAATTTCGACGATGCGCACCCTAAAGGTTGCGGCAATAAATGAAGAAATTGATGGATGAGTAGTTCAGTAGCCAATTGGCCGTTTAAGATACATGTAGCCTACATACTGAAAACAATACGCTTAAAGTTTAACTGAAAAGCCAACTTATTTGTGTGTCATTTAACTGAACACACTGAATTATTTGGATTCTGCAAAGGGATTTTTTGATTTTCCACTATCTGCTCTAGTTATGAGGCTCAGAATATCTCCGGCCGTCCTCACAGAGTGAATTCTACTATGGCGCGGGAAATTTTAATCTCAAAACAGATGCGGCTTTTTATTGGGCAGTGGTGAGATTGGTGAAGATTGCTTAGTGCCTGAACAAACAAGACCAAAGGTTCCGATGGGATCCCAAAAATCTTCGCCAGGCCAAACAGCTAATCATTAAGAAATCCAAGCTCAGATATGGATTCAGCATGTGCGTTTACCTCTATAAGCCGATCGAAATGATCCTGGCTTACTTCTGTGAATTTTGCGGTTTTGGTGAACTTCAAGAACTACTTGTCTGGCGAAAAACTAAAGCTCAAAAACGGATTCAGCGTATCTCCTTACCCCTATATCCAACATATAATCAACTTCAAATAAAAATTTAACTTCTAACAAATTTTCCGGTTTCAGCCGGATTCCGGACGAACTATATGTCCGGCTAGAGAGTGATTGTCATATACGGATTCTGCATCTCTTCTTACCCCAAAATCTATCATCTAATCAACTTAAAATAAAACTTTTACTTCTAACAAATTTCCGGTTTTGGCCGGATTCCGGGCGAACTACTTGTCCGGCGATAAAATGGTTTTCGTATTCTTGTTCAGCATGTCTTCTTACCCCTACACCAAACGTCTAATCAACTTCAGATAAAACTTTAACTTCTAACAAACTTTCCGGTTTTGGCCGGATTCCGGGCGAACTACTTGTCCGGCGAGAAAATGGTTTTCATATTCGTGTTCAGCGTGGCTTCTTACCCCTAAATCAAACATCTAGTCAACTTCAAATAAAACTTTTACTTTTAACAAACTTTCCGGTTATATGTGTAACTATATGTCCGGCTAGAGAGTGATTGTCATATACGGATTCTGCATCTCTTCTTACCCCAAAATCTATCATCTAATCAACTTAAAATAAAACTTTTACTTCTAACAAATTTCCGGTTTTGGCCGGATTCCGGGCGAACTACTTGTCCGGCGAGAAAATGGTTTTCATATTCGTGTTCAGCGTGGCTTCTTACCCCTAAATCAAACATCTAGTCAACTTCAAATAAAACTTTTACTTTTAACAAACTTTCCGGTTTCGGTCGGATTCCGGGCGAACTACTTGTCCGGCGCGAAAATGGTTTTCATATTCTTGTTCAGCATGTCTTCTTACCCCATAATCGACTATCACATTAGCT
The DNA here is from genome assembly GCA_023053555.1 of Branchinecta lindahli. Taxonomy (NCBI): domain Eukaryota; kingdom Metazoa; phylum Arthropoda; class Branchiopoda; order Anostraca; family Branchinectidae; genus Branchinecta; species Branchinecta lindahli. The sequence goes on along the minus strand of JAKZAO010000011.1, from coordinate 16,316,063 downwards.
GTTTCAAAATATTTTGCTTGTCCCTTAATTTGAACCCCCTCCCCCACCCCTAAATGTAGGGGTACAGGGCCCATCTGCGAACTCGACCTTACTCTTGACCCAAAGAATGCTCACACCAAGTTTCATCAAAATATCTCATTCCCTTCGAGAGTTATCGTGCTCACAGACAGACAGACGGACGGACGGACGGACGGACGGACAGACGGACAACTTTTGCGATGTCATAGGTATCCGTCACTAACGTTTTGGGATCCCAAAAAAATGATAAATCTTTTTCGTAAGGCATACAACAAAAATACAAGCGAATAGAGGCACCACAAATCACACGAAAATTCCACTATTTGAAAATCGATTATTCGTGAATAGCGGAACAACGAACTAACTCATTTTCAGCGGGTCTTCAAGCCAGTTAAAGTGAATAGGTGGTGGGTAACTAGATTGCCCTATCCTAGCCCTTTTCGGTTAAACTTTAACATTACTGAAGACGTCCGTCTATTTAGTTAAAGCACTCCATAAAAAACTGACGTGTATTTATTATTATAGCTTTGTGTCAAGAACATCAGGGAACTTGATTTTATACGCGTTAAGAAATGCTCCCGGGGATCCGAGATTTGTTCTGAGAGAATGTTGAAAATATTGTTCCTTGACATAAACTGCAAAAAAAAAACTCTCCGCTATCAGATAACTTAACCTACAGTATTTTGCATTCTAGCATTTTAATCTTCCGCCGGATTTTAACTACCCGAATTCGGAGTAAAAATATCCGAATTCGGTGATGCGCAGGTCCGATGTAGGAGAGACTGTTACAGTGTAGTGACACAATTGCATTATCTGATGGAACGTTCGAGGTCATCATTTAATTTCGCGGTCAGTCCTGAGCCGGAACTCCTCGCAGTCTTCTTGGTTGACATTTACCTACGTCACAAAATGCTTGACAAGACCACCCGTGGCCTGTCAGTTTTTCAGCAAATCCGCGTCCATTCTTCCACTCTCTTCATAATCCAAACAATTGAGCTTTAAACAGGTCACACGACGTTTATTATTCCTGGAACACGTTCTAAGATAATAAGCAGAACGGAGGCAAGCAGGGGCTAGGGACTTCCTGCTGGTTTTTACCTGTCATTCGTTACATTTATTAAACAATGGCTAAAATCGGAAAGTCAGCTATGATGTTTGTCATCGATATTTGGTCCCTTCTTGGCAAGAGTCCTCGTCAATCTATTGTAAAGAAATGAAGCTTCTACAAACTATAAGTATCCTAGTCCACGAGGTTTAAAAAAAAAAAAAAAAAAAAAAAAATTCTATTTTGGACGGTTACCCTTTAGTAATTGCTGTAGGGAAAAATCGGGATGCCTAAACTTTAACTGAGAAGCCAACTTATTTTTGTATCATTTAACTGAATACACTGCATTATTTGGGTTTTGTAAAGAGGTTTTATTTTATTTTTCAGTATTTGCTCTAGAATAACGTTCAGAGTACCTAAGGCCGTCCTCACAACGTTAAATTCTACTATGTCGCGTCAAATTTGGATCTCAATCGAAACGCGGCTTTTCAGTGGCCAGTGATCATCTTGCAGAAGCTAGCTTACTGTGTGAACACTTATTTTTCGTAAATCGTTTTCGTCAAGCTTAAAACAAAGGTACAATCGCATACAGATATCACAATCCGACAGGGACATTCCACTATTTGAAAATCGATTATTCGTGAAAAGCGGAGCAACGAAGTAACGCACTTTCATCGGGTCTTCAAGCCTCTTTAAGTGAATAAGTGATGGGTAACAACATTGTCCTATCTAAGCCCTTTTCGGTTAAACTTCAAGGATTATTTATGCGTCATGTTAGGATGAGAGCTTTAACTTAAACTTTAAGAACGGAACCTGTTTTAATTTTTATTTTATTTTAGAATATTGAACATCAACAGTAGGTATATAATGCGAGGTGTCATTTCAAGTCCGATTACATTTGCTTTATTTTCCAGGTTGCTGTTTCGTCACATTTTACAAAAGAAAAGATGCCTTAGAAGCCCAGAACGCTTTACACAATGTCAAGACATTACAAGGGGTAAGGACTTTTAATTATAGGCCTACATCCTTGTTGGAAGGACCCACGCCCCTGACATCACTTCTCTGTTAGTTTGCTTTGCTCCAGTATCCTTCGTATTGCCAGGGACCCATAAATTTCCTTACAGGGGGCTTGTCATTTCCTATGCTTCTATGTTGCTATGTTGCCCGACCCTTGCCTACTTTCCAAAAATCCCACTTGGATCGAATCGGCATTCTTGTTTGCCTCATTGGACGTGCGCGCCAAAGAGACGCCTCCCTCAAGGCGCCAGCAGCCAATCCCAAATTTTGTCTATCTGGCCTTGGACGTGATTGGACCGTGGGTATTTCTCGAACTATCTTCTGGTATTGCCCCTATAGTTTTTCACTCGAGTTCTCCCCTACAATCATGCAGCGTATTTTACGGCCTCCGACCACGCGTCATGCTTCCTACTTTCTGATTGGTCGCTTGCTAGGCACGGGCTACTTTCTCTATCTTCTGAATCTTTGTCATTGTCTGGATTCGCTGCTTTCTAGACTTAGGCTAGTTTCTATGCTTCAGTATCTTTGCTACTGCCTAAAAACACCTAGCTTTTGTTTTGAGTTCTACCAGGGACCCATAAATTTCCTGTAATGCCTCGCCATTCAGGGGCCTTGTCAATAAGAGATTTCTGATGCTATGTTGACCGACCGGAAGATAGTTCGAGAAATACCCACCGTTTAATCACGTCCAAGGCCAGATAGACAAAATTTGGGATTGGCTGCTGGCGCCTTGAGGGAGGAGTCTCTTTGGATAGTACGTCCAATGAGGCAAACAAGAATGCCGATTCGACCAAGTGGGATTTTTAGAAAGCAGGCAAGGGTCGGGCAACATAGCAACATAGAAGCATAGGAAATGACAAGCCCCCTGTAAAGGAAATTTATGGGTCCCTGGTTCTACCCTATGACCATGCGGCTCAGTGAGTACTTTGCGTTTTTTACCGACCAAATGTCATCCTTTCTAATCTCTGATTGGCTGCTTGCCGATTATCAGCCGTGGTTAGATTCGACACATATACTGCGTAATTTTTTCTTTTTTTTTGAAAGCCGTTGAATGGACTTGTGTTGTGTTATTCGTGGAGTTCGGACATGTTTTTGAGTAGAAAAAACAGTTTAAGGTGTGCCTTGTGCTTGGAAGAAATTTCTTTATTTACCACACGTGTGGACAATGGATTGGGCTTTTGTCCGTGAGACAGTTGTTAATGCACTTAGACTTCAGAAAATGGAGGAAATTGTACGCTCCTGAGAAACTCGACTGTTCCAGGCAAGTAGGCTTTAAAACTTATCGCTTCGCTTTGACACTTTCTGAGAGGAAAGTTCTGGTCCGAACTTCCCAAGAAGTGCCGTAATTGCCTTTAGAAACTTCTAGCTCTTCTGTCACTCATCGGAGACTTACACATTTCTAGTTTTGAAATCTCGTCTCCACTGTGGCATAATTCGTTATATCACCTTAGAAGGCCTTTATGGGATCCGAATCATTTTCTTTCTTCAGTAAAAGATCCTAAAGTACACTGGTCAATACATGGGTAATTAGTTATTTATTAATTCTTCTTTTTGTTTCTTGCCAAGTTAAAATTGTATCTTGTTTGTTGTTCCTTCTTCCTTTATTTTTTCTTTTCTTATAATCCATCAGTGACATTTTATGTAAAGATGGGCTAAACTTATTCATTCATTCAGTTATAAAATAAAATATATTACACCAACTATTCACTTTGTTGGTAGCCTCTGCAAACAAGGTTGGGAATGCTTTCATAAACCACGAGGTTCATCCTCTCGCAGGTCCTGCTATTTCTCGGGGCATCATGGGGGGGGGGGCAGGGATCGGTACTTCTCATTCGCCAACAGCTTTTTACTGAAGTTTAGTATTAGTTCTTGTCTTCGGTTGAAGAGGCTCGGTGCTCTCAACTCTTACAGTTAGCCTACTGCACTGCATAACATACACAAAACTAATCAGTACAGTGATTCAGTGATCTAACAAGAGTTACGGGAAGATGCTTAGAAGAAGGAAGAAAAGTAACCGATCCAGTAAAAAAAAAAGTAAACACAACTGAAATAAGAACAAAACTAGTCAAAAATAACATTGAACATGCAAGTCAAAATTTAATTTCTTTTTTGTCTTCAAAAGAGCGCAACCCGTACCTACAATTTCCAAAGTTCTAACTCTTTTCTAAACTAAACTTTATATACTATCCTTTGAGATTTTATCTCGTTTAATAATAATTACAAGACTCGTTTTGGTCATAATACCTTATGTTACATATAATGGCTCTTCACGAGTCAAACGCGTTCTGTAGACGTCCTTTGCCAGTTGGTTCTACTGTAGGCTAGTCTGTTTGGTCGGTTGGGTTACTAGGTTCCTGCCTGCAGGTATTTTGGCTCGATGTTGGAGGCTTAGCTGTGAATCCTTCGTTGGCCGATGTGTATTTCCATGCCCTTGTGGTCCAGTCTCGTCGATTTTGGCTTGTCATACAGGGACATGCCACTAACCTTCGCCCTGGAGGTATCAGGGAAATTTCGAGTCCAGTGAGCTAACCATTCGGGCAGGACAGGATTTAAAAGCCAGGCGTTTGAAGACTCCTTGAGAAACAGTGAAAACAAAAAAAGTTCCCTCTGCGTTCCCGTTTATTCGCTGGTCCTCCAGCATAATATTACAAATAATAGTAATACGTGTATTTCCCAGCCCAAGGGCCATATATAGAACAAAAAAGAAACACATCCAGAATATCAATACTACGTACTAGTCCGGGATCCAGGCACCTCTATCCAGTCAAGCACAAATCCTCAATTTTTGGGCATGGTGCCCCAACGTCAGGGCATGCCCCAAGGTATGGGCATGGTGCCCATACGTTGGGGCACCATGCTCTGGAGCATGGGCATGGTACTAGCATGGCACCCCCATGATATTTGGTTGAACTGAGATTGATTACATACCTAAATAGGGCCTTCTTCCTCTCCTAGACCACAAGATACTTGATCTTATGTTCTATCTAACCTCTTTTTCCAATTTTAAAAATATTAGAGAGCTTCCAAGAAATGAATGAATTCCCCTTTTTCCCTTGAAATGGATAGGTAAACCATGGTAAACCAATAGGAAAAAGTGGTCTTCATTAAAGGCTAAATTTCTTGGAAGTTCTCTAATATTTTTAAAATTTGAAAAAGAGGTTAGATAGAACATAAGATCAAGTATCTTGTGGTCTAGGAGAGGAAGAAGGCCCTATTTAGGTATGTAATCAATCTCAGTTCAACCAAATATCATGGGGGTGCCATGCTAGTACCATGCCCATGCTCCAGGGCATGGTGCCCCAACGTATGGGCACCATGCCCGAAATTGAGGATTTGTGCATGACTGCCTCTATCGTTGGGGGGGTGGGGGCAGCTCGAGAGCGAGAACTTTTTAAACTAAATTGTCATTTTTTTAAATTAATCACATGTGCACTTAGGCTACTGAATCACATGTAGACAAATAATCACATGTAGGAGCCCATGTATTGAGCGGGGTATTGAATATAACCCTTTCCCTGGTGCTTTTGGGTCACTGGAAAACCGGAACACCGGAACCTCCCTAACCTAACCTAACCTAACCAAAAGGTTAGGTAAAATTAACCAAAAGGTTAGGTGAAACTAACCAAAAGGTTAGGTAAAAGGTTAGGTTAGGTAATTAGGTTAACCTTTTACCTAACCTTTTGGGAGGTTCCGGTGTTCCGGTGTTCCAGTGACCCTTGCTTTTCAGAATATCGGAAAGAAGCTGTATGATACGGTGAAGACTCGCTAAACAGCGGAAGCGCTCTCCTCATCCAACTCGTTTCTACATTCCACTCATGAAATCAGCAGTGTCCTTGCATTCCCTCCAGCCTAATAGGGCACTTGGAATTCTTTCGCCTGCTTCACGCTAATTTTCTCCTTACCGAGGCAGGCTTGTGGAACATAACTAGTTTAGGCTAGCCTCCGGTCACAGTGCGGAATAAAAAGAGGAAAGCAGTGGCCAGCGCCGCGCGTGACTGAAATGGACGATTGCTGGTTAGGAGCGAGGTTAGGAGTTAATTGGCAGGCGACTTGTGTTGTCTCACGTGGTGAATTCTGGAGCGAATCGACTTTTCCTCAAAACGCTTGTGTGCTGTATTGTTTATTCTGGTAAGACACTTTGGCGTGACATCTTTAGAGCACAACTTTGGGTTAAAGCCAGGGTTCAACTTTCAAATATACTGCGCTTCCTCACAGTCAGGTCGGCTCTTCTGGGTTCGCATGCATTTTTTAATTATTTCTTAAGACGGTGACTGATGATGATAGTTAATTTTGCCCTCTCACAACACAATACTCTTGATGACTAGCTCTACGTGCCGATGAAGAATCGCCGTGTACCTAGCGGAAGATCCGGAAGCGTCACCACAGCTGTCCCCAACGAACGCCGTTTATTGGTTGACGTTGACACAGGATTTGAGTCAATAGTTCGGGCGACATTTCTCGTTCTTCCTGAGGTTCACTGGCGTGTTTTGGACAGTTACAGAGAGTATTTCTAGATGTCCCTGTCCAGTATCTTTTGCCTCCCAATCGCAGCTGTATCAAACAATCACTTTTCTCCTGCCGCATTCATTCGCATATTTATCCTGTCTGCCAGTTATGAGCGTGTTCCACCCTTCTAACAATAGTAACTACTAGTTACTGTTTTCGTCCAGCCTTATGGAAATTTACTACGCTGACCGTTCCAACCTTCTCGAAATAGTAACGAATAGTAACCATTTGCCTACCATGCTTGGGAGCGTAGTTAGCGTGGTAACTACGATCTCTGTGACGTGATTGGCCCGATCAGCTCGCGGCATGATATTTTGCCTAAATAGGAAATTCGTTACAGCCTTGACGCCAAGAATCCAGGATCCGTGGCGTCATGCGTAGTAATTACGGTAAGTAGGGTGGAACACTCTCTATGTTATCTCCATGACATACCTCCATCTTGAATGTTCAGCACTCCGGACTTTTTCGGCCGGACGGTTTTGGCCTGGCTTCATTTCCGGATTCCTCTCGACGAAAACGGATATCTGGAATCCGGAAGAAATTACCTGGCTTTAACATTGTGCTAGATAACATTTTTAATATAACACCTTATTGCTTCGCTGGTACCTACTAGAACTGTCCACACACTCTCCCATGCCGCAATCAGCATGTCATAAGCAACCGCCATTATTACTAATTGGGGTCAGATAAGGGAATAATTAACTTTCCGGTACTCTACTCTTTCACATGTGACTTAACGCGGTCGGAATATTAATCTCAGTTTTGGTCATGCGCATTTTCCTGAAACCAAAATCGCTCCCCCAGTGGCTTTGTGGTGTTCGGTTGTAAATGTCAAAGTTTTGACGGTTGGATTCCCGGGTGTTTCTAGTAGTAGATAGCATTTTGTGTGAAGTCGTGCTTTTTCGCCAATCAAACATTATTTTGGAGTGAGAACCTCGGACATCCAAAAGTTCACCAGTAGGTTGACGGTGATAGTTTCTTGGCTCTTGGCACATTTTATAGTTGCTACAGTTTACATTTGAAATTTGTGTTTGTACAGTTGTCCAAAGAGCAATTCTGTTATAGTTGCCAGGTCACACTTTATTTGGTTCTTGCGGTTTGCAGTCTACAGTTGTAAACACAGTTGCGTGTCGATTTTGGTGACCATACACTGCCAGAGACCTCAGTGTGCTAACATCGCGAAACAAAACAGAACCTTTGACCATTGGCATTTGGAGAAGCCAATCTCTGTTCGTCTAGACCAGGAGCCAGCATTTGCATTTGCTAGTGTGTTTCTACTTGAATTCCTAGATAAGTACAATCACTGTTGAGACAGGTGAACAGAACCTTATTCATGTCTGTGGAAGGAGTTGAAGACCAGGTTATGGACTCGTCTGAGGAGGTCATTCAGCGTCACCAGATTCCTGAAATGAATTTGCTTCGACCTGATTTGTTTTACCTGCCAGGATTGGTTGTTTCGCCATATGGACCATTGGGATATGTCCTAAAAGATCATGTAAGACTTCGAGAGCATTGTCTTTTAAATTAAGGTGATCAGTCATAAAGCCAAACTGTTTTCTAAGGGGTTGGGAACTCTGTCTTGTTCGTTGAGCCAAGTCAGGAAGGCGGAGGAAGGTATACATATTTTCCGGCTTCCAGATATAACCGGAAAGCTAGTTGAGCTTGCTGATGAACTCCCCCAGACAGTGAAGGCTCTCCCAGCTTATCATGGGTTTGTCCGCCTCCTTAAATAATCAAGTGTTTTTGTTGTGTGTTTAGTCGTTTTTGTTGTATTTTTTCTTTTTTGTTTATACTCCGCTTTTGTTCATTTAGCGGGTTAAAAAATAAGTTAAATTAAATTAATATGTGGGCTTAAGATTTGTAATTTGGGATAGTGCCAAAAGTACCCTCCGGAAAAATTGAGTTGAGACATTGCTATCTGTATAATGGCATTAAATAGTTTTCTTCTTTACCAAGGTTCCATGGCTTTTTAAATACCATGCTTGAACTCGAGAAACTACACTGTCGGAAGTTTGATAACATGAACACATGGGTACGCATCGTTGTGTTAAAATGCTACGACGGATCCCGAAAATATTTGTGTTAGTTACCCTCCCGAAAACTTGGGATGTACCGTTTGATAGATAGATAGATAAGTGTATTTCAAAAGCCCAAGGGCCATATACAAAAAAAAAATCAACAACAAAATATAACTTAAACACACAGACTCCTTCTTAACTCTAAAATTTATCTATATACACGCCCACTCGAGAAATTACGGTAGGGTTGATATTAGTCAAAATTTCAGAAAGTGACAAATTTATACCATCTAGATACATTTTTGGCACAATCGAACTGATTAGTTTTCTTCTTCGTGCTCCAAGAGCACACAGTCAGGTTTTCTCGGCCGGATTTTCTTCACTTTCATCATATCAAGTGGATAAAAATCAAGTTTTTGTATGAAAATGATGATGGTTCGGAAAATCCTGGCAAGATTTCCCCCCGACATTGAGCATCGGTCCAAGGCATTACGAATGTCCGAACTCTCGTAATCAGTAGAACACATTTCCCCTTATATCCTTCGCCAAAATCCATTCATGGTTTATCAGCTGATTTTGACACTATTTCCTAAGTTTTATGGACCTTTTCGTAAGGGGGCAGCTGGCGTGACGTTTCGATAAGGATGCTGTTTTCTTTCTGTAGGCTATAGAACAAGCCACTCTTAAAATTGCGTGGAATTTAAAAGATACCTCGTAATTATTCTGCCTTTTATATTATCCTTAGATCCCCTATGGACTTATAAGCTTAAGAAATCCCTTCGTCATTGTGTCGTTTCACAACTACGATTCTTAGCGATCTTTTGACCGAGCCGAGTTTGCGAGTCAAGCAGCGCAAACTTCGCTGAAAGCTTCCAGGGCTGCCAACAACTCTTTAAAAAATAAGAGCAAAGAAGCTTCAAAGTTTTGTTTTTAATTTTCGGATACTTGGTAGGGAAAATGTCTTTTTTTTGCTTGGGTACTTTTTAAACACGGCGCGCACATTTTTGAAATATTTCCCTTCGAAGCCCCGCTCAGGAGAGCGAAAAGTGTCGACAACTGCCAACAAGAAAATCGCTAATTTCACGGGGTATGTATTAGTATTTTGAAAACGCTATTTCTGAACCAATTCATCGGGACAAGATAATTTCGAATAATAATTTCGATAATTTCGAACGAGATTAAACAACTGCCTTGAGAAGCTGTGTGGAGGATAGTTAGGGAAAGTGATAAGGATGAAGAATATAAATATTGTAATATCACTATTAAAAAAAAAATCTGTTAGAGTCGATGGTACTGTAAGATTTTTTCAACAACCAGCTCGATACGCCTATGACATTTCCGATTGTTCTACTTAGGTTCCGTTACACTGTCATTCGTATTTGGGACCTGCAGTAGGCTTATCGTTGCGATAACAGACCACAAAATGCATGTATACATGGCTAGTTCCCCTGAAAGGATCTGTATCCCTTAATTTTGCGAGATTGTGTATGAGGAAGTACGCCTCTGATCTGGTTCCAGTATGATTAGTCGCGTCCTACATTTCCCTGTTTAGTTCGCAAATTGTAATCCTATCTGCAGGTTGTCAAATACAAAAGTAGCCTAATTGCACAAATCCACGTACTTCCTTGTCGCAAATGTACTGTTCCAAGTTTTCACATATTAGGGTTATCTATTAGTTAGATGGTATACAATAATTTTGAACATCAAATTCATGTCATGACTTAATCAATCAATCAATCAATCAATATCTTTTAATTCAGTCTACAGACCATACAGAAAGAAAAGCACACAAAATAAACAAGAACTCTACTATAAATGATCTTTTCACGATGAAATGCTTCAGAAAAACTTTTTTTCGAAAATACTCTATATGACCAAGTCCAAAGCACGCCAGTGATCCTCAGGAAGAACGAGAAAAAGTCGCCCCAACGACTCAAATTCAACAACTCAAATCCTTTTTCAACCAATCACGGCGATCGTTAGGGACAGCTGTGGTGCCGCTTCCGGATCTTTCGCTAGGTACACGGCGATTTTGCCTCGGCAAGGAAAGTTAGTCCTCAAGACTATACCAGTATTTGTCCTGTGAAGTCAGGCGATTTTCGTGTTGGTGCTTGTCGACTCTGTCCAGACTTCATGGTCTTCGAAGCGGAGGGTCGACGCAAAATATTTGAAAACTGTTTGCGCGGTGGTTAAAGGTGGGAAAAAGCCAAGCAAAAGAAAGGAGTCCGAAACCCAAGATTGAACTGTTGGCCTTACAAATATTCCAAAATGAAATACTTCTCATGCCCAGATTGTTCAGAGAGTTGTCAGCTGACTTCGACGCTTCGGCGAAGTTTGCGTTGCTTGACTGGCAAACACGGCTCGGCAGAAAAAAGCCCTAGGTGCAAAACGAAACAAACGCTGTGATTTCCGCAGCTTATAATTCCGCAGGGGAGCTAGAGGTAATACAATACGAAAAGCCGAATAACTACGAGAGGTCCTTTAAGGTAATATAATTGTTTTGTTCGTTGGTTTCAGGGTTGATTTATGTACCTTGGCCTTCTGGGCTTAGAAATTACGAAAACATTCATAACTATATACGTAGTCTACACATAATGAGTTTGATTCTTTTCCATGAAAAGTTCTAACTTGTTTCCAGATAGTAGGATCAACGATTTGGAAGTAATAGAATTTGCCCCCCCCCCCCGCCCGAAACAGTTGTTTTATTCTTCTTTGAAGTTTCTAGGGTCCTTTCCGCAAAAAGTTTTAGCCCTGGGGACCATGAAAATACTAATCTTAGGCATATGGTTCTATATTTTCAGGCAGGTTCTTAATATTTTGTCTGTAGTTAAAACCAACTGTAGACCTGATAGGCTATTTGTAAAATTTTCTACCGAGAAATCTTAATAAACGATGGCGAAACTGCACATAGATCTACATATAGTTCCTTTCGGTAGCTTAGTTTAATCGCTGACTATTTGCTCGTCGGCGACTTCGGGATTCTTAATTTCCTTCCATGAGAAGAATGAGTTGTCAGTGAAAGATTAGCAAATAGATTTGTAAGTTCAAATATAATCCTTGTGGATATATTGAACTTCTTTCATTTTATTTTCTTTCTCGCTCGAAAGGCATTGTACTATAGAAACTTTTCATGACCAACAACAGAGGGCGGTTTTGTGTATATAGCCTATATATATATTAGCTCAAGCTTCATAGACTATACGGACTAGACAAGACTATAAATCTCAAAATTGGATTGGAATTAGAAAATCTGTGTTTGCTAAACCTCAGTATAAATGTAAGCAACCTGGCAAGCGCATTAGGATATAGGCTACTAGTCTCTCCACACCTATACGTATTGATTCTCGCACTGCCCTTGTACCAGTACTATTTTATACTAACGATATTCCGACATTAACAGCCATCATATTTCATAGATTACTAATTCGTGTTAGTCTTGATCTCTGTTAGACTGGCTACGGCATTAAATATCTTTATTGCTGGCTCCTGTTTCTCATCTTACTGTTCATTTCCTATTTATACACTAAACTGCATCCGCATATCCCCACACCAACGACGTATTTAATTGTAAGGATTTTATTTAATTGTCCGTAAGAAAAAACAAACAAACTAAACATAAAATGATGCTTTACAGCAAAATAAATTGTCAAGGTACGCTGCAAATAGTTCGTAATTTATAAATAAAAATTCTTACAGTACAACTATATAACGAAGGCGGCACGCGGATGTATAGCGATTTCAGCGAAGTCAGCAACCCCTCTCTTGCTTTCTTCCAAACACAGGCTGTTCAGTTGACCTGTTATTTTGCTTTGCTAGTTATGACACTCGATGTAGTCAAGCGAACTTTCGGGCTATTGGGGCAGAATGATTAGTATACGTCGTGATTTGGTGTCGTATGTTCAGTATTTCGGTTGTGGTGGAATGGATAATAAGGAGGGCGTATCGCTGCAGTATGGAGGGGTGGAACCGATTCCGCGCCCCATTCTGGACATTTGGTCTGAGAAGAGTGGTGCTCTCGGTTTTACACAGTTTGAGAGTTGGTGGCAATATCAGGTCGCCTTGAATGAACTAACGGTAGGCTGAATATAATCTTTTCTTTGTGTATGGTCCGTTCCCACTACCCAGATATTTGTTATGTTTAAAATGTGACCAGAACACTGATAAATACTACAGAAGAATCTACAGGCAGAAAAATATTGCCCTTTTTTTATGGATAGTCAATTTGCCAAAACTCAAAATTGTAGAATAATAGAACAGTGGGCTGACGGTTGCTCGTCTAGAGAACGATAATTCCTTTGGATGGTGCATTTACATCCCTTTTTAATTGCATATTTGAAAAAGACTGCCTGTGGTATTAATTAGCGTAGGAAATGAGAGCTCTTTTCACATAAATTAAGTTAACTTCTAAAAAGCGGTGATATTAGCATTTCAGCTACCTCCCGCCCCCCCCCACCTCCCCATGTGATAGATTGTGCCCCTGCCCCCCCCCCCCGCCGATCCGAAATGGCTTTTCTGTCTAGAAAGGGATTTGCGCTCTCATGATTTTCTTGTGCGTGTCTAGGGACCATTTTCTTATCGTCTTTGATATTATTTTGGGTATTTCAGTTTGACAGAAAATGTTGAAAGAGGACTAGTTTTCTTCATTTTTGTCAAATTGGCGGGGGTCTGCTGTAGAGAAATATCGCGGACATTATCCCAACGAATAGAGAAATTTCCTTTTGAATCTCAGGGAGCAGTAGCCGTAGCGGATATTCCCGAGGATATTCGATGGTAAATACAAGAAAATATCATTCTGCCGTATGCCAAAAATGTATATTTAAAATAGAATAATGAAAGGTGGGCCTCTTTATAAGTTACGAAATATGCAACTGGTCTGTACATGATGAAATTACTATATAATACTATATATATATTAGTTGCAAAATTCGGTTTTGCCTTTTTTTTTCTGTGTTTTCTCTGCTTTCCTTCTAATATACTCCATCATTTTCTCTTTCCTTTACGATGGGTGAAAAATAAACATTACATTACAGTGCATTAATTACTAACCATTTCCAATGGAAGTTGGGACCTCGTGTTGTTGAACCAGATGGTTCCTTCAGCTCAAGCTGACTGCGAATCATATTTGACGATGCAAAACGGATACGTCAGCTACATTTCCGCCCTTGTTCAGATTTCCAGCTTGAGCCTGAAGAGGACCCTTGCCAAGGTGTGCCGAGATATAGCTCTAACAAAATGTAGCTGACGTAGCCTATCCGTTTTGCACTGTCAAACATCTGTCACGGATGTTTTGCATCCGTTTTGTAGCTCGTTTATTTCCACCTTATGTTGGACAGACAATAAGAATAATAGTTTTAAGCGATTGCCCTCCCCCCATATACCCTACCGGCAGTAACTACTACACTGTCTGAAGTTTCGTAACACAAGGATGCGCAGTTGAAACTTCTGACAGTGTACTACTAACCAAAGAAACTTGGGAATGGCTACTGCTGGGAGATAGTTCTAGCGTAAGGGGGGGGGGTGAGGCTTCCTTAGCTTTTGACGTAAACCACGACAGGTTTTTATGGAGGAAAAATATTGACCTATCAGTCTATCTTAGCTCGAATAACCATCCTAAGCATCCTAGCTAGATAATTACTATTTTCTTTTCAGATGCACCATCCAATCCAGATGAAACCAGCCGACAGCGAAAACAGAAATGGTAAGCGCAGATTTTTCAAAAGTCCATATTGTAGCCAAGTACTTTGAATACCCCACTGTCAGAAGTTTTATAACATATAACACAAGGATGCGCAGTTTCACCAATAACACATGGGATTTTATCTATTCATATAATATATAAAAACGGATTCGTCAGCTGTAGTGCTTAATGTAGCTAGATTTATTTTTGGATTTTATCTGTTATGATTTTGCAAACGTTATGTGTTAAACGTTACGCATAACAGGCATTGCGAGGAAGAGTCGAACACCATCTGCATCTGCTGAATTTTCCTATTTCATGAGGACAAACTAAAAGTCAGCAGATGTTTTTTCGGCGGCGTTTCTCCCCTATGCATAACGTTTTAATGAATAACATTAAAAAAAAAATATAACAACATGAAACTTATGACAGTGCCCTAACCGGGAGAATCTTGTCACCCCCTTTCCTAGCATAACAGTGTTGGAAACAAGAAAATGCTGCCTTAAGTGAGCAGAGGCGGGGCCGAGGGCGTGGCATGAGTCTCAGTCAGGCTACCTTCGTGGTTCGCTTTCGCACTACATGGCTCTGAGCGCACAACGAGGGGTTGCAACTCCCGATTCTGGTGTACACCAAATGCCCAGTGACGGTACCGGCTGCCTGATGTTAAAATAATCAGCATAGGCCTGTTTCGAAAAATCTGAGAAGGGAGTTTTTTTTTTGGGGGGGGGAATGGTTGATACAAAGGTTGAAAATTTTCTAGGAATTAACAATCTTGAAAGGTTCATCTGTCAGGGAATATCTACAGGGAGCGCTTTCTGTAGTCCTGCCATGGTTCGCGTTTCTGGTTTGTTTTGATCCTCTGTAGCCTGTAATGAGTGATTTTTTTTATTTTTGTTTTTGCAGTTGTGTGTAAAAAATAAACTACTACTATCATCTCTGACGATGGTGATTTTATTTTTAACCCGCCAAGATAAGCTACGATTTCAAGGTCCCATCCTCGCCGCAATCTATAATTTCAGTCGTCCAACCTCGCATCTTGTAAACTGCACCATTTGGGGACTTCTCACCAAATTGGACAAAAAACAAATCCGGTTAATATTCTACCATTTTGCTAAATGTATATTACCCCCCTGGACGAGAATCTCGAAGATTTCCAGTCTCTATCAGATTAAAGATCCACCAACAGCAGTGGAGAAACAAATAGAAACATAGCCAAAATGTTGATCACGACTGCAAAGCCCTTTTGATGTAGTTTTAGACTAGATGTTCTTTAGTGTATTTTGTAAGTTATTTTTCTTTCGTGTTCTTATATTTTCTTATTATTTACTACGTCTCCATGCTAACAGTAAACAGAAATACTAGGCTGACATGATAGAATCGGATTTTTCGGAACTTCATTGTGATTCTGCCAGCTCCTACTTACTCAGAGCAGTGGAGGGCTTAGGACTTAAATTATTGTTGGAAAAGATAAAGTCTGCTTGTTTAAAAGTTAGCTCCAAACTTCCTCGTTCTATCTTCTTACAGTGGAATTCCATTGCTAATCTTCTGTGCTTATACAAGTTGGAACTCCTAGTTAAGCTTAATTCTCGGTAAAGTTTTGTCTTGTTGTTTTTATTCGCCGCTTACTTGCTTATTGTCGGT
The DNA here is from genome assembly GCA_023053555.1 of Branchinecta lindahli. Lineage (NCBI taxonomy): Eukaryota > Metazoa > Arthropoda > Branchiopoda > Anostraca > Branchinectidae > Branchinecta > Branchinecta lindahli. The sequence continues at coordinate 16,300,141 of JAKZAO010000011.1, read as the reverse complement.
TTATTAGGACATCTCGCAAAGTGTTAAAAGTTTTAATGGCTTTTCAACTGTCAGTTCAGGGAGATGAGATGGGCCAGAGACATCCGTGAGACTTACCGTCAGACTTCTTTAATATAAACTAGATTTACGCTGCCTGAGCAACGTGAACACTTGTTCTAGAGAAGAGGGTTGATATTTTTTTTTTCGAAAACAAAACCAAAATAAACCCAAAAGCAGAAAAATCTGAACCCGATCAACGACCCAGCAGCAAAAACTTGTCGGAAACAAAACCAAAATCAACCCAAAAGCAGAAAAATCTGAACCCGATCAACGACCCAATCGAGCAGCAAAAACACCAGCCGTGTCCAAAATGAAATCTCAGCAACCTTTTTAACTCTAAGGAACTTTCACAAAGGAATTCGCCAAGTCAAATATTTAAGGCTAAGCTAGAATCTTCAGTTTGTTTTCTAACTTGAGCGGCTTTGAGCCGAAAGGGGGCCCTTGCCAAAAAGGGCCGAAATATAGCTCAGATAAAATTCAGCTGACGCATCCGTTTTGCACTGTCAAATTACTATTAAAGCACGTGTCGTCACGCACCAGTAACGTGAATGTAAAATTTGAAATAATTTAACGAAGAGAAATTTTTTAAAACATTGCTTCGGTATAAGAGACGCAATGTTTCATGATTTTCTCTTATACACAATATTGTCTCTACGAAATTTTTAAAAACAGACATATTTCGGCCCTTCTCGGCAATTTATTTATTAAATTTTCCTTCAGCCCAAGCTGACTGCGAATCATATTTGACAGTGCAAAAACGGATACGTCAGCTAAATTTTATTCGAGCTATATTTCGGCCCTTCTTGGCAAGGGTCCTCTTCAGGCTCAAAACCGCTCAAACTGGAAAACAGTTTGAGGGTTGATATTTTTTTTTTCGAAAACAAAACCAAAATAAACCCAAAAGCAGAAAAATCTGAACCCGATCAACGACCCAATCGAGCAGCAAAAACACCAGCCGTGTCCAAAATGAAATCTCAGCAACCTTTTTAACTCTAAGGAACTTTCACAAAGGAATTCGCCAAGTCAAATATTTAAGGCTAAGCTAGAATCTTCAGTTTGTTTTCTAACTTGAGCGGCTTTGAGCCGAAAGGGGGCCCTTGCCAAAAAGGGCCGAAATATAGCTCAGATAAAATTCAGCTGACGCATCCGTTTTGCACTGTCAAATTACTATTAAAGCACGTGTCGTCACGCACCAGTAACGTGAATGTAAAATTTGAAATAATTTAACGAAGAGAAATTTTTTAAAACATTGCTTCGGTATAAGAGACGCAATGTTTCATGATTTTCTCTTATACACAATATTGTCTCTACGAAATTTTTAAAAACAGACATATTTCGGCCCTTCTCGGCAATTTATTTATTAAATTTTCCTTCAGCCCAAGCTGACTGCGAATCATATTTGACAGTGCAAAAACGGATACGTCAGCTAAATTTTATTCGAGCTATATTTCGGCCCTTCTTGGCAAGGGTCCTCTTCAGGCTCAAAACCGCTCAAACTGGAAAACAGTTTGAGGGTTGATATTTTTTTTTTCGAAAACAAAACCAAAATAAACCCAAAAGCAGAAAAATCTGAACCCGATCAACGACCCAGCAGCAAAAACTTGTCGGAAACAAAACCAAAATCAACCCAAAAGCAGAAAAATCTGAACCCGATCAACGACCCAATCGAGCAGCAAAAACACCAGCCGTGTCCAAAATGAAATCTCAGCAACCTTTTTAACTCTAAGGAACTTTCACAAAGGAATTCGCCAAGTCAAATATTTAAGGCTAAGCTAGAATCTTCAGTTTGTTTTCTAACTTGAGCGGCTTTGAGCCGAAAGGGGGCCCTTGCCAAAAAGGGCCGAAATATAGCTCAGATAAAATTCAGCTGACGCATCCGTTTTGCACTGTCAAATTACTATTAAAGCACGTGTCGTCACGCACCAGTAACGTGAATGTAAAATTTGAAATAATTTAACGAAGAGAAATTTTTTAAAACATTGCTTCGGTATAAGAGACGCAATGTTTCATGATTTTCTCTTATACACAATATTGTCTCTACGAAATTTTTAAAAACAGACATATTTCGGCCCTTCTCGGCAATTTATTTATTAAATTTTCCTTCAGCCCAAGCTGACTGCGAATCATATTTGACAGTGCAAAAACGGATACGTCAGCTAAATTTTATTCGAGCTATATTTCGGCCCTTCTTGGCAAGGGTCCTCTTCAGGCTCAAAACCGCTCAAACTGGAAAACAGTTCGAGCGGTTTTGAGCCTGAAGAGGACCCTTGCCAAGAACTGGAAAACAGTTTGAGCGGTTTTGAGCCTGAAGAGGACCCTTGCCAAGAAGGGCCGAAATATAGCTCGAATAAAATTTAGCTGACGTATCCGTTTTTACACTGTCAAATATAATTTATTTATTGCTGATTCGTTTCTTCCATCTACAGCCTGAAGAGGATCCTTGCCAAAAAGAGCCGAAGTATCGCTGAAGAGTACCCTGGCTGACTTAACCGTTGGTCATTTTTTTTTTTTTCTGTGATTCCCAGTCAGCTTAGGCCGGAGCAGTTTTCATACTATATTTCTTTATTAAAATGACCCCGGACCCTTGGCCGCCGAGCTTTTGGGGTCCGGATGTCCGATTTTAAAACTATTCATAAAACCGGTTTTCGAATCGCCCCGAGATAGGTTAAATATTGTCTTTTGTTTTTAGAGCGGAAGCTGTTCATTGGTATGTTGGCGAAGAAATACAGTGAAGCAGACGTCCGGCAACTGTTTAGTTCCTTCGGAGCAATAGAGGAGTGTACCGTTCTTCGAGACACCAGTGGCGTCAGCAAAGGTATCTAGAGAGCTAACCCCCTTTCTCTTGTCCTCAGCCCAGCCCTTTGTTGCCCAGACTCGGCCCTTTTTCTGTAATTCGCCTTATTTCAGTTCAGAGCTCCAAGTGGACTAGTTTCTGAAAATCCGCCATTGTCTCATTATCAACACTTGTGACAGAGATAGTAAAAACATGGACCATAAGGTAACAACGTACGAATTTAAAAAGAAAAGAAAAAAGAAACGAAATAAATGTCCGCTTGGAAGTGCTGAGCTAGAATCTGACGAACATCATCTTGATTGTCCATCAGCGTGTCCTACTGTTTTAGTGTGCGTGTTTGTGTGCGTGTGGGGGGTGGTGATAATTACGCATAAGGTATCCTTTTCTCCACGTGCTAATGATGATGACGAATGATGATACATTTAAAAATTGACTGAAAAAAAATACTCGTAGTATATGCCCCCCCCCCCCTCCCACCTCTCCGCTATACTTTTGATTTCTCGTCGTGGCTGAAATGTTTATGTTTGTTACGTTTGCTACTGCTACGTTGGGATAAGAAACGATGTGAAGGGATTAGAGTTTTGGGCGAAAAGAAACAAATTCTGCAATACGTAAGATATGTAAGACATCAGGGATAGCTGATATGAATAAGTATTCCTTCAGCCCGTGCTGACTGCGAATCCCGTTCGCGATATATCGGCCCTTCTTTGCAAGGGTCCCCATGGCTCTTCACAGGTTCGAGTTGCTGAAGAGGATCACGACTTCAGTAAAAGCTTTTACTTCTAGACTACCGAACTTCCGGTTTCGGCCGGATTTTGGGCGAACTACTTGTCCGGAGAGAAAATAAAGTCTAGAAATGGATTAAGCATGTCTCCTTAGCCTACCCATACATTGAATCTCGAATGGACTTCAGGAAATCATTTGTTCCAAACTTTTGCTACAGTTTGGGGCGAAGTCTCAGAAACGATTTCGCAAATCCAGTTAGGTCGACTCTTACGCCACTTATAATCAAAGAGCAAAATCGAGTATCATATAAGACCACACACCAAGTCAGCAACCGTGAAGAAACTGAAGAAGTGCTAAACGGATAGGGTGAACTCGGGTAAGTCCGGCCACGGGGTAAGTCCGGCCATTTCACCCCTCGACTGTGTTTTTTTGTATTTACTGTGGCTAACTAGCCTCTTTTCATCCTTAAGGATAGCACTTGGGAATAGTGTCGGAGATTTCCACAATTGTATTTACCTCGCGGAGTTACAACAGGTTGAAAATTTGAGGACGGCCATTTTTATGGTTCCAGGGTAGGGGACTTCACTAAAGTCAGTTTTTCTTGGAGATGCAATCAGTTACAGCTGTTTTTGAGATGTACTTACAATCTATAGTGATTGGAGAGTTCCCCAGAATATTTCCACATTTTTCTCTAGATAGCTACTTGACTTAGAGGGATGGCCGGTATTACCCCCAAAAAACCCTGTTTTGGGAAAGAGCGGCCGGCCGTACTTTCCTCGCATGAGGGGACTTCGGCCACTGGCCGGACTTCCCCAAAACAAGGGATTTTTAACTGAAATAGCCTATTACTTTGTGCAAAAAAAAATGATTCAGGCCACTTCAAGCATTTTCAACTTCCTGCTCTTGCTAATCGTTTCACCATGAGACATATTGACAAGATACTCATTGGAAAAGACTTCAGCTTGACCCACTAAAAAGACGGAAAGTCTGTAAGAAAGTCTTTGTTAATGTGTTGGCCTCTTTCGCAATATTCATCTGCAAAATTCTACCGACGCCATGGGGATACTTTTGAAAAAATAATCGAGGACAAGGAGGGGGGGACTGCAGTTTTGGTATAACAAAACAAAGAATTTGAAGGAAACAACAATAATGATCATTAACGAGACAATGAATCATCTAAAGTTTAACCGAAAAGGGCTAGGATAGGACAATTTAGTTACCCGTCACTTATTCACATAACCTGGATTGAACACCCGCTGAAAACGAGTTACTTCGTTGTTCCGCTATTCACGAATAACCGATTTTCAAATAGTGGAATTAAAATAGTGGAATATGTGGTGCGTCTATGCGCTTGTATTTTTTTAATACCTTACGAGCAAGATTTATAATTTTTTTGTTCAGGCACTAGGCAATCGTCACCAATCTCACCACTGCCCACAAAAAAAGCCGCATTTGTGTTGCAATTAAAATTCCCCGCGTCATAGTAGAATTTTCGCTGTGGGGAAGGACGGAGCTATGCTGAGCCTCATAACTAGAGCAAATAGTGGAAAATCAAAAAATCCCTTTGCAGAATCCAAATAATTCAATGTATCCAATTAAATGACAAACAAATAAGTTGGCTTTTCAGTTAAACTTTAAAGGGCGAAGTATTTTTCCGAAACAGAAAAAGTTAGAATATCTATACCAAGAAATTCCAGTTGAAGTTTAAATTAAAGCCGCTTAAAAATTAAGCCATTAAAGCTTACTGAATCAGGGTCTTTTGAAGTTTAAGTTAATCGTCAAGGGGTCAAAGCGCAGCCTACAAGGCGATCATTGCCAAACGCAAATGAGTGAGCAAAGTTTGTGGACGCAGTTCTGATTGTATTTGAAGTTTCCTATTCAAATATATGATCAAGATTTACAAGATACCACATTTTCGTGTGTACCACATTGTCATTGTCGTGCATTTTCGTTCCGGGGTAAGTCCGGCCGGCCGGAGTTACCACAGACTAAGGGAAAATCAATGGTTCTGACATGTGGTAGCTTCTGTTGATGATATAGCCTAATTTTAGAGATGCATTCATATTGATCGCAGCATGCTCTACAAGATGTCAGGCTCCAATTATTTTTATCTTCAAAAATAAAAAAGATAGATGGGGTGGCCGTATTTACCCTAAATTTGGGGTAAGTCCGGCCATCCTGAGGTGTCCTAGTTATAAGGACCACGGAACTCAACTGAGTTAAGTTATCAAGAAACTAAAATATGCAAAATATTTGCAAGAATGTCAACTACCCTAGAAATACATTAAACCAAGTCCGACACTCAACAGAAAATCTTCCATCATGCTTTTGATAAAAAAAGCATAGTAAATTTCCCGAGGTCACCCTACGTCAGCTGAAACTTATTAGAGCTATATTTCGACCCTTCTTGGCAATGGTCCTCTTCAGGCTCGAGCCACTCAAGCTGGAAAATGAACTTGTCAGCTTCGGCTGAAGGAATATTTGTGCATGACAGTGCAAGACGGATACGTCGGCTAAATTTTATTCGAGCTATATTTGTGGTTTTTCCACAAGTTCGTCTTTTCCAACTTAAGCGGTTTTTAGCCTGAAGAGGACCCTTGCCAAGAAGGGCCGAAATATAGCTCGAATAAAATTTAGCTGACGTATCCGTTTTGCACTGTCAAGTATTACTCGCAGTCAGCTTGGGCTGAAGGAATATTTAATATTTATGTGAATGAAAAAATGGGCCCTTGCTTGCTCTTATATGTTTTTGAAGTTTCACATGTGTGTATGTGTAGGCACATGCTTACGTCAGCTCTTTTTGTAGGCTGTGCTTTCGTGACGTTTGCATCCAAACAGTCTGCAGTCAACGCTATCAAAACAATGCACCAGTCTACAACAATGGAGGTAAGGTGTATTCCATTCAACTTCAGTCTTTTTTTTTATTTGGATTTTCCTTGGCATTCACACGGAAATGAATGGGCAGAACGATGCGAAGCCTTGATATGGTCTCAGTGGGATTCTATAAGCTTAATACACAAGAATATACTAGGTAATAGATTCTATATATCCATAGCATCTATAAAATAAGTAAAAGAGTCACCAGTGAATATTCATCAGTTGCATGATTGAAATATCTAAAATATCACATTAAACAGTCCATGCTTACGAATATACTGTGAGCAAGTTCCACCCCCCTTACAATAATAAATGTTGGTTACTATTTCCGTTCCAACCTCTTGAAAAATTACTACGCCGACCGTTCCAACCTCCTCGAAATAGTAACTAATAGTAACTATTTGCTTACCACGCTCGGGAGCGTAGTTAGTAGTAACTACGATCTCTGTGACGTGATTGGTCCGACCAGCCCGCGGCACGATATTTTGCCGCAAATAGAAAATTGTGTTCCAGCCTTCTTCTTTCTTTGCTGTAATGTGGTAATGCCTAATATCAAGAACAAATAACGAGCCAGAGCTGCTGTCTCCCTATATCGGTCATACAAACATGCCGAGTCGAGTAAAATACGGCCGACTCCCGACGCAAATGCGCGGAGTTGACTAGCTTCGCGCCACATCACGTTTCAAATATATAGCCAAATCGCCGTGAACCGCCCGATGAGGAAAAGTAGCATTCAAACCTGATTGGCTCTAAGGAGTGCTCCGGAGTAGGTCAGCCCGAGGAGTACGCCTCCTGCAAGCAATCTTTCACTATTTTTTCTGCAAGATGCAACGGCGAAGACGAAAAGGAGTAAACGGGTATCAGCATCAGCTCACAGCTAGAGTATATACCTCTATCTTCGCTCATTTTTGTCGGGGTATTTATAGTCGCAGCATGTGACTGAACACAGTAGTTCTTCCGATTATTTGTTCTTGCTAATATGTATAATGCCTAATTAGCACAGTACAGCAAAGAGGGAAAGTTAATATTATTCATAAAACAATATTATTAAAGGTATTGAGTAGGCGAACGCGTAATAAGCGCACTGTCTCTCTTAGAAGTTTCGCGTGAGGTCCATCCTTTAGGTTCTTGAATCTGGGGGGTCAAACGCCTCGGACGTCCAGACTCGCCTTGGCCTTGCTTCACCTCAGAGCTGCTGCGAGTCCAGCAAATCCGAGTCCGAGACAAGTCTGAGTTCTTGAAAATGGCGTCTCGAGACGAGTCCCAGGGTCCGAGTCCACAGCTCTGGCGGAGTGATAGCTCCGTCAAACACGAGTCCGAGACGAGTCCTTGAAAAAGGCATCTCGAGACCAGTCCAGGGTCCGAGTCCACAGCTCTGGCGGACGGACAGCTCCGTGAAAGACGAGTCCGAGTCCCTGATAAAGGCGTCTCGAGACGAGTCCGAGTCCACCAGCTGTGCTTCACCTTCCAGATCTACCTCAACGGAGAGGGAAATCTGGAATCCGGAAGATAAGTCTGGCCTGGATCCGTTAAATTACAAATACTCGCTTCTGAACTGTTCCAGTTGAGCAGTGAGGTGCGTATTATTCATAAGTTACAAATTCTATGAATATTCAAGGAAGGGAACGTCTAACTGCAAACCAAATTAGATTTTACCGTAATATTCCGGTCCTGTAGCTCTTCACACACATTGCCGCCGATTTCCCATTGCGCTCGCTTTCTAATCTGCCGTTCAGTTGACTTCCTCTTAATGAGCAAATCCTAATTAACAATTGAAAATCAGCGTGTGAAGTCACACCAACTTCGAAATTGAATTGGCAGTGATAGAGACATTATTTGGTACATAGATGGAATATGAGGGGAATCTCGATGTTTGACAGAGGAAATGGAATGTTCCGGGTATAAATTGAAGTACAAATTCACGCCCGAGTCAGTCATGCCCTTATAGGCTTTTGTCAATTGTTCTGCAACTTCCAAATTTCCTTGTAAGAGCTGATGTACTCCACGCCAGTGTGGATAATTAGCTTCTTATGCTGTCAGAAGTTTCATACTAGGTAACACAAGGATGCGCAGTTTCAACAGATAAAACTTGGTATGTTATCTGTTATGATTTTGCAAACGTTATGCATTAAACTTGTTCATAACAAGCATTGCCAGGAAGATACGAAAAAACGCTGAAAAAGTATCTGCTGACTTTTCCGATATCATGATGACAAACAAAAAAGTCAGCAGATGTGTTTTCGGCTCTTCTTGCATGTATAACGTTTTAGTACGTAACGTTTGAAAAACAAAACAGCTACATGCTAAGTGTTATCTGTTGAAATCCCACGTTCTCGTTTTATCTGTTATGAAGCTTCTGACAGTGTAGTGAACTCTACGGATAGAAATCAGTAAAACTCGGGTCTAAGTAATACTCTATATGACTAAGTTCAAAACACGCCAGTGATCCTCAGGAAGAACGAGAAAAAGTCTGCTTAACTAGCCCCAACTGGTTGCCGAGAGGAAGCTCATACTAGGCCTATAACAAACACACATGAAACCTAAAAGTATGGTTTAAATCGTCCAATCAACCGTCTGTACCTTAGACATCAGTTTTGATTTCCGTTAGGGTCGGATTCGAATCCGGATTCGATTCCGGATTCAAATCCTCAGCATGAAATGGTGGATTCGGATTCGGAATCGGATTCGTACCCAGCCCTGTATTCGGATTCGAATCTTTTCATGATCGGATTCGCCCATCTCTGAGGAGGACCCTTGCCAAGAAGGGCTGAAACATTGCCCGAATAAATTCAGCTGACGTATCCGTTTAGCGCAGTTGCATTCCAGAACCAGAACCATTGTTAACAAATTGCTAACAGTTGTTGACTTTTTGTGTTCCAGGATCTGATTGCGAAATTTAAGCTCCGCCCACCTACGATTTCCGTTCCAGAACTTGACGGTTGTTAACTATTTTGTTACGATGGTTGGTGACCGTCGTTGGATAAAGTTAACAACTGACGAATTTGAAAAGTTAACAATCGTTAAAGCTGTAGTTAGCCTCGGCCCGATATAAAGTTGACGATTGTTAACAGTTGTTAAGTTCGTAATGATTCGCATATTTATTATTCGGAATATTCATGTGAAACCGGTTAGAAACACCCCACTATTAGAGTTGCTTTCTACATGGGTAGCCAATGAGCTACAGTGGGGGCGCAGTGGAACCAGGCTCTAAGTTGGTATTCTTTTTCAGGGTTGCTCATCACCACTAGTGGTCAAGTTCGCTGACACACAAAAAGAAAAGGATCAGAAGCGACTACAGCAAATCACAGGACTCTGGCCTTTAGGAGGAATGACAGTAGCTGCTCCACAGTACATATCGGTAAGTCACCGTTTCGAAAAGGCCTTCTTTCCAAGGAATTCTTTCCAAGAATCTGCTGACTTTTCCGAATTACGACAAACAAACATGTCAACAGATGCTATTTCGGCTCTTCCTGGCAGTGCTTGGTATGCTTACATTTAATGCATAAGGTTTCAAAATCACAACTGATTACATTCCAAGTGTTGTCTGTTGAAACTGCGCATCCTTGTGTTAACTGTTATGAAACATCTGACAGTATACTCACCCTATTTACATGATGTCTTAATGGACATCATAAAATTGATGATTGCGTTAACGCCACAAAAACAACAATACACACTTCCTTTTACCAGGGACCCATAAATTTTATTTACAGGGGGCTTGTCATTTCCTTTGCTTCTATATTGCTATGTTGACCGATCCAAATCTAGTTTCCAAAAATCCCCACTTGAGTCGAATCGGCATTCTTGTTTGCCTCATTGGACGTGCGCGCCAAAGAGACTCCCCCCTCAAGGCGCCAGTCCCAAATTTTTTCTGGCCTTTGACGTGATTGGACCGTGGGTATTTCTCGAACTATCTTCCGACCGGTCAAGAGCGCATCAGAAATCTCTTATTGACAAGCCCCCTGTAAAGGAAATTTATGGGTCCCTGCTTTTACAGAGGTTAACTACACTAATAATACTAGGCCTAATGGTAGTAGTAATATAATAATATTTTTAAAATATATGAAAATAGCTTTGGATGTGTAAATCTTTTAAGCAGTTAGTTCATGAATGAAAGTCAAGGAGGCACACTCGTGCCTCTTTAAAGAGGCGAACCACGACAATGTTAAGCGATCTTCGGTTCCAGTGGTCGCAGAGGGATGGGAAGGGATGCATTTCGTAGCCCGAGCTCCAACTAAGAAACCTGCCAAATTTCATCCCCCTCCGACTTTTCCTTCATGGGGAAAATCTGGCCGAAAGTTTCGACCCCCCAACCCCACCCCCCCTTTAACGTTGTCCGATCGGGCTGAAATTCACAAGTTAAGGTCCCCTAGGGCCCAGGAGCTTATCCGCGAAATTTCAGCTCGATCCGATAACTCCTTCCCTGTTTTCCAGAAACCACGCATAGCCACTTAATGTTCATGTTCTCCTTTTGTTTTTTTTCTGCCACGCCTACAGGTCACAGCCGACATCGGATCTGGGTGTACGAAGACTCATTCGACGCGGAATTCCCCGAGTAATTTTGCTTGAAAGTTTCGTCGGAAAATCTTAACCCCCCGATTTTCTAGCTTAGAAAAACCCCATTTCCCCATAAGAGCCCATGTTAAGTTTTTTGTTGTTAAAAGTTACGAATTTCAACATTCAAGTACATCAAAATGATCAGCTCGACATGGTGAGACTGACTGCAAGCTTCAAAAAATTCTGTCTTAATCCGTAAAATTTTTATTTGAGAAAAATGACAGAAACCCTTTTTTTTTTTTCTGCCACGCCTACAGGTCACAGCCGACATCGGATCTGGGTGTACGAAGACTCATTCGACGCGGAATTCTCCGAGTAATTTTCCTGGAAAGTTTCGTCGGAAAATCTTAACCCCCCGATTTTCTAGCTTAGAAAAACCCCATTTCCCCATAAGAGCCCATGTTAATTTTTGAAATTCTTTAAAGTTACGAATTTCAACATTCAAGTACATCAAAATGATCAGCTCGACATGGTGAGACTGACTGCAAGCTTCAAAAAATTCTGTCTTAATCCGTAAAATTTTTATTTGAGAAAAATGACCTTAAATTTTTCCGAAGCCAAGAGCGGGGGGTTAGGGGGGCGGCAGCCCCCCACAACAAAAAACCTGTACAAAAGAGTCTTTAAAAGTGGGAGGGTTGGGGGGCGGCAGCCACCCAACTTCCTCTCCTAATTCCTGTACGAGTAGTAGTACATCCACCATGGATTGTAGAAAAACGTACAGAAATAATATGAAAAAAACTTCGTTTTCTTAAAGAGTTAAAGAGGCTGCGTCCCAAAGTCGAACCTTAAAACGTACAGGAATTAGGAGAGGCATTTGGGGGGCTGCCGCCCCCCTCACCCCCCGCTTTTAAAGACTCTTTTGTACAGGTTTTTGTTTGCTACCCTACCCCCACCCCCAGCTCTTAGCTTGTGTGCTCTGTGTCTGGGAAACAGCTTCAATAATTATGTTAAAATGTAAATGGAGTGGTCAACTTCATTGTTACTAATTACTAGTTTCGGCGCAATGGTTCTCCTGTCCTCTTGTGTTTAACATTTTTCGAAGTTATTCCATTATTCATTCATTTCAGTTTTTTGTTAATTAAAAGAGGGCCTTTCCGAAGCCAAGAGCGGGGGGTTAGGGGGGCGGCAGCCCCCCACAACAAAAAACCTGTACAAAAGAGTCTTTAAAAGCGGGGGGTGAGGGGGGCGGCAGCCCCCCAAATGCCTCTCCTAATTCCTGTACGTTTTAAGGTTCGACTTTGGGACGCAGCCTCTTTAACTCTTTAAGAAAACGAAGTTTTTTTCATATTATATCATAATATACCAAACTGTCAACAGCGCTTTCTTAACCTGTTTTTAAATTCCCAAAACCGGAAAGTGACTTCATCCTGGAACGCTACGAGCTATCGATCCTGTCAGTGCTCCATAGCAATAATCAGCAAACAAAACAAACGAACATCAAGAATTAATAGACTTGTGGCTGACATTTCCGCATCAAAAGAAGTGTTCCTGTTCTGTCGCAATACCAGCCCCCCCCCCCTTCAATCTCCGAGGGTCTCCCTGGATACTAGTAGACACAACAGAAACGAGACCAATACTATTCTATAAAAGATGAGACGTGTCTCTAATGATGTGGATACCACAAAAAAGAGAGCCAAGTTCATTAGGAGAAAGGAGACTTCTAGTCCATTTTGATTAGTCTGGAGGGGGACGAGTCGGTAATTGTCAGAGCTTCAGTTGAAGGACAGGTGGATTTCCAGCCGGACCTCTGTTCTAATTTTCGTCTCCTTCTTCCTTAAAGTTTACTCGAATAGGGCTTAGATACGACAGTCGGTTACCCATCACTTATTCAATTAAATGTTGGCTTGAAGACTCAATGAGAATGTGTTACTTCGTTTCTCCGCATGCGTGTAATCGATTTTTATCGAATGAACTTTATCTTCCGGATTTCTGTTACCCCTGTGCCCTTGTTCTTTCATATATTAGCAACTAGGTAAACTTCAGCTGACGTATTCGTTTTAGCACCGTTAGTCTCATTGAATTGGATTTTTATTTTATTTTTAAAGCTTGAGTGCGAACAAGGGACTGACTTTTTCAAGGCTTCGGAGCTTTTTCATCGGGTTTTATAAGACAAAACAAATCGTTAAATCTCAGAGATGATTAAACGGATTGGATGTTGGGGTGTAAGTCGGGGAAAGGCATTATTCGTTTGTCGTACACGTTGTTTTGGCATCTTGCTTCTTGTGTTTTACGTCGCTTGGTTTCAATCCTGAGCCTTTATCTTTTTCGAGGTTCGTCCTTCCAGTCGTTTTCTTCGAAAGACCATCATCCCCTCTTTTCATCTATGGAAGGATTCCCCCTCATATTTCAGATTTCGCGCATTGTCGCTTTCATCACCATTATCATAATTCCCTGGACCAAACTACAGCAGTAAAAGGGGTGTCAATCCCGCTCCTGGGAACTTGCCTCCAGCGAAGTAAGAGGATCAGCCGTAGAGTTATAGAAAACGGGGTGAATTAGAGGCGATCAGCCGTAGAGTTGTAGAAAAATTAGAGGCGTCGGAGACTACTATGGTTCATGATTTTGTTCTCGATGCCGTTCCGAAAAGGAAATGTCTTTTTGGAATATGAGGGATACCTATCAGACCGAAAAACTATCCGTCAGTAACAAAATGGAATGGTCGTTTTACGTTAATTTTGTATTCAGCGTAAGTCCTTAGAAAGGACAATTGTGGATCCGCAGAACGATACTTTAGCTCCTATGACGACACTTAACGACACGGTTGAAGGTGGATCCAGGGGTGGTTCCAAGTGCTTGGGGCTGGAGGAGGGGGATGACCTTAAAAGATACGACTGGCTAGTACCCGGCAAGTCTCATCGGTTAGAAACAACATACAAGAAATATAGAACCACTGGCAAAATTTTGTACGAATTTCAAGAAATATGATCATCGAGTTTGTGAGGTTAAGCAAAAGGTCGTCAGCAATAACAGGAATTCAAGTAGGCTCGTCATTCCAGCGTTAGCCGGAGAGAGCGAAGGCCCCGGCAGCAGCTTCTAACTTTTGGTTTTTAGATTCGACTTTTTTTCTGGCAAAATTCAATTATTTCCCATACCAATTTTAGCTCTTTAATGAGCTTCAAACCCCAAAATCTCAAGCCTAAATCCCTACCTAAATGACGTGCCCGTCGAGCAACAGGGGAATACTAAGAAAGGCGCGGCAGGCAAATTTTTTTGGAAACATTTTTGAGCGACTTTATAGGATCCCAAACTTGTGCTCCCTCGCAAGCGGTGCCTCTGCCGCGGTTTCGGTAACATGAGTTGCGTTTTCGCAGATACCATAGTATCTGTTACCACGGTAACTGGATCTGCGATTAGTCGTTTTTGCAATTACCGTGGTATCTGATATACGGTTGCTCTGCAAAAACGACAATTGCCGAAATTGCGCTTTTCAAAGTCATCCCAAAAGAAAAAGTGATATTCAGTCACGGTCGGATCGTGGTACCTGAATATCAGATACCACGATAACTGCAAAAGCGCCTTTTAACTGTGGTGTCAGATAGCACGATAACTGCAAAAACCACCTTGGAAAAACGCAACTATGGTCGTCCAGAAGATAACGAATTCCGCCTCCATCCAGCTCTAGAAAACTGAGAACAGAATGGTTATCATTGGCGAAACTAGCCCGTTTTCCTGGAAGGGGGAAGTCTCTACCGACAGATTTCACAATTTACCGACAAAACTGGCTACCTCAGATACCATAGGCCTCAGTAGGCTACTTCTTCAACGCTTGAAGCGCCTAGTTCGAAAAGCCGACTGCTGTACTATGCAAATAAGAAAATATCGCTAGCTCTCTGGCGCGCTCTTGCCGGGAATCTTAACACCGTGTCGAGATTTTTGAAAAATGGAATGGCCTGTCATCCGGAATGAATTGAGTTATGGGGCGAGGACGGGTGGAGAAATGCATCGCTATAGTAAATCGTGGAATTCTTCCTCTTGAATTTGTGTTGAGGATTGATAGAGTAGAAAAGCTGGAGGATCCGGTATCCCGGTCAAGGTTAGCGTCGTAAAGCTCTACTATGTTGGCTGTTGGGAACTTATTGTGTTTTGTAGCGAAGGAGAATCGGCCCCGTTGTGTTCAGACATACGATAGGAATTATGTTGATACACGCGATATTCCGTTAATATTGCATTGAAAGGTTAACCTAAAGGAATTAAATGGTGGAAGATGGGGAGAAACCGCTAACAGTTGACAAGAGTAACTATTGTGAACTTGTATTTCTGTAAAAAAAAACAATACCAGTGAACGTCAATCCAAAACCACACCTTAACAACCCTAGGTTATTAAGCTGTGTCCAGAAGTAAGAGAAACTGATTTGACCCTTTACGACAACGAGCTTTACAGCGAGTCAATCAATCCCACCCGCTCATAAATTTTTTCAAGGTTTCAAACTGCATTCGCAAGCTGATTGGGCACACCTTTCCATCTTGAAAATATGGCTGATAGTTAAGCTGAAATGACAAAAGAAACACAAAACAAAATTATTGAACGAAACACTGTACAGCGAGTCAATCAGTCCCACCCGCTCATAAATTTTGTCAAGGTTTCGACTACATTCACAAGCTTATTGGGCACACCTTTTCATCTTGAAAATATGGCTGATAGTTAGGCTGAAATGACAAAAGAAACACAAAACAAAATTATTGAACGAAATAGATACAGCCAAATATTTAGCTGTTTTTTTTATGGCACTGGCATGTCTCCATCTCAAGTGCCGTGTAGCGATCGTAATTTCTTTTCGTCGGTCACACTCTTTCCTGTTCAGGTGCTTCCACATAAGGTAGGACCATGAAAATTGGTGTGCTTGTAAAAGACCCTGTCCGACACTGCAGGAAACCTTCCATTCGTATATCCGGGCAGGTTGCGACACAGCTGAAATACATTCTGAATACCTTTGACAGTGCCATATGTTTATTTTATTTATTTAAATTAAGAGACGACCAACTAGGGTAAAAAATACAAAATAAAATATATATGAGTTTTCAGCTCTTGTTTCTTTTGCGCGATGTACTCTCTCCGTATTTCATATCCTCCCTCCCCCCATAGCCCGTTCTCGCTGGAACTCTTCCCTCATAATTCTCTTTACAGCTCAAACTTCTTGACAGATTCTGTCAGCACTTTAGCTCTGTTCTGCTAGAATTCCTTCCTTATTTGAATTTCTCGCCTGAAGCGGCACCATCCGCCGTGCCGTAATTTTGAAATCCGTAGACAGCCCTGTCGGCAAAGGAGGAGATATTATTCGTCTTGTGAAAATTGAAGTTATCTGTCGACAGTTGAAGTTGTCTGTTGAGGTCTGAGGTTCATGTGGAAACGAAGTAACGCATTATAATCGGGTATTCAAGCCTCGCTAAGTGAATAACTGATGCATAACTAGATTGTTCTATCTCGGCCCTTTTCAGTTAACCTTTAAAGCTTAACCGAAAAGGACTGGGATAGGACAATCTAGTTACCAAATAGTGGAATTTCCGTGTGATTTGTGGTACCTCTATCCGCTCGTATTTTTGTTGTATGCCTTACAAAAAAATATTATGACTTTTTTTTTGCTCAGGCACTAAGCAATCTTCACCACTATCGCCACTGCCCACTGAAAAGCCGCGTTTGTGATGAGGATGAGATAAAAATTTCCCGCGTCATGTAGAATTTTCGCTGTGGGGACGGCCGGAGATATTCTGAACGTCATAACTAGAGCAGATAGTGGAAAATAAAACAATCCCTTTGCAGAATCCAAATAATTCACTGTATTCAACTAAATGACACAAAAATAACTTGGCTTTTCAGTTAAACTTTAAAGTTGGTTGTAATAAAGTACTGTGTATGCAAAGTGAGAGAAAACAGGAAATGCCAAATTTACTGAACTACAAGAACAACCTACTCCACTCAGCGAATGTCGTGACGAAAAAGTACACAGAGGAACAGATGCACATTTCAGGTTTGCAGTTTTTGGGATCCCAAAACGTTAGTGACGGATACCTATGACATCGCAAAAATGTCCGTCTGTCCGTCTGTCCGTCTGTCTGTAAGCACGATAACTCTCGAAGGGATTGAGATATTTTGATGAAACTTGGCGGGAGGATTGTTTGGGTCAAAGTACAGGTCAAGTTCGAAGATGGGCTCTGTAGCCCTATATTTGAGGGTGGGGGAGGGGTTTCTAATTAATAGGTAAAAAAAAAATATTTTTTAAATCTATTGAGATAGTTGATTTAGGGGTAAGGAGACATGCTGAATCCGAATATGAAAGTTATTTTCTCACCGGACAAGTAGTTCACCCGGAATCCGGCGAAAACCGGACACAAAATTTGTGACCTCCGCTACCCCTTTTCTCAGTAAAGCTCTGCGCGGGATTTGTATAGCCTAGCTCTGCGCAGAGCTTACGTAAGAGAGAGAGAGCTAGTGCGATCAGGGTCGAAGGGGTTGGTATAATGGAAAAGAGTAGGTGGTTGCGGGCTATATAACAGTTGGAAAGTTTAGAGGGGTTGACAACTTCAGTAGTAGGGTACACACTGAAACCAAAAATAGGCCGATCTCAATTGTGAGACAAGTGGGGGACTTCTAATAGTCTCATGGTCTGATAATAGGCTGTTAGACCATAATCATCTTCGGCAGTGAGGGGTTAACAGTTTCGTCTACTTGGTGTACCGACAATTTGTTTTCTGTGCTTTATGTGGTACGAAGAATTTGGTACCACTTCTATCACGAGGACATGGAGTCGTAAGTAAGAATCGGTTGCTAGAATCTTTGGTGATGAGGGGTTGCCAACTTTTGCTAGTTGGTATACCTTTTATTTTTTGCCAGTGTACTTCATTGTAAGAACGATACTGGGCCATGTCTATCACGGGGAGATGGACTTGTAAGTAAGAATCGGTTGCTACACTGTTAAAAGTTTTACGACATTTCCCTAGAATACGTCGCTATCGCAACACTTCAAAGAAAATCTGTTGAAAATCTCGCTCTTTTCCGTAAAAAGTGTCTGCATAGCGACATTTTTCTTGAAAGTGTTGTGATAGCGACATTTTCTAGGGAAATATCGTAAAGCTTTTAACGGTGTAGAAGGGCTTCGCGAGGGGCTTGAAACTTTAAACTTCGATCTGTTTCTAAATATTACAAGTAAAGATTATTGATCTATCAACATCATATAGTAGATTTTTGGGATCCCATCGATACCTTTGGTCTTGTTTTGTACGTAACCATGGCTTAAAGACCGTATCAAAACCTGTACTCGTTAATCAGCTTTTGCTTCTTTCTCGTATTGGTAGGCTACACATTCAAATTGAGGCCGGACGCCTCTCCAGTCACGTATACTGTTTCATCGTCTATCCCCATCACTGTTTCTTCGCCAGTTGAGAAATTGTACCGATCCCATATTGTTATTCTATATAACTCTTGTATCATTATTTGGTCATTAAGAAGGTTGGTATTATACCCGTCTTGACAGTTTCAAGCTAGTCACCGCCTTTTCTTCTGGTTCTTTTTTATGCATTTTTTTTGTGGATCTCGCTTTAAAGTTTAACCGAAAAGGGCTAGGATAGGACAATCTATTAACCATCACTTATTCACTTAAATTGGCTTGAAGACCCGCTGAAAATGAGTTACTTCGTTGTTCCGCTTTTCACGAATAATCGATTTTCAAATAGTGGAATTTCCGTGTGATTTGTGGTGCCTCTATGCGCTTGTATTTTTGCTGTATGCCTTACAAGAAAGATTTATCATTTTTTTTGTTCAGGCACTAAGCAATCTTCACCAATATCACCACTGCCCACTGAAAAGCCGCATTTGTGTTAAGATTAAAATTTCCCGCGTCATAGTAGAATTTGCGCTGTGGGGACGGCTGGAGATATTCTGAGCCTCATAACTAGAGCAGATAGTGCAAAATAAAAAATCCCTTTGAACAATCCAAATAATTGAGTGTATCCAATTAAATTACACACAAATGAGTTGGCTTGTCATTTAAACTTTTAACATTTTATAATGTTACACAATATAATACCAAGCAAACTTTACAGGATTCTAACATATAGCTTATAAATTTTAATATACAATGGCCTACATTTCACCCTTTTTCTCTCTCTTTTATTCTCCAAGGGCAACCAAGCACGATTTCATGTTTGAAATTATCGCGTTAAAAGACCCAGTCTGCCGTATCATAATTTCGAAGCTCCGAGAATGTCACCCTTCAGATTTCCCCCTACTATTTATACAAGCGGTTGTTTGCCATAATTCTTCTGGGCTATCTCGAGTTCTTCTTCATTTGAATTTCTCGCCTGAGATGACCCTAGTCTGCCATGCCATAATTTTGAAATCCCTTTGCGTGAAGCCTATCTCTTCCGCTATCCTTACGTTAAGAACTGTGGCGTCAGCGTTGTGTCAGCACCAAAGGGGGAAATAATTCCCGAGTTTCTTATCAATAATGTTGGCAGTAAAAAGTTTTCTATATTCGTGCCAGCGTCGGCCAAGGAGGGAGTATAAAGTGCAGTTTGACAGATTTTGTTTTCTTTTGCATGGAAAGAAGGGATATTAGCAAGTCGACTTTTGAGCATGATTGAAAGAGCTTTTAACGATTCTTTTGAGTTTCGTGTCAAGAGATGGAAGTATGAATGTGAAAGATGGAAATTAGGACTGTCGGGAAGTAGTTGAAAGATCAATCAACGCTGGCGCAGACTTCAGTCAAACGTTCAGCAGTTAATGAATTTGTTTATTTCTCATTCTTGAACAAAGTTGTTGTGTATTTTAGTTGTGTTTTCTCTTAGTCTCGCGATTTAGCCTTCCTCCGGCTATGAAATTCCCGACCCGGACTTCCAATTGTTTTCAGGTATTTGCAACGAGCGAAGTGCGTGAGCGCGTAATCGTTAGCCTAGTCTACTATATATTTATATTTTCATTCACCCATCGTAAAACGAAACTGTAAAGGTTGAGTGTGAAACGAAAAGAAAACAGAAAAAGAAGCAATATACTGGTACTTTTAATGTATGTAATAGACTTAATTCACACAAAAAAAATATAAATACTGCACAATAACTGCTTTTGCGAATGTAAACATACCGGGTATAAACTGCGAGTCTCGCTACGAGTGTCCAACGACTCTTTAAATCTAATGCTGTTCTTTTTTTTCAATTGATTGTATGACATTGCTCATATTTGAATTTGTGTCGATCCGAAGCAATAAGCGGGAGTTTGATCCGCCCCAAAGAGGCAGACGCGGAAAATGCAAAACGTAAGCGTTTTGCGTTTAAGGTCGATATCAAATATAGGAAGGTCGAAAGCTTGGAGGATATTAGATGGATCCGTTAGGGATGAGAACAAGGCAAATTTGTAAAACATTTTAGATTTTCGAAATTCGAAAAGCTGTTTTTTTTCATTATTACTAAATAGCCTACTATCACAAAAGACGAAAGTAAAATTTTATGGGTAAAAGTCATTATCGTACGTTTGAATAATATTTCCGTCACTTCAGCTTTAGTTGCAGTTTCGAAGAGGCAGCAGCAGCTCGAAATCACTGCGCCAGGACAAAATCTGAACATAGTGTTACCCACTGAAAATGTTTTGTCTGTCTGTGTACAAGAGTCCATACGCTGCTTCGTATTCGTCCCCCGAACACCAAAAAACTATAATTCCTTGAACCAGTTCTATTTCGCTGTTTCTTTTCATCTGTGACTAATTACAGCCGCGGCGTGTGGGGCGGCAAAATTACGTACCTTAAATTAAGTTCCCCCATTCAGAGTCAGGAGGGGTTCTTAACTAAGTTGTCAAGGGAAAAAGGACCCTAGAGAAAAAGAACCACAAGGATCTGCGGAGCGGGAGCTTGAGATGGCTCTTATTGCAAAACGGGAGCGCTTCAAACAGAATATTCTCTGTTCACGATGCTCTGCAAAACCTGAGTTTAAGGACCCCTCTTATTTATTCTGACTTTTTGATTATCCCTGGCTCCCCCTTGGAATAATAAGCTTCAAAATTCCCCGCCCTTCGCCATTGTTTCGGTTTGCACACTTACGACTTTTTAGCGCTTTTTCTGCTGAGCCGAGTTTGTCAGTCAGGGAGCACAAACTTTGCCAACAGCTTCAAGGTCCGCCAACAAATTTTCATTGCAAAATGGGGATGGGAGTGCTTCAAACAGAATATTCTCTGTTCCCAAAGCTCTGCAAAACCTGAGTTAAGGTACCCCTCTTATTTATTCTGACTTTTTGATTATCCTTGGCTCCCCTATGGAATAATAACCTTCAAAATTCCCCGCCCTTCGCCATTGTTTCGGTTTGCACTTACGACTTTTTAGCGCTTTTTCTCGGCTGAGCCGAGTTTGTTAGTCAAGGAGCTCAAACTTTGCCAAGAGCTTCAAGGTCCGCCAACAAATTTTCAAGATGTGTTTTAGGGTCTATCTTGCGTTTCGGAATCCTTTTGTTTTGCTTGGTTTTTCCCAGTTTTTAACCTCAGCGCGCACAAATATCAAATAGTTAGCGTCCAATCTCCGCGTTGGAGAACGGGAAGTCGGGTAGAGTGGACAAGCGCCAACAAGAAAATTTCTAATTTCACGGGGCAAGTATTAGGATTATCGGAAACGATATTTCTTTACAGTTTATCATGAAAAGATCATTTCTAGGAAGAGTTGTGCTTTAATGGATTTCGACCCCCTCCCCTGTTTCTCGTCAGGCTACTTCCGTCTGTATCGAAAATTTTCCAGTGAGCTGACCCCGATTACAGATTAACCTCCGCGGACTGTTGATTTCATCTTCCCGAAAAGCGATATATCGATCATAATTCGTTTCTCGTTCACAATCTATTGTTGTCGGATTTTGCTGCCTGATTCTCTAGAGATTCTGGCTTAGAAATAGAGCTGTAGATATCATCTGTACCAGACGAGTTAAACTGCTTGAAACTTCACGTCTTGTGAGAATTGATAATAGCGTTAGAAGAAGTTAAATTGCAGGTTTGTATAGAAGAGCTTTCGGAAATTCGTAGTGAGATTTTTGCAGGAGATATTCTATACGTTCTGGTACTCAGAAGCAGAGGCGTTACTAGCAAAAATGTTTGGGGGGGGGGGGCAAGGTCTTTACCGACTGGCTGGTCATTTTTACCGACTATTTTTGCAGATAATAACGACTATTATTGAGAAAAAAACGACTGAGTTGACGAAAAATCGGCTGATTTTTCCGCTTGTCCGCTGGACAGTTTTTTGTAAAATTCCCGGAAACAGCGAACTCAATCTAGTACCACGGCGACAATGTCTATAGGCAGAACCTCTTCCCGGAATCCCTTAGGATTTCCGGCTTGTCAGTTTCCGAGAGAAGAAAGAGGGATTTGTCTTTAATCCTTTTGTCTTAGATTGAGTTGGGAGTCTTCACGTTATTTTCCCGGCTGCTTGGGGGGTCGATCCCCTGGTTGCTTTTAAAGCAGCCATGACATAGTGTTTCGTTTTTCAGCTGATAGACAGCCCTTTAAGCATAGTGTTGGTTAGATTTGAGATTTTCAACTTTGTGTTAACTGTTAATAAGTACGATAACCACAAAATCGACTTGACCGTTGTATTCGTTTTGAGAATAAATTGAATTTCATTTCATTGAGAGCTGCAAGTTCATTCAAAGAAATATCCAAAAGCGGGGAAAAATTGATACGCGGATATTTATTTATTTATTAACTTTTTAATTTAAAAAATCTGGGTTTTGACAGAACGGAATGAAATCGGCTCGGCAAAAATAGTCGCCCGGCGTCGCCTGGCAGAGATTCCATGACACTACAAAACATGGACTTGGATTTCTGGGTCTTGGAAGTACAAAGGAAGAAAAGAATTACGAGCGGACTGTTTCGTCGATTGTAGTGGTGGAAAGTGAGCTAGAAGAAAGGATATCTGGGTGCAACCAACATGAAAGCTATTTTTCTTTCTTTCCTTCCGGTGACCAACTAAGAAAGCGATTTGCTCGGATCAGAGCAAAAAGCGACACGACGCGCATTTTTTCTCGGACGACACAAATTGAATTCACCAGGCTACATTAAATCCAGCAGACGACAGCGAAATTGTGTTAAGCTGATAGATTTTTTTTTAAATATACCGAAAAAACACTTGAAATAAATACCATAGTTTACCTGCGGAATGAAGAAATTAAAATAAGATGGATTTACTTGGTAAGAAAATTTGCCAGTCTGTCCTAGACAGTTTTATCCATTTTTTTACTATGTTTGATTAAGTGACTTTCGCAGAAAAAAAACGAGGAAAGATAGAAGAGAAAAATATAAATTTCGCAACTTTCTAATGCAGTGTTTATTTCGACCCAAACGTAGAGGAAAGACAAAATGATGGAGTATATGAAAAGTTAAGTAAAGAAGCACAGAAAAAGATCACACAGAAAACAAAACAAAGAGAGAAATATCACACTGATAATCAAACAAATTACTAAAGGACGATTTAGATATAGGCTACAAATTTACAGTCTGAAGGGGTCCGCTTCAGGTGTGAAAGAAGCTCGAAAAGAAGTCGACGTGACTTAATGGACTAATGGATTATGGAAACGACACGGGATTTTCTACGTATCAGTGCGAAAGGACCTTTATTCTGTAGAACGCCGTTGGGTTACAACATTGTCAAGCTGAATTATCTCTTGCGTTCCAAGGGACCTTCAATCTTTTCGCCCAATGTTCCTCTGTCACACATCCCTCCGGGTCCCATTTCTGTTTTGATCAATTAGTGTCGCCATCTATCCGTTCCGTTTGAACGCAAACCAGGAATGCCAATTCGCGGAAGAGCCGACCTCACTCACTTGGAGTGACATCTATTAGCTACGCTACTGGTGCGTTTGGGATAGACTAGGTGGCCACAGTGATTTATGAGTATGTTGCTCGCTTTGCTGTTTGGTGAGACCAGGGACCCATACATTTCCTGTAATGTCTCGCCATTCAGGGGGCTTGACAATAAGAGATTTCTGATGCTATGTTGACCGACCGGAAGATAGTTCGAGAAATACCGACGGTCCAATCACGTCCAAGGCCAGATAGACAAAAATTTGGGATTGGCTGCTGGCGCCTTGAGGGAGGAGTCTCTTTGGCGCGCACGTCCAATGAGGCAAACAAGAATGCCGATTCGACCCAAGTGGGATTTTTGGAAAGTAGACAAGGGTCGGGCAACATAGCAACATAGAAGCATAGGAAATGACAAGCCCCCTGTAAAGGAAATTTACGGGTCCCTGCTTGGAGTGACATCTATTAGCTACGCTACTGGTGCGTTGGAATAAACTAGGTGGCCCCAGTGATTTATGAGTATGTTGTTCCCTTTGCTGATTGGCGAGACTTAGTTTTACTTCTTCAAACCCACTTTGGATCATGTTTGCCTTCAGTGTAGCAAGGAAAACGCAAAACACCCGATGATACGAGGCCCTTATTGCAAAGCTTTTTTTTGTTCGTTAGTTTAGTTTTTATAGTTCAGTTCTTTTTTCTTTCCGTTTTATGGACCCAACCCGTCGTACTTAAAATACTAATGCAAACTATTTCCGTAACCTTCCGTCCATTCTTAAACTCGAGGACCCCAAATTTCATACGATACATTCTATGCATATTAAAGGAACAGAAAACTTGACTCAAACTTGACTCCGGGAGCTAGCTAACATATCAAGAATGTACCCTCAGTCGATATTGAGAGTAAGAAAAATTCTCGTTACGGCCATTGCAGTTTCCGGGCAGTTTCCGAGAATTCGACTTTGAGCAAAAGGTTTGCAAAAGCAAAAGGTTTGTGTGCCGCGACTAGGAATCGAACCCCGGCCGTCTTGTCGGGGAGGTCGTTTCTCTGTGGTCTACATGTAAAAAGGCGAACTTTTACAGTACATAAGTGCATAATTACAGTGCATAAGGGGCAAGGGCCTGCCAGCTAGCTTTTGGAACACTAAGGAGGGGGTTCGAGACGGTTCATGATAACAAAGAAGGGGGGGGGCTGTCGTCAATAAGACCCTGTATATTTATCTAAGCCCCCCCCCCGGGCGATTCGATGGCCGAAATTTGCGTAGTCAAGTTTACTGTTCCTTTAATGCACTAATACAAACTATTTCCATAACCGTTCCGTCCATTCTGAAAGTTGAGGACGCCTTCATTACATTCTAAGCCCCTTAACGACTCGACACTGATTATCGAACTTGCCTTGTTTCGTTATTTTCGATGTGTAACACGATGTGCTCGATGATAATTGTTGACAAGAAGAAAATTCCGAGGGGTGAATCACTGGACGTTTTGGTGTACACCAGAGGCACGGAGGTAGGCCTGAAACAGAACCGGAGGCAGGACCGGAGGCACAGAACCCTGTACACCTTGCGACGCCAGTAATTCCCCCCTCCAATCATTCTTGAGAAAAAACGGTTTGTAAGTACACAGTAAATATTACGAGGTTTGACTACTTGTCACCATCACCATTTGTCACCATAATTGATAGCCTTGGGCTTATTATTATTGATGATGATGATGATTTTATTAAAATAAAACCCATCAAAATAAGCGCGAAGACGGAGTAGATTATAAAGAAAAAAA
Source organism: Branchinecta lindahli (assembly GCA_023053555.1). Taxonomy (NCBI): domain Eukaryota; kingdom Metazoa; phylum Arthropoda; class Branchiopoda; order Anostraca; family Branchinectidae; genus Branchinecta; species Branchinecta lindahli. The sequence goes on along the minus strand of JAKZAO010000011.1, from coordinate 16,274,621 downwards.
ATAGAAAAAGAAAGGGAAACACGAAGGAGAATGAACTTACAAAACACACAATATAAATTTTACCCTAGAACTAAACCAAGACGATTATTATATACTTTGCTGACAGCTGTAGTTGTTTGTTCCCCATATCCCGTGTTGGCCATCCCTGTTTTTTCTTCCCGCAATGCGCCTGAGGTTTCGATTCGATTCTCCATACACTTGTAAATTCCAATCTCTGACTTTACCCCAATACACTAAATCGATATTTCCGAGGGAGAAAAGAAGCAAGATTGAGTACTGATTGTGGACCTTCAGGGAAGCCCATGAATCGATTGAACTGACTTGACCCCTCCAGAGACGGAAACCTTTTTGAAGAATAAGAGATTTGAGCTTTTGTGGCTGTAGGGGAGATTACGAGCTCAAACATTTTGACCATGTCGGATTTAATACACTTAACTTCACATGTCTTTGAGTAGTGAACTGAAAGAAAAGTTGCTACTGGGGCAGGATTTGAACCCACGACCTTCGGCTTACAATGCCGCTACTCTACCACTGAGCTACAAGGAAGCCTGTGAACTGCCTGTGAACGTCGTTTGTTAATTTCCGACCCATTGTTGACGCTTGAAGCCCTCTCCTCTAATTTCTCCGATTGGAAATTTACCTGTCCACGATCCCATCAATGTGATTCTAAATTAGTGAGCCTTTATGGAAATTAGTTTTGAGTGTTTTGCGACTATTTTATATTTCTTTGTCCTTTTTTTTACTGCACTTACGCCCTTGGGCAATGCGTCATAGATCCTTCATTCGTTCATTCATTCATAGTTCGCAAACCACCACATTAGTCAGATAGAGGCTTAGGAAAGCGTCAACGTTATGTCATTGCTACCCACAAATACAGGGGTGAGATACCAAATCCTTCTTCCCACCTTTATCCATTGCAAATAATTTTTTACACCGATCACCCACTGCTCTAATGGTCTTGCATGACCACCTTTTTGTTTGTCGAATATTTGCTTTCCGCTTATTTTATCGCTAGAACTGTCACGGAATGTCTCAATTTGCAAATTCGTGAAGTCCAGACAGAGAACGGGCGTGTGTCCACTATGTAATTTTCGTAGAATAGTATCACCTGTGTATTGTTGTATTGTTGTGTTTTTTTTTTGGCGGGGGGATCGATAGCAGTGTTTGTTTGAATTTTTGTTGTTGTTTTATTGTGTGGCCGTCCCAGATTAGGTAACTCAAGCTCCTTTTATTTATTTATGACCCGCTTATTAGGTACAGCGGAGCGAGGGGTTGCCTACTCCCCGTTATCTGCTGTACGCCCTGTCCTGGCAATGACCGAAGCAACGCACATCGGTGCCGGTCATAGATTAGGCGAATCCCGCTTCTAAATCCCGCTCTCCCGCTTTTTAATGTTCTAACACGTGGCGATCGGTGCCGGCCGGTGCCAGCACCGATCGAGCACTTCGGCACTGAGAACCTGCTCGTATCTCACACCTTCAGGATAAACCACTGATATCCGAGACCGTCCCTACTCGAGTGGCATTGCGTTAATTTACTGAATATTTTGTATCCCGACAAAACCGCACTCAAATATCGAGAAATAGTTGGAGCGATATTTGTCTGTCGTAAACCGTCTTGACAGGAATCTCTCTTTTTCTCGCCCCATTTATCCATTTCACTCCGACAAGCTAGATCGTAAAAAAAAACGGTGTTTCTCCACTGGCTAAACATACTTAGTGTCATGCAAATCCAAAGAATTTTAAACTAATAAATTAAGGAAATATGAACTAAAAACAAACGGAAACGAGCCGCAAAAACTTGGAAGAACTGACATAATTATGGCGAGAATTTGGCCGAGTGTTCGCTTGTCCGACAACTTATGAAACCAAGAGACAGGAATGTGAGATGTTCGTCATCGTGTTATTATTTTACTGACACAAACATTACCGGCGAAGGAGAAGGGTGATATAAAAGAGCTCTAAACTCGTATGGCACTTCCAAGGGGCCGGATCCGGTCCGGATTTAGAAATGTATTGGCTGAGGCATGTCCTCTTGCCACCTATCATGTTTTCTCGGGATCTGGGTTGAATTGAATTCAGCTTGATTCAAAATGCCTTCACGCACAGCCGAACATTTGATTTTTCGCTATATTTATCTAAGCTCAAAACACATTTCGTTAATGAGCAATTAAAAAACACAATATCTAGAAGACCACGTAGGCCACAGTTACACAGTCAACGGGAGCTATCCTCGTTTCGTCAAAATCCCGGACCCCCACCCCGCAGATGGCTAAATCCAGGAAATTAGTTCAAATTAAAGAGCCGTTGTTGAAATGTTTTTTTTTTGGGGGGGGAGCAAGGTATCTACTGACTGGCTGGTCATTTTTACCGGCTGTTTTGCAGAAAAAACGGCGGTTTTCACAATAAATGGACTGATTTTCAGGGAAAAACGACTGTTTTGATGATAAAAATGGACTGATTTTCAGAAAAACCGACTGTTTTCATGAAATTGATTTTACGAGAAACCGCGATGCTTCGCGCCGACTCGGGTTATATTTTACCGACTGGTCAACTACATTGGGGGGGGGGGGACGTCCCCCGCCCCTCCGTATTGACGCCCCTGAAAGTAAAGAAAATCCAATTTTTATGTTTCTGTTTTTATTTTGTCATTAAATCATAACTGCACCATCTGAAGTTAAATATGTGTCCCAAGTTCCCTACCTCTGTAATCGACAGGGTACTTCCTTTGTTTTTGAAGTTTTAAGGAGAAGACATCCTCCATAAAGTGTTCCTCAGAAGTTGGATCGTAAACTTCCAGCAAACTTTCATCTATAGTGGATTTCGCTAATCAGCTACATAATAAGGACTCACATAAGCTCGCGTACCCCCCCCCCACACAGACCAGAGTTAACTTTTATTGACCGTGAAAAACAGGTGGGAACTGTTTTTGTACGATTTTACTTCCAAATTTAAAAAAATAGCCCCCCCCTCCGAGTTTCACTAATGTGATTGCCAATCAGTTAGGCTACTTTAAGCAGTTGACTAGTGCTAAAAAGTTGCTGTTGGTTATATTCTCTGGCTGTGTCATGTTTTAGGGAGGAATCTTTTCAAGAGGTTTTCTTCTTGTTGTTGTGTTTCGGACAAGAGACAGTTGTAGCAGCTATGGTGTTTGTTCTTCTTTTGTAGGCATGGGCTAGTTTGTACCCATCAAATGTTTTCTTTCAAATCAAATTAGATATCTGCTTCATTTCAAAATTTCTAGGCTTGTCTTGTTTTTCTGTCAAAACAGAAAATAATGAAGAAATAGGTTATAAAATCGGATTTACACGTTGACCAGAAACGCTACAGAAAAGAAAAGAAATAATAATAATAATTATTTACAATTAGCATACATGTGGTTACAATGTAATGTACAACTGCACTGTTTTGTCTTCAGAAAGTGTGTTGAATATGTAGTTACACTGTCAGAAGTTTCATAACAGATAGCGCATAACACTTTCAAGAATAACATCTTTTCACTTAGAAATAAAATGTTATGACCAATTCAGTTTACACTATTTCGTGCCTAGATCTCCGACAACACCTTCAATTGGTAAAAATACCAACAGTGTTATCTGTTATCTGTTGAAGTGTTATCTGTTGAAACCGGGCATCCTTCTGTTGTCGTTATGTAACTTCTGACAGTATAGTATTTTTACCAATTGAAGGTGTTGTTGGAGATCTCGGCACAAAATAGTGTAAACTTAATTGGTCACAACACTTTATTTCTAAGTGAAAAGGTGTTATTCTTGAAAGTGTTATGCGCGATCTGTTATGAAACTTCCGACAGTGTAGTAGCCTATTTGATTCGCATAATATTTTTTTTACCATGGCCCGTTGTAAAGCCGAAGAAATCCCGGCACAGAAAAGTTTTTTTTTAATTATCTGCAAGTTATTTGTTTTACATTATAGGACAAGAGACAACTATATAGCCTTTTAGAACAAGAGATCGAAATCTTTATCGCTTTACGAGTCCAATTTTCAGATACTTATTCGTAAATCTCTTCTAGAATTATCTGCAAGGAGGCGTCCAACCCGCTGCAGTATCCCCCACAAGCCTGGCTTCCTTACAGAACTACCACCAACTCGGAGGCCTTGGAACGCTGAGCATGCAGCAGTTGCTAGCACTTGCTGGACAAGCTTCCTTTACTCCAACATCCACCGGTAAGAACAAAGCAAACTTTCGCATGCAAACCAGTTAAGGTTAGCGTAGCGCAGGTGCCGATCTCCTGATACTCCGTCCTTGGCCGGGAGTGCACTGCGTGGTTGGGGGCAAATCATCCGACGCTTCCCGTGCTTTTCCCTAGATTTCTCTAGGTATCCATTTGAAGTTGGGTGGACTTTTGGCTTGTCTTACGGGGAAACGTCACTAACCCTCGCCCTGAACCAAACGGTCGGCACCACCGAGACTCGAACCACCGACCCTTCGCTCGCGAGTTCGGCGCGTTAAACTGTTCGGCCACGGACGAACTACTGGTAAGAACGATAATCAACAATCAATCATACCTTGACAGAAGTCGTGTGTACACGAAATTTATTTCCGATACCAAAACTTGACACCCCGCACTATATATAGTGTTTCTGCTCAGTTGTTTTGAAATAGTTGATCGCTTCACAACTAAGCTATGCTTAGCCTACAGAAAATTGCACACGGCTTCGACTGATTTTAGCTTCTTTCCATGTCCCTTGCCTTGAATATCAATCTTGGCAAAATTTGCATAACCGGTCTCCGGACGGATAAGGTCCTCGGAAACAGTGATCGGACGCATGATGCGTCAGGTAATGAGAACAGATGCCACAAGCGTGATAATCACTGTATTGCTAATAGATACACTTGTGAAGTGAAGAACCTCGGGAACGAGAATGGATAGAAATAGTACCGAAGTAGAATGAATTACGACGTTTTCTTTAAAAAGACCTGCGTTCTTTTTCCCCTGAGTACTCGCCGGTTGTCTCTGGTTTTTACCCATAAGGCGTTTTTGTGGAAATTACCAAAATTGAATAATTTGGCGATGCAAACAGGAAAAATATCACTAAATTGGTGATAAATCGCCACCGATGGCAGCTGGACCCGCAAATCGGTGGAAGCGTTGTTAGACACGGACTAAATATGCGTTCGCAATCTGTAACCCTCCTAACGTAATTCTGGGACCTCCTAACGTATATGCAAGGACATAATCTGGAAGTTCAAAAAATTGAGTTCCGTTGGCTGTTTTATCGGAAAATTTTCTGTGGAAAATCAAGTAGTAAACGACGAAGTCAGATCTCTGTTTTGAGGCAGGATCCCCGTTTTGATTTCAATCAACGAAGCCGGCTCCTAAATCCCAACTTCCTAATACCGTATCATTTCATAACTGTGAGTGATTTGCTTCCCCCTCCCCTCACCCTGTGCTGGCCTCCATCATCCTCTTTTCATGTCAAGTGAGTGTAAAGAAAATTCATTCCATTGTCTAGAGAAATCTCAGTATCTGTTGTCTCGACTCCGAATAGATGAACCGGAGTATTTAGACAGGGGTCAATTTTTAGTGTCATTTTTCCCGGAAAATGAAATGTTGGGAAAGGATGGTTACGTTTCCGGTGTTGGGGATTCAAAGTTCTCAGTAAAATGGAAAACTTGGCGAAATGAATTTGTCCCCGTTATATTGTCTTTCAAGAGTTCAATAAAGTCTCCCCATCCCATTCCATTTATTAACTATTACACAAATACACTGCACAAATTTAAGGCACTCTCCCAGGAGGAATCAATTCCCTCCGGAATCATAGCTTGTAGTGGACCCCCCCCCACCCACCACTAAACTAAGAATTACAATTTAAGAACTACTTCATCTATCTACTTGCACAATAATTAGCTTACGTGGCCTCGACCTTACTCCCAAATTAAAAAATAACCTCCAAAATTCAGGTGCACATACACCATAAGCTAATACATAAATAAATAAGAAACAAAATAAATGAAGACAATTTAAAGAAAAAGGTGTATTTTATAATACTGGTGGAGTAAAAACGAAAATAAATCAAATAAATGAATGAAAGTGGTGGTATGATTACAGACCAAACTAAACTAATTCCATTTTACGATCAAACACAAAGGTTTTGATTCAGGACAATGTTTACTTATGTTACTGAAGGACACTAAGGACAGTCGTATGCATTCCGAACGGTTACAATTTGGAAACTTCGAGAATAAAAAATTGCAATGAGTGAAACTAAGAATTAATTGTTACTTTCCATGGGTTAATTTTCACTCGGAAAAATACCCGTTGATTCCTCAGGTCGACCAGTAAACTGATGTACACAGCTACGCTGAGACAACGTAGCGAGAGAGAACAAGAAAATGAGAACCCGGTAAAAAAAAAAGTTTGCTAAAAACTACTTCAGTTTGGCTTAATTCGCAAAAGATTACATAATTTAGAGACTGCGAGAACCGTTACCCCTCACCCCCCCCCCCCCCAACATATTTGACAAAGCAAAACGGATAAGTCAGTTACATTTTATTGGAGCTATATTTCGGCTCTTCTTGGCAAGGGTCCTCATCAGACTCAAGCCGCTCAAGCTGGAAAATTAACTTGTAGGAAAACAATTAAAGATTCTTCCTTAAATATCTGATTTTGTGAACTTCTTGCTGGAAAACTGCTTGGAGTTGACGAATATAGCTCCCGAATATAGCTCCAATAAAATGTAGATGACTTATCCGTTTTGCTTTGTCAAATATGATTCGCAGTCAGCGTGGGCTGAAGGAAAATCTACCCCCCCCAACCATTATGTCGTCTGGTGGCCTCTATCCATTTTCGTCCAACGTTGCAAATGAAACTTCATCCCACTGTCTAAAGAAAAACCAATATCAGACATCTAGCTGATTGCGCGAACCGCAATCTTGAGACAGGGGTCCATTCCCAATCTCATTTTTTTTAGGGGATTTCCGGAAAAAAGTTCGCATTTCCGGTGGCAGTGGGAAGCTGGGAAGGAAATAAAATATTCGACGAAATGAACTTTACTTTCGCATGGCTAACAAAGGGGATTGTTCCGCTTTTAAGTATGGATCTTTTAAGGATTTAATTCATTCATTCATTTATCGGTGTACTACACCAGTGGTTGCCAACCTTTTTCGTACCGCGTACCCTTTGTCAAGGTTCGTAAAGGTTGCGTACCCCCTTTTTAAGAACGTGAAAACTTCGATATTTAGGCTATTATCATAAAGGATAAGACAAACATGTGTAAAAATATATAAAATCAATGAGACACTTGAGGCTGCTTTGTAGCTAAAATTTTGTCAAAGCTCGGCTCTACGTCATTAATTGCAATATATTTGACAATCAACCTGTTTCTGTGTTTGGTTTTGATGTTGATGTTCTCCGTGCTTTCATCTAGCTGCAATGCAGATGTTTTCGTTAGCTTAATTCGCAACCTGAGTGACAATATCACTTGCTATGTCTTCGATTCTTCTTGAAACAGTATTGTCTGACTCAGGAACAGATTTTACGGCAGTATGCTGGCTGTTTTGGAATAAATATTATTTCATTAACTTTCGTTAGGGCTTTCACGCAAGGGTTGGCAACACCCTTCCCCCAGAGTGTTCGGCCAGACGGTTAAAAGAAACGAGTCGGCGCGAAGAGCCGCGATTTTTCGGAACAGTTACCGTATTTCTTTTTTAAACAGTCGGTAAAAAATGATTTAAAAAACCTTGCCCCTCAAAAAAACAATGAGTGAGACGAGATTTTGAAGCTACAGCTTAAAACGATTTTGGTACCTTCGCGTACCCCTTGCAAGGGTCTCGCGTACCCCTTTGGGTACGCGTACCACCAGTTGGGAACCACTGTACTACACAGTCTACACATACTTAAAACAATACGTGTTTTATATCATGGTGTTAGGGTTTACTGTTGTAGTTGGCTTTTGCCCTAACCGTGGCCAACCCACTGAGTGGCCTGAAAGGAAGGGATCTTCCTTTCAGCTCACTTAGTAGTTCTCCGAGTCTTCTGTATAGTAGCGTTTACCGAAGGCGTAGATTTGTTCGTACGGTCTTCACAAGTTCAGGTTCAGGACAAGTTTTATTTCTGGACTTACCTGTCTTACTGCACCCTTGAGGCTTCACCAGAACTCTCACTCCGAATTCAACTTCAAGTCCCAACTACGACTACGTTTGACGTCAGACGCTCGGTGCTCTGACGTCAATCCACCCATTCCACCTTCATCGCTTGATCACCTGTTATCACCCGCTGCTAACCGCAAGTTTTTCTCGGTCTTCTAAGCGTTACATTAGAGTTTGGTCTTGAATTCGGAAACAAGATTCCTTTTAAATCTGGACTTGGTTGCAAGATTCGGAAACAACGTCCCTTTAATTCTGGCTTGCGTTTGAAAGGTAAAATAGATAAAAACTGTAAATATAAAGATATGAAGACCCTCCGTAACATACTACATAACATATATATATAACCAGAGAAAAGATCCCCTGAAGCTATCTTTTTGGGGGATTCACTACCTATATACGCTAGCCTACATCACAGATAATCCCATTATATAATAATCAAGCACGCTATGTCAAGCATAAGTAAACTGCACATACATAAAAATATTACGGTAACGGCAAAAAATAAGTTAAAGGGATCCTTGTGAAATAGCCTAGAGTAGAGTTGTGTTACTTCGTACGTTGTCTTGTTACTTGTAACTTTGATCGGCGAAAACAATCTGAACCTAGCATAGTTTTTATTTTGAGCTCATACAGTAATTTAAGAATAATTTCAAATAAAGCCCGATAAAGCCCCATCATTTTTTCTTCGACCTTTTTTTCCGAAGTTTCTTCTGCACCTTGTTCCGGCCAGGTAAGCCTGCTGTCAGCTTGGTTCATTTCTCTATTTTGAGACTGAAGAGGACCCATACCAAGAAGGGCCGAAAAATCGCTAGAATAAAACTCAGCTGAAGTACTCTCTCTTGTTCGTCACCATCAACACCAGCCAAGATTTCAGATATGAAAGACTCATATCCTACGTAGCAACCAGTCATGGACACTAGCTCAATTTTGGGGTACTGATACCCCATATGAGGGGTACTACCAATTTGGGGAGTACTACCCAAATATGGGGGAGTACTCCCCACATGTGGGGTATCACTACCCCCTATATGGGGTACCAGCCTAACTTTCCACTAAGTTTCTCACTTTTGGCACTTGCCTTGGCTAAACGACAAGCAGCCGTGGTTCCTCACTTTCACAGGGTATAAGGTATGAATCTTACCCATCTTTTGGTATACTATTGTCCAGATTGTGACGTGGTTTTGGAGGCTTTTGCCAAAAAGGCAGACCCTGTCACGAAATGTCCAAAACAAAAATACCAAAAATACTTCAAATACTCAAAATACAAAAATTACTTCCAAAACAAAAATGTTGTGGAAGACCCTGTCTTCCAAAACCACGTCACAATCTGGACAATAGTATACCGAAAGATAGGTAAGATTCATACCTATACCCTGTGAAAGTGAGGAACCACGGCTGCTTGTCGTTTAGCCAAGGCAAGTGCCAAAAGTGAGAAACTTAGTGGAAAGTTAGGCTGGTACCCCATATAGGGGGTAGTGATACCCCACATGTGGGGAGTACTCCCCCATATTTGGGTAGTACTCCGCAAATTGGTAGTACCCCTCATATGGGGTATCAATACCCCAAAATTGAGCTAGTGTCCATGACTGGTAGCAACCAACTTCGAGTAAGAACGGAAATGAGTACTCCTTCAGACCAAGCTGACGGCAAATCGTAGTTGTATTTGACAAAGCAAAACGGATAAGTCAGCTACTATTTAAGAATCAGGATTTGTTTTAGTCTATTCGGTCACCGCGAATCATCAGTGGGTCGAACTTCGAAACCATAGGATGACATCTTGAGTTACAAGGTTTATACCCATTTTTGCGAGCGAGAATCCCCTCTCCTTGAAATTACTTCATCGGAAAGTGTCCCTACTGTCATCCATGTCCCCCTCCCGACTGGATTTTTTCAAGACCTACTCAGCTTGATTGGTTTCCTTGTAGGGAAAATTTGTTATTGTTTTCTTTTCTTGTCCGTTTGCGACCGAATTAGTGTCCCCTCCTCACACTCTCCCCTCCATCCTGCAAAGATCAGACAAGACAGCTTGATACACCTTTATTTCCATATAATTTACAATAGAGAGAAAAATAGTTCATTGAACAAAATAAGCATTAAAGGACACCTGAACAATGAAACCATACTTGAACACAACATGGAGAATGCATTTACAGACATGGCCACGGAGAGCATTCTTCTCCTGAGCGTGACGTTTTCAAAATAGGGATGTTCGTTTCTGGAGGTTTGCACATGCAGACTCCAAGACAAAAAGCGCAATTCATTCAAATCTTGTACAGCGCTGGCCGGACCGTAATGGGATTTCTTATAGATACACGTTTGGGCTTAACTGGTTAAAAAATATTCCAGAAGAAGGATTGATTGGAGACGTTTGTTCATTTCTAAAATTGTTCGGTACTGAAATAAGGACAGGAAATAGAGCAAAAATCATAGCTTGGAAACACTATTTCGTATTTGGATTGGGTTTTCTGCAGGCAGTGTTAACGGAAGTCATACAGATGGGGATGATACGTGGTACTCTTCATTCAGGTGTCCTTTAAGACTTCTTATGGGCTACCCCAGAAAGCACTGGCCTGTCCAAGGGGTGGCCGAAAGAAAACTGCAAACACTAAGCTGTCAGAAGTCGCGAGTTGGACCCAACCAGAATAGTACAGTAGAGGTATGCTTACGTGAACAGTTTTGGGCTAAATGGTAGAATGAAGATCCAAAATACCTTTACAGGTGTTTTCAAATGCCCTTCTTACTTACTTTGGCTTACTGGTAGTTAGTCTTAGACACAGCAAGTGCATGAAAATGGCAAAGTCCATTGTCAGCAAACGTTCACATAAGCATACCTCTACTGTACAGAAAACACTACCAATAAAAAACAGTGTATATCCTTCCGTTTGCTGGCTCTTATTCGAAGGGAAATAATACGCACGACAGCCAGTTTATAGTGAATAACTCATCGAACAGGCTAATCGCTAGCGTCCTTCTAATGCTAATGTGTACCAGACTTTTTCAACCTTCACACTACTTGAAATCGCACTTACAGGCGAGTGCCGCTACACTGTCAGAAGTTTCATAACAGATCGCGCATAACACTTTCACGAATAACACCTGTTCACTTAGAAATAAAGTGTTATGACCAATTAAGTGTACACTATTTCGTGCCTAGATCTGCAACAACACCTTCAATTGGTAAAAATACTACACTGTCAGAACTTACATAACGACAAGAGAAGGATGCCTGGTTTCAACAGATAACACTTTGGGATGTTATCTGTTATGTTTCTTTCGTTCCCGTTAGTATTTTTACCAATTGAAGGTGTTGTTGGAGATCTATAGGCACGAAATAGTGTAAACTTAATTGGTCATAACACTTTATTTCTAAGTGAAAAGGTGTTATTCTTGAAAGTGTTATGCGCTATCTGTTATGAAACTTCTGACAGTGTAGTCACTGAAAGTCGGTTTCATTTTTTTGCACACGCCACCAGGTTGCCGACCATGTCTGCTGGTGCTAAACGGAAGCTAGGTGCCTACAGAATGCGAATTCGCGTTCGCGAGGCGAATTCAGCATCGCAAGCGGAAAAATCCGCGTCGTCAGGCCACAAAATTCGGTCCAAGCCGCTTCAGATCCAAGTAGAATTTTATTCGCGTCGCTTCTCAGTTCCTAAGAGGAAACAATTAGCGTTCTGTAGACACCAAGCTGACATTTTAACTCGGTGACATTTTGGCTCTTCCTGGCAATGCTCTTCGGGTTGTAGCTAAAACCAAAAAAAAAAAAAAAAAAATAAGTTTGTGGGAAGTCGGTCGCATGCCTGATTCGGCGACACCAGGTTTTTGGATCTGCCACACTCCACAGTCCTATAAAAGTAGAAACGGGATTCTAGACGGCGACTTCGCTGCCGCAACCCGTGATGTTGACTACATGTAGAACGCGGATTTAGACACATTGTCGTTAGTATAACCACGGAGAAACCTCCCAGCTCTTGTTCCGGATTGTCTGGGTCACGGGCCCCTCTCGGGGACTCTGCACTCAGAAAAATGCTCGATTGGAGAATCCGAGGAACAGGACAATGTCAATGTCTTCGTATGTTCATGTACTTAAGTTCCGGAAGTAGCGGACCAAAGCAACTATGGTCAGTGACGGCTATAAAGCTCCAGTAACCAGTTCTCCGCTTAAAAGCTGAAGCTTTCTGTTTCCGAAATTTTCTGAGAAGAGCGTATGCGCCGATTGCCTCGGAACCGCGAGTTTTGGCCAGTATCCCGCAGGATAGGTTATCCTGTAGACACTGGGTCTAAAGCCGCCTTTGCAAGCATGCCCAGCCAAGCACAGATGCCTAGGCACATACCTAGGCTTAGTCAGGCACCTTGTTCTAGAGCCCAGAACTCCGTGCTGGCCCAAAATCTCTGCCTAGGCATGGGTGTGAACGGTGATGCTAGACACGTGCCTAGGCATCTGTGCTTGGCTGAGCATGCTTGTGAACGGGGCTTAACCCAGCGCAACCCCCGTCTCTTGTCCCCCTACTGTCTGTGTCACTGGGGGACTCTATTGCCTCGGAACCGCGAGTGGTGTCCGAAAGGTCATGGGAGGACCTCACTCCTTGTCTGGACATCTATATTATTCCAGCTCTTCACTCTCCGCTATAAGTAGCCTAGAACCGCGGCCAGAGCTTAGCATAAAGACCCGTTTCCCCCAGAAGCGGAATTCTTATCACCAGATTTCAGCCGCAGTTCTTTCAGTACATGCCAGGGCGCGAGAATCTTAAATCATCTCCCCAATCCGTGACAGGAAAATCGGAGGCGGGGTGAGTTCCTGTTATTTGCGACGAAAAGGAGGGTCAATCGCCATTCTTTTTGGATGTCGTAAGAGGATCTAGACGTGGATGTGGCTTCGTAAGAATGAGTGGTTCCGCGATAGATCGATAAATGGTTTCTTAAAGCCACCACGGCATAATGGTTAGAGAGGTTGAGAAGAGGATTGCGTCTAATTTTGGTGTAGTAATTTCATTAAGGGAGTTTATGACCCGGAAGTCTTTAACTCGTGTTTTTAATACTGTTGCGCTTCTGCAAGTTCTTCTTCTTTCCCCTTTTCTCCCTCTACTAACTGCGGGTAATATTGCATCTATTGAATCTACTTTTTTTAAATTCGGAAAATTCAGCTATGGCGGAAATAAAATAATCGAATTGAATTGAATTAGCATAAGAACATACTCGCTCTATGCACGGGTGAAACTTTCAACTTGAATAGGCCTCAAGATACGCTGTTTCGACTGTAAAGTAACCGGAGGCGTCACGTGTGGGGGGGACGCCCCCCAAGGTTGTCGGCCAGTTGGTTAAGAATAGCCGAATTGGCCACGATTTTTTGTGAAAAATTGTCGATTTTTTTTCTTGAAAACAGTCGATTTTTTCTTAAAAAACAGTCGGTAAAATGACCAGTCAGTCAGTAAATACCTTGCCCCCCCCCCAAACATTTTGGTTAGTAACGCCTCTGAAAGAAACTAGTTTCTGCATGTCGTGGTATCCGAGGGGGTGCCAACTCCTAAAATTGGGGTACAGTTGTGCCCGACTGTGCTCGTTTCGTCTCACTCGTGTGCCCGACTCTCCGGTACAGAGTGTGCCCGACAGTTGGCACCCCCTCGGTTGTATCAGTAACCTTTTGTGCCATAGACACTGAAATACCCACAGGTGGCTAAAGCATTGTTCAAATTGTTGTAAGAAGCTGCATAGCAGTTTTCTGCGCCAAAGACTCCCATCGTAAATAGCAACAAAGTTTGAGGAGGAAAGTTGATAACTGGAAAGAAAACGTTCAAAATATTTGTCAGGATGTTGTGTTTCTAAGACGATATGTGAAACTCGCCAATATGCCATTACTGATTATTCAATGGTTTATCACGCTAATTGCTCATAATGTTAATGGTTTAATTTGCTAATAGTACATTATGCTAATAAGGGTTCGGGGAATCCCAGCATTGCAGAACATAGCAAGGGTGAGCGAACCTCTAGGAATCGAATTTTAGTGCAGCCGTTTTCAGTTCAGTTCAGTTTTATTCATAAAAATAATAAGCACCATTAACTCGTTATGACCCCACCATATGGCATAACATAAGGCCTGGCAAATGGGCGGGGCTTATTCTTTATTCATATAATCTTAGGGAAACGAACCAAACAAGTCTACAAAAAGAATGATAGAAAAAAGAATAAAGACATAACAAACTGTAAAGAAAATCCGTTAACGGACGATCTTTCGTCAACAAAGCGCCCTTGCCCCCCCCCCAAAAAAAAGGAAAAAATTCGTTGTTTTGTTACAATATATTTTTTAATTTTTGTATTTCGATTTTGTCCTTTTGGCTGATAAAATTAAATAATGACAGTGTGTTCGAAAAAAAAGCTTTTATGTAGGACGAAGCAGAAATCTGATATTGGTGTCAAGCTGGAACCGCAGAAACCTTTGAAGCCCATACAACCTTGACTAGAATTATCTTTTCTCGATAAATGGTTTAGAAATGATGCACAGGCTACTTGCCGTGTGGAATTACCGATATTCTTGTTGGTCCTTGTCGGACCTGTCCAGACTTCCCGCTCTCCGAAGCAGACTTTCTAAGCAAAATATTTGAAAACTGTACTGGCCGTCGTTAAAAAGTGGGGAAAGCCAAGCAAAAGAAAATGAGTCCGAGACATAAGTTACCCTGCCAAGTCTTACAAAATAAAAACAAAATTTCGAAGCTTGTCGTGGCCTTATTTTTGAAAGAATTGTCTGCAGACCTTGAAGCTTTCCGTGAATTTCGCCATGCTTGGCTGGCAAACTCGCCTCGGCCGAAAAAGCACTACAGACTCGTAGATGCAAAAGTAAACAATAGCGGGAGTTTCTGAAGCTTATAATTGCACCCGGAGCTAGATATAAAAAAAAAACAGAAAGAGTGCGAGGGATCTTTGAACGAACTTCTTGATTATTTTGCAAATTTATTTCATTCATTAACGGCATGCATGGTATTGTCCTTTCTCTCTGTCCTGTAAAAATTTTCGCTAGATCCTTCTCTTCTGAGAATACTCAGTTAAAAAGGTGATAACTAGCTTTTGGTTTACTAACTTTCCAAACTTTAAACGCGATTATCTCGAAACTAGCAATAAGTGACTTATCACCTTTGTGCATTCGGCACTTAAATTCGTCATTTATGTTCGTCATCTCCCGATGAAACAGGTTCTGTTCAAGCTGATGTCAATCACTCATGAGAAGTGATCATGATTGGGTAAGAAGTACAAAGCCACGCCTTAATTTACCACAGCTTGCCGAGAACCGAACGAGTGTTGTGGTAGCCTATACGATTTCTCCAGTTCCACGCGGGGTTTCAAAACCTTGATAAAATAGGATCGTGTATGAGCTGCCTCCCATCTCATGCGCGGATGATACTATCTCTAGGTCCTCTTTTGTCCCCTCCTCTTGAAGGAAATGAAAGCAATCTCGCTGAGAAGGCATTTCATTTCGAGTCCAATTGAAAAACTTCCCAGTCACTGTTTACTCTTACTATAGAAAGTAAACATCCGGGATTGCCTGGTGAGTTTGACATAAGAGCCATAGAGGTGTGGAAATCCAGCGGAATCAGAGGGGGGTCAGTTCAGGTCATGATAATAGTGCTGACGTTTTTATTAATTTACGAACAATCCACTCTTGCGGCCGCCCTCCTTCTATGTATTAATAAACAAAGAGAAACTGTATAAGCTTGTCCAATCCCAACGTACTATTTTCCCCGTTTTTTAAACAAAGAGAAATGACACTGTCAGAGGCGTCATTAGGCTTTCATATGGAAACCAAAGCTACCTATGAAAAATCATAAAAATTTGCAAGATACAAAGTGATCTGACAGCAGTATGACAGGCAGTAACATGGAAGGGTGTATTTTTCTAAATGCGTTTTTCTTTTATATTTTTTTTTTATTGAGTATTTTGCTCTTGTTCTTGTTTTTGTTTGTTGTTTTCTTTTATTCTTTTATTATTTTTTTCCTAGTTTATGGTCCATCTTGTGTCCCTGTGACCGTGTGACGGGTTACAAATAGAATTCATTCGAACGTTCAAGTGGATTTTAAGAATCCCTCTCCAAACTTTGACATTTTTAAGCCGAGCCAATGACCCGACGACGCCGTTGCCCCCCCCCCCTCTGTTTTTTATGAAATAGACGTCATTCACCAACTTTCATTATGTTTTCAACTTTGACAATTGTCAGGAATCTCTCTCTCTAACTCTTTCTTCTAACAAAACTTAACAAAACAATGGTTCCTTTTTTGGTAAAACGCTACAACATCTTACTCGTTTAGACTCCCGCAACCAACTGAACTATTTTCCAATCTATTCCGCACTGAAATGGGTCCGGCAAATTTCGCGTCACTGATTGAATGGAGAGGGGTCTGCCACTTCTCGACAACAATGCAGAACGGATACGGCAGCTACATTTTATTAAAGCCATATTTCGACCCGTCTTGGCAAGGGTCCTCTTAAGGCCCAAGAAGTGAAGTAAGAAGTGCCGAAATATAGCTCTAATAAAATGTAGCTGACGTATCCGTTTTGCGTTGTCAAATAAATAGATATATAGATAGATAGATCAGTGCATTTCTGAAGCCAGAAGGGCCATATACACGGAAGAGCAACAAAAGTATAACTTAAACACTCAGACTCCTTCATTCGAAACATTTATCTATGTACACGCCCACTCGAGTAATAACGGTAGGGTTAAAGTTTAACCGAAAAGGACTGGGATAGGACAATCTGGTTACCCATCACTTATTCACTTAAATTGGCTTGAAGACCCGAAAATGCGTTAGCCTACTTCGTTGTTCCGCTATTCAGGAATATTCGATTTCCAAATAGTGGAATTTCCGTGTGATTTGTGGTACCTCTAATTTGTTGTATGCCTTACAAGAAAGATTTATGACTTTTTTTTTGTTCAGACACTAAGCAATCTTCACCAGTATCGCCACTGCCCACTGAAAAGCCTTGTTTGTGTTTAGATAAAAAATTTCCCGCGTCATAGTAGAATTTTCGCTGTGGGGACGGACGCAGATTTTCTGAACGTCATAACTAAAGAAGATAGTGGAAAACAAAAAAATCTCTTTGCAGAATCCAAATAATTCAGTGTATTCAACTAAATGACACAAAAATAAGTTGGCTTTTCAGTTAAACTTTAATATTACACAGGAATTCGGGAAGTGACAAAATTACACCATCTCTAACTTTTTCTTAGATCAGAAAGCTTCGGGCATCTATGGAGAAAATGGTCAGCTTGGGCTGAAGGAATATCTATTTTTTTCAGGTGTGCCTGCAATGAACTTCCAAGCTGCTCAGATGGGCGGGAGTCCTGTTGGAGCGACGACAGTTGCTGACCTAACGGGTGCAAGCTTTCAGAACTTTTCGGGGTTCACTGCCTCTGGTAAGTAACGCTAATAATCCGTCCTAGTTCCTAATTTCCCGTTAATCTAAGAATGTTGTTCTATGATCCGTCTCAGAGCTAAAGTAACGTCCCAAATTGTCGACAGTCAGAAAAAAATTCATCTGACATAATTTTTACCATCCATACTTAATTGAATACAGGCTCCGCAAATACTGGTGAACTACTTGTCCGACAAAACACTAAAGCTCAAGACGAATTCAGCATATTTCCTTACCCCTATATCGAACCTTAATCCACTTCAGATAAACTTTAACTTTTAACAAATTTTCCGGTTTGTGCCAGATTCCGGGCGAACTATATGTCCGGGTAGAAAATTACTGTCATACACGGATTCAGCGTGTCTTTTTACGTCTAAATTGAACATTTAATCAACTTCAAATAAAACTTTTACTTTTATCAAATTTTCCGGTTTTGGCCGGATTCCGGACGAACTAATTGTCAAGCGAGAAAACAGTTTCAGATATGGATTCAGCATGTCTTCTTAGTTCTTACCTCTAGATCGACTATCTCATTGGCTTTTTTAAACATTTTTTTTCGTCCCGTAATTTGAAACCCCCCCCCCCCACCTCTAAATATGGGGCTACAGGGCTCATCTACAAACTTGACCTAAACTTTGACTCGAGGATCCTCATACCAAGTTTGAAGAAAATACCTTTACCCCTTCGAGAGTTATCGTGCTGGACAGACAGACGGACAACTTTTACGAAGTCATAGGTATCCCTCCACTAACGTTTTGGGATCCCAAAAATCACGTCGTTTCCAGTATCCGTTAGCCCCCCCCCTCCCCGCCCAACTGCCCCGAAATTGCCAAACACTTGCTATTCAAAGGTCGTTATTGAGGCACCGGACTTGGAATATTAAACAGATCTGATTATTCATTCAAACAGCGTCCCTTTATAATATGAGGTCGATATTATTGTTCGCCACGAATCGGCAAACAGTGTGTTTTCGGCGTGTCCTGAATGTAATGTGCCTTGTTTGAGCCGGAGTAGGGGGAGGTAATGGGTCCAGTGAGGGGTTGGTTAAGCACTACGTTGATAAGGACAAGAAGAGAAGCACCTTCTTCCCTGCATGTTATCGAAATCACGCGCGATAGACGACAATTCAGGATCTTAGCAACATCAAATAAGCACCAGAACCTCCGTCTCCCTATCTTGTAACAAGACCATGCGGAGTCGAATATATTTCTATTACACACGAGCGGAGGGTAGGAGCTACTCGGAACATCACAATCTTTACATCTAGAAACAACTATATCGCAGTAAAGCCCCGGAGAAGAAATTTATAAAGTAAAAGCTGATTGGTTGCCTTGACGCGCTGCAGAGCGGGTCAGCGCCCCTCGTGCACTTTTTCCTCTGATATGCTCTGCGGCGAAGAGGGAAGTAGACGGGTATCAACTCAAAGCTCAGCAAATGCCTCTAGCTCAGTGGTTCCCAACCGGGGGTACGCGTACCCAAAGGGGTACGCGAGACCCTTGCAAGGGGTACGCGAAGGAACCAAAATCGTTTTAGTTCGTAACTTCAGAATCTCGCCTTACTCATTTTTCATTGCCGAAAGCCTAATATTACCAGCAGAGCCATCACTAGCCAAAAGTTTTCAGGGGCAAGGTATTTTTACCGACTGTTTAAAAAAAAAAATAACTGTTTATACCAAAAATCGCGGTGCTTCGCGCCGACTTGTTTCGTTTTAACCGTCTGGACGACCACTTTGGGGAAGGGGTATTGCCAACAAGTGCGTGACGCCCCTGACTACAGCTAGCCTACTGCCGTAAATTCTGTTCCTGTTTGTCGAAGACATAACAAGGGATATTGCCATTCAGGTTACGAATTAAGCAAACGAAAACTTTTGCGATGCAGTTTGATGAAAGCACGGAGAACATCAAAACCAAACACAGAAACAGGCTGACTGTAAAACAAATATTGCCGTAAATGACGTCGAGCCGAGATTTCATAAAATTTCAGCTAAAAAGCAGCTTCAAGTGTCTCATTGATTTTGTATAGATTTCTAAACATGTGTGCCTTATCAGTGTGATAATAAATTTCTTCTTTTCTGGAAAGAGGGGGTACGCAACATTTTCGAACCTTGATCAGGGGTACGCGGTACGGAAAAGGTTGGGAACCACTGCTCTAGCTCAGCTCAGTTTTGTCGGGGTCACAGCATGATTAAACTGTGGTCGGGGTAGCGATAGTCGCTGCATGGGACCAAAGATGGAGGTTCTATTGGCTTTGTTCTTGATCTTAGCAGAGACCATAAATTTCCTTTACTGTCAATAAGAGATTTCTGATGCTATCTAGAGCGCACGGAAGATAGTTCGAGAAATACCCACGGTCCAATAACGTTCAAGACCAGATAGACATTTGGGATTGGCTGCTGGCGCCTTGAGGGAGGAGTCTCTTTGGCGCGCACGTCCAGTGAGGCAAAGAAGAATGCCGATCGACTCAAGCGGGGATTTTTGGAAACTGGATTTGGTTCGGTCATCATATCAGTATAGAAGCATAGGAAATGACAGGCCCCCTGGAAGGAAATTTATGGGTCCCTAATCTTAGTGAGCACCTGAGCATCCGAGGAGCTTCAATAACCTCGTCCGCGCAGCGCTTTGCAGTTTGTCCGTGGTTTAGCACGATAACTCTCGATGGGGTTGAAATATTTTGTTTCAACTTTGTATGAGGATCCATTGTGCCCGGTAGCTCCATATTTAGGGGTGGGGGAGGCTGTTTGAGATTGGTTACAGTATCTACTCTACACAGTCTGGAAATACGCACAGCGTTGTCTTGGTACAACACAAAATAAATCTGGAACCAGACCGAATATCTGTTGAGACTACCGCTTTGGTCAACAGCAGGGTATCGAGGAAGTATGGAGTAGCCCAGCGCGTACTGCGGTGTAGGCAAGGTCCCGACCCGACAAGTGATTACTGAAATAGTTGAAGATGACTGAAATAGTTTAAGATAATATGTTGTAGATACGTAGTAGTGTGTACCGTTTTCGTTTTCCCGTATTTTTCCTACTCCATTTTGTGTGTACAGGAGGGGTACCTGACCTCGTTTTTACGCAACCTCGAATTTTGACGCGAAAATGTTAAAATGAAAGTTCCATGCCATCCTGACAGTCAAGAAGCAAAATCTGAATTTTTTTTCAACAGTTATGTACCAAAATATTACAATTATTTGTATTTTCTTTGTTTTGAACCTGGTTTAATAAGGGATTTTCTGGTTATTAGCTTTATTACCTCTATCTTTTTCATCACTTTGCAAGCAATCTGAACTCATGTAAAAATGGGTGAAACTGTTTGAAAATAAAATTATATTTAACTAGAAATATTGAAGTAAAATTTATTTCCCCAACATGTAATCCATTCTATTAGCTTCACTCTAGTATTTTTGTCATGTTTTTTGGTTCCTTTTTAAGCCAGATAGATCTCACTAAAAAAAGATTTCTCTGGAAATTTGAAATCTTGTCTGAGGTTGGGTACCTCTCCTGTACATGTACATTATGATGGGTAATAAAATTAGTAATAATAATAATGTAGCCTACTGCACACGAAGAACTAGGCCTCCCGACAAGGTATTAAAGCATTTGATCTTGAAAGAAAGTCGCAGTCAAGTTTATTAAATTATTGCGGTGCAAACTACGGGCGTGTAATGTACAACTGTGAAGGCCCACCTCCATCTGTTATTCGACTTGCACACTACTTAGTTGAGTATTTCCCCTCCGGAGGTCCCGAAAATTTGGACTGCTAAAGGGCACCCGCGCTTTAAATGGGCAGTGGGCAAAGATAGTTGGGCAACAAAAAACACAAGATGGACCCAGGCACAAATTTCAGTCCTTAAAGCACAAATAAAATCTCAAAGCTGTCCCACAGCAGATTCGGTTTAAGTTTTTATTTTATTTTTCTGTGACTGTCTGAAGTATGCCGGGTGGGGCGGAAATAGGTTAATCCATAATTTTTTACGACAGCTTTTAACTGCCCATTTTTGTAGATATGAACGCAATGGGAATCCAGAACCTGGCAACACTGGCAGCCATGACCAATGGGCAGGCTTTAACGGGCCTCTCACCAGGTAAGGACCAATCAGATCTATGCACGTTGTACCGTGTCCGTTGTGGAGTGACGTGTGCCCCTGTCCTGTAGTTTTTGTAGTTTTCACCTAAACGTTTGATGAACCAGAATGTCCAACTGGAATTGGTTCAAACGTTAAAAACGGACTTTAAGCACGAATTGGAGAGAAACCTGGGGGTTTTCTCCCACTGAAATTAAGAAAATCTGGGACTGAGGTTCCTTTGATTTTGTTAGCTTTCTAGAAATGCGAACATGTGCTCATTAGGTTTTGCGTACTAGCAACCGTAGCATACTATTTGTTTGTGCGTAACTTGTGATTTATATTACTGCGTGCGAGGTTAATATACCTTCCCCGACAAAACGTTTTTTTCTAGAAAGGTGTCCGAAAAAAGTACGAAGGACATAAATAAAGACGCATATTGCAGAAAAAAGCTGTTGTAATATGACTCTTAATCTGGATATAATGAGCGCCCTAAATTACTTGCGAATTGTGGCGAGCTGTTTCAGTTACATTTATCTCTATTTAAAAAAAAAAACTAATATAGTTAACTTGCCAAGAAAGCACACGAATTTATGCTTGGAGGGCACTAACTAATAATAATTAAAAAAACAAGCAGAATCAACAGATCAACTGATTTATGACGAACAAAAAATGAGAAAAGAAACATAAATTAACCTTTGATTTCTACTTTAAGTATAAAAATTGACTACGGAGAGGAAACAAAAAACATAAGGAAACGAGAAAGAAGGGAAAAAAAAAGGTGTCCATTGTTATGTGCATAAGAAGTATAACGAAAATATAATGTTGATATGCAAACAAAAATTATCAGTTCAGCTCAGGATCTTCAGATAATAAGGAAGGGCTGACCTCGCTCGCAAGTCTTTGTATATAATTGACCTTGGTACTTACGTGTGCATTTGTTTGGTTTACTAGGGCTTGGTGGGCTAAACCGTCCCACAGCAACTGTTGCCAACCCGCTTGCCAACCCGTTCGTTTCATTTTCCCCTACCACCGTCGGCTATGATGCCTTCACAGCTGCATACGCCGGACTGCAGCAGTACCCAGGTGAGGAATTGGCCTTATATTCTAGCGCTGATAGTGGTGCATTTTTACACCCCCCCCCCCCCCAGTCTACCACAAAACCCTCGTTTGGGACACCCTATGACAATTGCTGGGTACTCAACCGTGTCCTACTCCACTAGTACTTCTGATTGATTTTGGTTGCCAAACGTCAGTCAAATCATCTATATTTTATTTGGTTAGGGTGGCATTGGGTATACCTGCTAGGGTATCCCAAAATAAGGGGTTTGTGGTAGACCCCCCTCCCCACCCCACCAGGTAGAAAGATGCCGTATTTCAAATTCGTTCCAAAAGCGAAAAAAAAAATATTATTAATGACGTGTTGAAGCGTTTGTTCTGTAAGTCGATTAACTAAAGGTGAATTTAATTAATTAAAACTTTGCATCATATTCTTCGGCCCCGTTCCAACTTAGGCGACGTTCAAAGTAACGCACCTCTACTGTACCACGACAGGCAAGTACCGGGACAAGGGAAAAACTGCGGCGGTAAAAAAAAACATGAAATTCTGTACCTCGACAGGCTAAGGGTACACTGTCAGAAGTTTCAAAACAGAACACAAGGATGCGCAGTTTCAGAAGACAACACTTAGGATGTTATCTGTTATGTTTTTGCAAACGTTATGCATAACAAGCATTGCAGGATGAGTCGAAAAACAGCCGAAAAAGTATTTGCTGACTTTTCCACTATTATGATTAGTAAAAAAAAAAGTCAGCAGTTGTTTGTTCGGCGGTGTTTTGGCCCTTTTTGTATGCGAGGGTTTGCCCACTCCCCGGCACCTGCTGTACATCCTTTCCCGGCACCGGCCGGCACCAGCCGAAATAGGCGGTGCCGGCAATAAATTAGGCGATTCATTATTCAAACGCTAGAAATGCTTATTGTGATGTTTTAACACGTGACAACCGGTGCCGGCTTGTTTCATCCGGTGCCAGCACCGATCGAGCATCGCGGCACCAGGCACTTGCTGTACACTAAAATCGAGAGTGGGCAACCCCTCGTTTGTATGCGTAACGTTTGAAAATCATGACAGCCAACATCTTAAGTGTTATCTGTTGAGACTTCGCATACTTGTGTTGTCTGTTATGAATCTTTTGACAGTATAGGATCTTGAACATTCAATACATATTAATTGAGATAGTAGCACCCGAGGGGTTACTCACTCCCAAAATGGCTGTACAATAAGTGCCCGATCTCCACGGCGCTCAGCTGGTGCCCACGGAGGGTTGTACAGTGGTGCCCCAAAAGGGAGTAACCCCTCAGTTGTACCTGCAGTTCAAAGTTGGAATCGATTCTCGTTCTCTGGTAGCCGGCAGGATCCGGTATCGGTAGTCTACAATCACTTCGGTTCCTTGGAGCAGTCTGTTTAGATTTTTAAAGATGCCTTGCCGATTCTTCCTATTGATTTTCAGTCTTATAGCCGAGGGGTTGCCCACTCTCGATTTTAGTGCACAGCAAGTGCCCGGTGCCGCGATGCCCGGTCGGTGCCGGCACCGGCTGAGACCTGTCGGCACCGGTTGTCACGTGTTAAAACATCAAAATAAGCATTTTTGGAAGCGTTTGAAAGATGAATCGTCCAATTTATTGTCGGCACCGGTGCCGGCACCGCCTATTTCGGTTGGTGCCCGCCGGTGCCCACCGGTGCCGGGAAAGCGTGCACAGCAGGTGCCAGGGAGTGGGTAACCCCTCGCTTATAGCCTGCTGAACGCGTTCGTTACCTGTTCCTTTTAGACTATATCGACGACTTCGAGACCGTGTAATGGGGTGTGGAAATCAGTTAATGAAATGAAATTAAGTCAAAAGGAGGAGCCTTGTTTGCCAATGAGGCTAGCGTAGGTAAAACAGGGCTACTGTCCTTTCATGTCAATCAGAACAGGGCTTCTGCCTTAACCAAAACAGTCCAGGGAAGAAGAAAATTATCAGAACTGCCCTCCCTTTTTTTTGCGGCGGCTAACCGAGAATTTCATGAATGAACGAATGAATTTATTTCCCCAAGAAGCCCGAGTGGTCATGGCGGGAACAAAAATATGATGCAAAACAACAGTCACAAGTTCTAATTATAATAGCATAATACCAAAAACAGACCACTATATCTCCGCTCCTCATGTCAAAAAACGCTCCCGATGCTCCATAGAAGAGGATCCTGTCCAAGAAGGACCGAGATACGAGTAGAATAAATATCAGCTGACTTACCCATTTAGCGCAGTCAACTACTATCCCAAACTAGGTCTTCTTAGTAGGCTACTGGGAGGAATTTTTGAGCGTGTAATATCTCGTGTAAAATGGGGGGAGTCATCCCCCCAATCTCTTTATTCTCTTTCCATAGTCTTGTATGAAAAAATAACTGGTGCATTTCGAGATGTGTTTGTGCTCATTTTCCCTGTTCTGGAAGCAGTCCGTTTCATCCAGATGAACGGTGAACGCAGCTCCGATTCCAAATTATCTTTCCCTTTTCAGCTCTTTTTTTCTAGTATTCCTGTCTACGTCTTTTTTACCTATTTACTTTACCCAAAACCAATAGGAAACGAGCTCTAGCGTCTGAATCCGAAACTATGTTTTGTTCCTGCTTAGATCCCTAGATGGCGTAACTATAGCTTTGCATGATCGCTCGGAGTTGTAGCGTTAGATGTCGGGTGTGATCTTTTTGCACGTGGGATTTATTTTTCTGAAGTTTGCTTTGCCAAAACTTGTCTACTTTCGATCTGTTTTCTGCTGCTAGCCTACCAATTGGAAACTAGGGCTCGGGTGGGAGGCAAGGAGGATTTTATTAATAATTTTGACGAACAAATCAGAATTAATGAAGCGTCTTTTTTATGTCACATCTGATGCTTTTAAGAAACATGAGGTTTCTTTATTTTTGTCAATAAAATTGTACCTTACCTTACCTTACCATACGGGCACAGAACCAATAAGAAAGTCTAACGTTCACCCGGGTCGATCATACAAAGTAACAAAGTAGCCGGGTGTGGGAGGGAACGCTCTGATTGAACGAGAACCCTCCTTGGCTTTCCTATGGATTTCTGAATGATGTTTATTTCCCTTTTCTAAGCACAGCTCTTACCAGAAATGACCTTTTTCCTATGAAAGGAAAAAAACGTTTTTCAAAAATGCTGTTACTTTCCACATGAAATTGGCGATTTTCTTGTTAGCGCTTGTCGACACTATCTAGCCTTCCTGCTTTCCCACGCGGTGGCTGGGAGCAAAGAAGTAAAAAACAGAAGATTCTGATATCCTTATGCGTGAAAGAGTTGTCAGCGGACATTGAAAATTCCGGCAAACTTTGTGCTCGACTTTGTGTTGTGTGACGGGCAAAACTCGGCATGGCCGAAAAAGCGCTAAAAATTCGTAGGCACAGAACGAAACAATGGAGAGAGGTGGGGATTTTAGAAACTTGTAATTCCACAAGTGAGCTTATTACGAAAGGCAGAATAAGCGAGAGGGGTCCTTTAAGATGGTAATGATTGACTTTGTATGAGAAAAGAACAAAAAGAGGAAAGCGTAACTTGGATAAACATGATTTAAATAATCCTAAGGGCTAGGGCGATCTTATTAACATTTAGAAACCTAGCATTCCCGTCACGCCAATGCTCGAGCTGCCATCTTCCTCGGAACTATTCAACTCGGTATCATTCGTCCTCAGTATAGGCCTACAAGAGGAAATGTGTTGAGGACAACGTGGAAACATTGTTCAAAAACAGTAATCATATAATAGTAAAGATGGCACAAGAACAGAAAACTGGATAAATAAATAGACAAGAAAAATCATTTAATTTATCGAAAAGACCATCTCAACCAAAGGTGGATTAAGGGTTGAACACGAACATAGAAAAAGAGAAGAACAAGACAGAAACATACATACAAAAAGACAGAAGCATTTTATGTTCACCAGATAAATATGCTAATATGTTAAGCAAGTGATCTATCAATGGGTCTCAAGCTTTTCCTTATGACTGTCAGCATTTTGGCTTACAAAATTTTTATCCGAATTTTGGGCATGTCCAAATTTACATACCCGCCTTGTAGGTATGCAAGGTCCCTAATACTGTAGGCCCCTTTGGATATTAAAATTTGCCTCCTTTTACAGCCTACCCCGCTGCGTACGCGTCCTATGCCCAGCCAGCGAGCCCTGATTCCCCCACCCCGTCTGTAGGGGGGAGCAGTAGCAGCAAGCAGATCGAAGGACCTGAGGGGGGCAATCTTTTTATTTACCACCTGCCCCAGGAGTTTAGTGACAACGATCTCTGTCAGTCATTTGTTCCTTTCGGAAACGTCCTGTCTGCAAAGGTGTTTGTAGACAAACAGACGAATTTGTCGAAGTGCTTTGGTAAGTTGTAGCTCTGTCGAACTCGGTACTGTTAGGCCTGAGTTGGGTTTTATTTGAAGTTCATAGTACAGCGGGAGTGGATGGCGGACTGTAAGTAGCCGTTTTATTCCTGGCGTACTACGTCAGAAGTACGCTCAACTTCCCTGCCTCACCCAGCGTACAAACTAGCGGGTCCGCTGGCATTCAGCGGCGGCCCGCTGGCAAATAAAACGACTTTGGGCACCCCGCGCCTTCCCAGCGTACGGTCCGCTGGCGAATACAACGAGAACTAACAGTCCGCTGTACTATGAACTTCAAATAAAACGCGGCCTGTTTGCCACTGCCCAGATTTGAAAACGACAGAAAATCTGGCCAGAAAAGTCAAAGAACTGGACAGAATTTGAATGTAAACTTGCTGTCTTCGGTTTTGAAATCTGGGCAGTGCCAGGCATGTCCGTATCCAGGAATATATTTCGGGGGGGGGGCGCGGGTCGGACCAAGAAGAACAAAAGAGACATAGATCAAAGGTTAAAGCCTATAAAAAACGCTTCTTTTTGCGTGTTTTTTTTGGGGGGGTTAAACCCCCTACCCGCGCCCTCCTGGATACGGCCCTGGTGCCAGGCTTTAAGCTGAACTCTGACGTGTGATTTAGGACTCACTAAGAAGTCGTAATGACGTCATCATTAAGTTGACCCCTAGTTATCACATCAACGGTGTTTCTCCAAAAAGTTACAAGCGAATAATTGTCTAATTTAACCGGAACAGCGAAAAACCTTTCACGTTTAGGCCAGAAAGGGCCTATGCCCGGGCCACGTTCAGTCACATCTGAACGTAATTTCGTTCATTAATTTGGTTATTACCCACTCATTAGGTTTCACCTGGTCTCACTTGGAACAAAGAATTTCAAGAAATATTACCACCGTCATCACCCATGGAAAAACAAAACTAACAAAAGTCAGTGCCTGGGGCGTTTACGTTTGAAAAACGCTGAGATAGATTTTTCCGTCTCGACTATTTTACGGTTTCAGCCTCTTTTCTTCCCATTTTCGACCGTAAAACGATCTTACCACCGGCGTTATTACCAGGTGTGACTATAGTGGGGAACTGTATCTCCGCAGCGGTTGCTCGGATTTGGCTGAACCAGACATACCCGACACAGGTGCTGATAGGCACAAGTGTGACACTTTTGATGCTTTTTGACACTTTTTGCCTCTGGGTGACACCATGTCACTTATTGCCTGAAAGTGACACTTTTTCTTACGAATGACACTTTTTAGGTCATAGAGGCACTTTTTCATTTACTTTGCTAAAGTGACAGATAACTGCCCCAAAACATTTACTTTACTTTGATTTAGTACACAGAAACAGTTTGAAGCCTTAAATAAAGCTCATTTCCGATTAATTTTTTTCAATAAAACTGTGATGTGACAATTAAGAAATGCTTTGAAAAATATTTTTACAAATTCAGTAATAACCAATTATTCGCATTTTGCGTGTTGTGCAGCGGAATACTAAACAAAAATCGAAGGGTCAAAAAGCACCTTTTTGTCAGCAATTGTGACACTTTTATGAGTCGATCTCTTTTCAACCCTGCTGATAGGGCACTGCTAATATACCAGTTTCGAGAAAACGTTGCTTGTAACGGTTGGATGGAAACACGACGTTTTCTTAGTTGGTCGAGTTAGTTTGTTTCCGACGTTGCCTTGTCGGCCTGCACATGGTAACTTAGCAAAACGTCAACTTACTGTGATTTAACTTGGCGATGACGTCGCATTAGAGAGGATTATTGCATGTTGAATCGCCCGCCTGATGTATATTTCCCGGGTCGCAGTCACTACGCCCACACGTCTGGTCGCCGCCTGTCCTAAAATGTGGGCGTAATGACGGATTTTGCAGGCGACGTTTGGGTGAACTGACGTTAGAGAGTAGTAAAGTGGAAATTATTTTGAAAATAGTTACGTTTTTTGCCGTCATCCAGTTAACCAACCTACAAGATTCCCCACTATAAATCGTTTTCTTCCTTCGGTTAACCGACCTAAGTTTTTATAAGCTGTTTTTTTGGCTCCGTTCGCCGGTCGGTTAACCGACCTGTGGACTGTGGCGGGAGCTCCATCCAACCGACCTACGCTCTTGGCACGGCGCGAAATTCAAAATTCTCATTGGAGAGATAGGCGCCGGCGACGGGAAGACGCCATATTTTCTTATAAGCCGTTTTTTAGAGCTCAGTCGAACCGACCGGCGAGACGATAAACGGTCAATAGTGGCAAATAGGTAGGTTAACCGACCTATGGAGAAAAGGCAAAAAACGTAACTAATGACTTTCACAGCATTGGTTCCGAATTTGCATTTCTCGTCAGCAGAGCAAAATAACACTAGGGAGTAGCGCCAAGACCTATGCTTGCAATGCTTTCCAAACGGCCCATACTCATAGCGCCCACTACGCTGCGGCATTTAAAGCGAGACAAACTTCCGGGTTTAAAAATTTCTAGTAAAGCTAAGATGCGATCTGCAGTCATCAAGGAAACAGTGGAGGTTTTATCTTTTTTTTTGCTATGTTTAGAATCTGAAGTTATTGGAGTTTCGCTGGTGCATGACTGATTGAGTTTCAGTAGGGACGTCCACTACCGCTACGACTGTGTGTCACTTTTTCCAGGTCTTGGCGCTACTCTTTAGTGTTATTCAGAGCAAACTAACTCTAGAGAGTACCGCGCAAACTTTGGAAAAGTGACACAGAGTCAATCGCAGCGACACTAGCTCCGCTAGCGGGACTGAACGTCCCTACTGAAACTCAATCATTCGTTCACCAGTGCAGTGTTGCCAGGTGTAGTGATAAATCACCAAACGTAGTGATTTCGAGGACCGAAAGTGCGGTAGTGATTTTCTGGTAAAATTTGGCATTACGTAGTGATTTTCGACTATGCCAGCGCTAGAGAATTTATTTGAAAATGGAAGGGGCAGGAGCACTGTATCTGCATATGCAAAAAACTTTTATCCGTGATAACAGGGAATCTAAATGAGCTAGAATTTATTTTTCAAGATAAATAGCCTTGGTGCGATTAATGTTAGTTGCAGGAGCCTGATGGTCAGCTCCTTCAACCCATCACTACATCAGACATGTGATCTTATTTTTGATGATGTCCAATACATTTCATTTTGTGATTGCTTCAAACATACCAAGTTGGGAGATTTAGTACCCTGACCGAGTTTTTGTAAACCAAATACACTGCAAAAAGTATCTCCGAGTAAGGATTAAAGTTAACTGCAGTATTTGCTACTCGGATTATTCTTATCTCTACTGAGGTAAGATTGATACGAAATAGTGATAAGAATAATCAGAGTAGCAAATACTGCAGTTAACTTTAATCCATATTCGGAGCTACTTTTTAAAGTGTAGATGGCCTACACCAGACAACCCTATCGTTGCCCCAGGAACCCTGAATTTCTATGTGCTGCTCAAATACTGCGCTTTGTCATAGCAGCAGTTTGTAAAAATCAACCGCGAATCTCCCTCATTTATATTTTTATTCAAAAATCGGAAAAAAAAAGTTGCGTAGTGATTTTTGGCACCCAAAAGTGCTTTTTTGGGTCAACCAAAGTGCTTTTGGGTCTCGGCGACCTGGCAACACTGCACCAGTGCTGGCTTCAATAACTTAAAATTCTGAACACAGCAAAAAAAAGATACAACCTCACATGTTTCTTCGGTGTTTGCAGACCGCATCTTAGCTTTACTGGAAATTTCTAAGCCCGCAAGTTTGTCTCGCTTTAAATGCCACAAGCGTGGTGGGCGACGCTTGGGCGACGCTACAAGATGGCCCGATTGCGAAGCATAGAAAGCATAGGTCTTGGCGCTACTCCTTAGTGTTATTTTGCTCTGCTCGTCAGCACATGACGAGGAACGAACTGGCGCGACCCCTGTTTTCCCTCGTTATGTCTCCTGCGCGAACAGTAACAACGTTGACGGTCCTGATCGAAAGGTGGCGGTCGCTGACGTTTCTTGTTAAAATTATCCATTAAAGGACACGTCACACCGCATATTCCCCTATAAGATGCGAGATAATTGACTACCTTACAACTGAGCTCACAGTAAACTGTACAAAGCTTTTGCTTAGTTTAATAAAACCGAAAACAGAGTATCGTTCGGTCCGCTTGGTTTTGATGAAAAACCTGGCTAAACTTGAGTAAGTTATTTATTTATTTAATTTTTATCCGCCAAAATCGGCGAGTACGTTACAGAGGCGTATACAAACAGTTACAACATGTGACACGGAAAATTACAAAAATGTGACATCCGTAATAGTCCTGTTGAAAAGCCGAGGGTCGTTGTCTCTGGATTTCGTTTAGAACCTCAGCGAACTCCGTTCGCACGTCTAGGTAACTTCCACCTTTAATTCGCCATCTTTCGTTGAATTCCTTTTGACACACATTTTTGTAGCTAAGGCTAGATGGCGTGAGGGCTCTTGACAGAGGAAGAAAACCGGCTAAGTCTCAATAAAGCAAAAACCGACGTTTGCCTAATACGCTCGCCTACAGACTTCGGGACTACGTCTCAGTTTGCAGACTTTGAATTCCAGTAGTTGGTTGATTTGATCAAAAGTGGCGCCTCCCTCGTATATCTGATGTCCAGATGTTCGTGAAATAATGTACACGTCTTAGGACCAGATAAGAGAGGCTGTGAGGTCAAAGCTCTCAGTTAATATGTAGCCGCTTGTACAATCAACCAACGTGTCGTAAAATAGAACTGGTTCGAAGGTTGTCAAAACCACGTTCCCGAGGTTGTGCCGAAAACGGGAAAATCGTGTTCCCCGCATGCTGGAAGCCACGTCATCAGACAAGAATTCCCAATCCTCGTCTGATGACGTGGTCGTAGTGGTCTCGTCTGATTACGTGGTCATCATAGTCTCATCTGATAAAATGAGTTTCAAATGAGGTATGCGCCCTTGACATTGACCAATCAGATTTGGGGATTGCGCGTTTATCAGAGCCGAGAGAGCAACAGCTTAGTGCCGGGAGAAGCTGGTCAAAAAATCTAAGAATTCTTTTTAAATTTAAATTCACCTCCATCCCTGAAAACTGAGAAGTAAAAATGCGTCAACGAGAAACCGTAACTCATCAGTTTTGTGAAATTAAAGACACTGATATTCAGTTAGAAGAAATATTCAGGATTGAAACAACATGTTGAAATGGTGAAACAGATACAAAATGTATGTGCATTATCTTCTCTTGTTTTGTTCTTTTAGGTAGAGCGACTCGGTTTCGTTCCTTTGATTTAAGAAATGTATAGTGAAGCCCTTCAGATGAACTTTAAATAGGTTATCGTTATACATAAATCTATTTTCCAGGTTTCGTTTCATATGACAACGCCGCCAGCGCCAATTCAGCTATCCAGGCAATGAACGGATTTCAAATCGGGACAAAACGCCTCAAAGTTCAGCTGAAACGCTCAAAAGACGCATCCAAGCCGTACTGAACATCTGAAAATGTAAGTCTTCATCCAGCTTCCGGCACGCTGAGAGCCCTTGATTTACTCATTCATCTTGATTAACTAGATAGGAGACTCCCGAAATTGTTGTTAAAAACCCAACGGGTTTTTGCCAGTAATAGTGCGAACACACGATCAGGATGGGATCACTTCCATCGTCACTTCCATATGGAAAAGTTGAAATTTTTTCAACGTAATGATGAAAGTGCAGGAAACCTGGCCCGGAAATCCTGATTGTGTGTTCGCATTATAACCCGGTCTCAGCCAGTTCGGATAATCGTTCCAAGTCCGAGGCTTTGCTGGGTTTCTGTCATTCGCAGTGGCGACTGGCACCACACTGTCAGAAGCTTCATAACAGAAAACACAAGGATGCGCAGTAACAACAGGCAACACTTGGGATGTAATCTGTTGTGATGTTGAAAACGTTGTGCACTAAATGTTATGTATAACAAGCATTGCCAGGAAGAGCCGAAAAAGCACCTGCTGACTTTTTTGTTTGTCTTCGTGATATCGGAAAAGTCAACAGATGCTTTTTTCGGCCATTCTTCGGCTTTTCCTGGCAATGCTTTGTTATGCATAACGTCTAATGTATAGCGTTTACAAAATTACAACAGATTACGTCCCAAGTGATGTCTGTTCAAACTGCGCATCCTTGTGTTATTGAAACTTCTGACAGCGCAGTTTCGGGTACCAGCTAGTCAGACCCAAGACGCAGCTTACGTATCTAGGCAGTTAAGCAAGCTCCTATCTTCCCCATGAGAAGCTTTTGGTACACAGCTCTGAACTTGGTGCCTCCGTAGATCGTACCCCAACACCATAGGCGGGAGCGCAACTTTGTTTGGCTGCTTCAACTTACCTATCTATTCACGACGTCACTGCACTTCGCATGGTTGTTGCTCCCGCGCCACTGTGTCCCAAAAAGAAATCGAGCTTGCAGAACTGCTAGATGATTAAGCTGTGACCCAAGATGAGGCCAATCCATCTTCCGAAGGTGCTAGCCAATCAGATATTTGCACCAAGCTGACTGCGAATCATGTTTGATGGCGCGAAACGGAAAACTCAGCTGTAATTCACCCTAGCGATATTTCGGCCGTTTTTGGCAAAGGTCCTTGTTCATCAACCACATCAGTCCTTTTCAGGCTGTAGCCGGAAAACGAAGGTTCAGTCTTAATCCGAAACTCGATGCTTCACCATTCTCAGGCTCTCAGCACCCAGACCAGAGGTTTATCGCAGTTGGTTTCTACTTAGAGCTTGAAGTCCGTCCGTCCGTGGCCGAATAGGTTAACGTGCCGAACTCAACGAGCGAAGGGTCGCTGGGTCGAGTCTCGGTGGTGCCGACCGTTTGGTTCAGGGCGAGGGTTAGTGGCGTTTCCCCGTAAGACAAGCCAAAAGTCCACCCAGCTTCAAATGGGTACCTAGAGAAATCTCAACCGAGTTTTCCATTTACAGCCATCATGATATGATTCGGAGTCAGCGTAAGCTGAAGGAGTACTTAAACAGACAAGACTGCGGCGCGGGGAGAACGTTGTTTGTTAATTCCCTGATTCCTGATTAATTCCCTAATTCGTGCTGTTGTATCGGCAACCTCCAGTCGAGCTTGTACTTCTTAGTTCGTGTCAAAACCTGGACAAACGGTCCTAATCCAGCCAGCTTCTGCTTGACACAACCCACCCTCTCATGTTGGTCACCACAATACCAACCGAACTTCAGACATGAATTATTCTAGCAACCAAGTTCGAGCAAGAACAGAAATACAAATGGAAAACTACAGTTATAATAAAAAAGGATACTTTCAAAATATTTGCGAGGATGAACTTATTCATGCTGAAATTTGCAAATCACAAATATCACATTGCCTATTATTTATTGATGGTTCATGGTTCTCGGAAGGAAATTGAGAATCCCGGTGTCGCCGAACTGCGTCGAGGGGGTGAGTAAACGGGTCGGTTAGTCACTTTCGAATTCCAACCTGAAGGAAGTGAACGTGTCTATTTTATTTTTTTCACGTGTTTATAAATATAATGCTGATAAGGCTTCACGCCTATTCTTCTTACTTCATTATATCAGTTTCGTGCGAGGAAAAGTTTGCTCGAATCGCGATATACAGATAAGCAGAGGTGCTGCGAGTCCAGAATTTTCGAGTCCGAGACAAGTCCGAGACCGAAGTCATGCTCACGAGTCAAGACGAGTCCGAGTCCTGGACAAGAGTCGTTCGAGACGAGACGAGACCGAGTCCGTGAAAAAAGCGTCTCGAGACGTCTCGAGACCGAGTCAAGCCTCGAGTCCTAACAATTAATCTGTACTTCATGCAATGAACTACGTTTTAAAAATACAGATAATTCACCTGAGAATTAGCCAGGCAAAATAAATCACCCGAAGGATGTTTTATGGAAGAAAATATAGAAAAATAAACCACCAACCATCATTATTAGGTTCTCGGTGTGCTGACTCGGTGTATAATATTGAAGTTCTTTAAAGTTCGGCATCAAAATACGAGGTTTAACAGAAGTCGAAACTGACCCGACCAGCAGATAAGCATGCGCAAAGGTCATGTGCACTGGGTGACCCACTCTGGGGTCTAAGGCCGATTTGAGGGTACGGGAAAGATGATGATTTAGGAAACCTCATTGGCCTGACATACCATACAAATTCAAAGAAAAACATATGAAATTGGGGTTTTCAAACCCTAACGAAAATACTGAAATAAAAGGCGAATATTTCGGAGGTCAACTGCCTCCCTTCTTCAGCGCAGACGGAAAATTTCGAGCAAAAATGCAAACGTGGATGAAGAGTGACAAAAGAGAAAACCAAAACAAAGCGAAAAATCAACAAACGACTAATATGAAAACCAAAATTGCGAGATTCGAAACACCTAAATTAAACGGCGAGCTACTGACCAACACCTGCGAATAACACCTGCGAATAACGCTCGGTACTAGCGAGTGAAACCCCATTTCCGTCTGTTTTTCTGAGATTTTTCCTTGTGGTGGAGACCTAATCCTGTGAAAGAAGGTGTGACATAACCAGCCATTGGGCAATCTCTTTAATTGGTCGCTGGAGAGTTCGTTTTGTTTAAAATGACCGGGTCGAGACGTTTACTTAGACTCGTGACTCGGCTGGATTTCGAGACGAGACGAGTCCGAGTCCAGCTCCGTGAACTTCGAGTCCGAGACGAGTCCGAGTCCATGAGAAAGGCGTCTCGAGACCGTCTCGAGACGAGTCCAGAGTCCGAGTCCACCACCTCTGCAGATAAGTCGGTATAAAGCAGGACCAGCGTATTTTGGGTCCTCTTTAAACTCGCTACAAAATGAACCTGATTCGCTTAGCATCAAAGCAACCACCATTGGCCCCTCCCTTTTTAAGTTAACAAAAAAAAAATTCCCAATGAGCTGTCTCGTAAAGTAGGACTTGAAACTGACTTGAAACATAAATGTCGACCACGTAACGGACTTGCATCTGTAGGGCAAGTGCAGTAATTTTATTAGAAACTAGTTTTGGTGACTGGTCATCGGCCCCTAGTAAAACTTTCCGGTTTCCTCTGACTTAATTCGCGATTGCATCACATTACCACTGAATACCACCGTCTTCTTTGGATGGTATGCTCTGTGCTTGATGTTAATTGCGTTTTTCTTTTATCTCAGTTCTCTTCCAAATTAGCGTTTTCAATTGAAGAAGGATTGTAGAGAACGAAAAACGTAGAATCGAGAAGTGACAACCCAACCAACTTCTTGATTCTGCAGAATTGCAAAGCTTCCCCGTTCTCTTTTTTTTGCAAAAACGCAATAAAAAGAGCACTGGCTCCATCTCAGTATAGTAAAAAAAAACGATGAAAAACGCATAGAAGAATTATCTGGAGAATCGCGAGGAAAATTTATTTAAAAAAAAAACTATTAACTATATACGACATCACTTGGGACGTAACTATACAAATAATCTCTTTATCTCAATATTTTTTTTTTATCTCAAATTAATTTTTTTTCATCTCAAATTTACTTTTATCTCCAATAATTTTTGTTCTCATGCAAGAGACAAATAATCTCTTAAAGTACGCGACTTTGACACTACTTTACTACAGTACGCATTTCAGTACCGACCGTCTTCTCAAAACAGCAAATAAAACATAACTAATCGGATCACTGTAGGATATATCATTGGAAGATTCGCGTGATACCGACGTCACATTGTTACTGACCCTCCCCCCTTGAAAAGAGCAAATGGGAGTGGCAGATCCGATGGTGACAAATTTACAAAACGTATTTTTCCTTTGGTGACATTCATTTATGTTACATCTGCTGCCTTTCTTTCCACTACCAAACCCCATTTCTACTCCTTAAATTTTGAGCTCGGCAAGCCTCCAGCCAAGGAAGTTCAGGGGTTTGAACCAACACTTTGAGCCTGATGAGGTAATTAATTTGCGAGAAAAAACGGTATTTAGATTGATAGGTTGGGAGAGAAGGGAATAAATGAGAGACAAAGCGGCTTACGATAGGTGCGTTTCGTAAATGCAGAAGACTAGTGAAAATTGATTGCCGAAATAAATGGGAATCTGAATAGCTAGGACTATTTTTTTTCATTCAGGTTTCTCGGAAATTTAAACCGTTTGCGGTCGGTATCACGCACCTCTCTATTGTTAATCCTTTACATAGTTTCCTTCATACCCTTCATTTTTACTTTGTCTATTCCCTCGATTAAAAGTGAAACTCGGTGCCTATTAGAAATCCGTAAAGCTAGCCAATGATCCTGTAGGTAATGTTTTTTTTTTCAATCAGCTTACTCAACAAGAGCTGTAAGCTCATATGGCACTTGCATGTGTTGAGATGTTTTGTTTGATCAAAAGTATTTTTCGACTTTGTGGTTAAAATGCGCACTTTAAGGGAGCTAGATAAAAAGTATTTTACTTTTGAACTTGGGTGTAATGATGCGCACTTTAAAGGCGCTAGAAATGCATCTGTATGCAAAACCTTTGAGCCAAAAACGATCACAGGCCCTTAGGGATCCTTGATGTATACAATTTCGTCAAAAGTTTTTTTTTTCGCTTTTCATTTCAAATGCGCACTTTAAGGGTGACAGAAATAAATTTTTAAGCAAAACCCTTGTGGCACAAATGATCATGGGTTGAGATGTATTGTTTGAAATAAAGTACTTTTCGACCTGGCCGTTCAGATTCACACTTTAAGGGAGCTAGAACGTTATTTGTAAACAAAACCCTTGAGGCAAAAATGATAATGGGCTCATGGGGATCATGAAAATATGAATTTGGTTTAAAAGTATTTTTCGAAATTTGCAGTCAAGATTAGTACTTTAACGAATGGTCGGGTTTGGAAAGTGGCCATTTTTGAGTCAATCTTGTCAAATCTCTAATATTACAGCCAAGTTCCATCGTCCTAGATTATCTGGAAGTACCTTAAATCGTGATCAACGGAATCCCGGACCTCCCCCCTCAAACTTCCCCACAGTCGCCGGAGCCAATCCGGTTCCGTAAGTGTTTATCCAGAGCATCTGTTTGTTATTCCCACAAAGTTCCATCCCGATCTCACCAGTCCAAGTCGGTCACGTATTTTCGCCCCCCCCCCCCCAATTGCTGTCGGATCTGTCCGGACATGAAAAAGATCAACAGAAACATGTCCTCTCTTCAATTACCAAATTTCAATCAAATCCGATCAGCCGTTTCAAAGTTACGCATGACTCAATATTCCGGATTCCCCCTCCCGTTACTCCCCCCACGGCTATCAGATCATGTAATTTTTTCATTATAAGTCAGTTTAATCGGGTCCTTGATTCGCCTCCCAAGATTCGTCGTGAAAACCCCCAAAACCGCCAAAACCGGAATTCCGGGAAAGTCCCCTCCAACCCCCCCCCCTAATGTCATGATCCATCCGAAATGTATAAACGATTTATTTGGAGCAGATGCTTGTTCTTCCCAGCAAGTTTCACTCCGATCCCTCCATTCTAACCGTTTCCCGATATTTCCGGTCTCCCCCCCCCCCAACTCCCCCATAGCAGTTAAATCCAGTCCGGACTTCAAATGGGACATCAGAGGTATGTCATTTATTCAGTTATTAAGTTTCATTCCAATCCGACCACCCGCTCGAAAGTTACACAGTACTCCAATTTTCCGGATTCCCCACCCCTTCACCCCGCTAGTGTCCGGATCCAGTCCAAATGTATAAAAGATTTATCTGGAGCAGATGCTTGTTCCTCCCAGCAAGTTTCACTCCGATCCCTCTATTCTAACCGTTTCTCGAAATTTCCGGTCTCCCCCCCCCAACTCCCCCATAGCTGTCGAATCCGGTCCGGACTTCAAACGGGACATCAGTAGTGTGAAATTTATTCAGTTATTAAGTTTCATTCCAATCCGATCACCCGTTCGTTACACACTACTCCAATTTTCCGGATTCCCCAGCCCTCCACTCCCCCCCCCCCGGGTGGTCGGATCCAGTCCAAATGTATAAACAATATATCTGGAGCAGATGCTTGTTCTTCCCAGCAAGTTTCACTCCGATCCCTCTATTCTAACCGTTTCTCGAAATTTCCGGTCTCCCCCCCCCAACTCCCCCATAGCTGTCGAATCCGGTCCGGACTTCAACCGGGACATCAGAAGTATGCCATTTATTCAGTTATCAAGTTTCATTCCAATCCGATCACCCGTTCTAAAGTTACACACTACTCAAATTTTCCGGATTCCCCAGCCCTCCACTCCCCCCCGGGTGGTCGGATTGGGAAACTGAATGTTTCCAAGTTAGTCCGACCGGGTCCCTGATGCTCCTGCCAAGTTTCATCGTCCTAGCACATCTGGAAGTACTACAATTCGAAAAAGTGTGACAAAACTCCTTAATTTTCAGAATTTCCCCGGCCCACCACTCCCCCCCAGATGGTCGGATCGGGAAACTGATTACTTCTAGGTTAGTTTGGTCGGGTCCCTGATTTTCCTGCCAAGTTTCATCGTCCTAGCACATCTGGAAGTACCCTAAGTCGAACATGTGGGACAAAAAAATTCGGACAGACAGACCGACAGACCGACAGACCGACCGACAGACGGAATTGCGATCGGTATATGGCACTTGAGCCAGAGGCTGCAAGTGCCATAAAAACCTAGTGTTGCAGTCGGTACCACGCACCTTTCTATTGTCGTACCTTTGCTCAATTTCTGCCGTACCCCTAATTTTAACTCGATTAAAAGTGTAACTCGGTTCCTATTAGAAATCCGCAAATTTCTAAATATCCGGAAAGTTTGCTAGCTAAGACGAGACTAGGTATTTTGGTTTTTCGAAGATCCGCTTTCTCGGAATTCTTCTAGTGTTGTGGTCTGTAGTGCAGTACTCAATTGCCCATCATTCCTTTTTTCTCATTCCACGCACTGTTGAGCTTATTTTGCCCATTCGCTCGTACTTTGATGACTCGTTGATGACTCGTTCGATGAAGAATCATGAAAGCCAGTTCGCTGACTGTCCTGAATACTCGTGGCACAGCAACAAAATAAAAGTGTAGAATGAAATTTACAGTCACTTCAGGCGTATCCCGCATTATCCAGGACGGTGCCTCTAATCAGTCAGCACATGTGATACCGTCAGTACCGATATGTAAACAAAAAAGTAACATATGCAGTGTGGCGGTATATCTAGATTTTCATCAAAAACCATCTGCAGTATAGGCTGGTAGAAAAAAAATGTGTTGTCACAATGTCAATTTAAATGAGCCATGAAGTCTGATATGGTAAATTCTTGGGATGACAATAAGAAAATGCAGAACTTGTTTTAGATCTGAAATGGAGGAGACGCTATACCGATGTACCGTTACTTCGACCACTTTATGTATAGGTTCCATCGATTACTGTTAATGTTAATTTACAGTTCGACGACAAGTTACCGTTCAAGTTCTACTGAAAAGAAATTACAGAGGGTACTAAAGTGCGTTGCGTGTGCTTAAAACCACTCGTCTCTGTGTGCTCATCTAACTCATCCTTCCGCGGTCGTACCACACACACTGAAAAAAAGGTACATACGTTCGCGTCCTTCAGGTTGGTAGTTGCAAGGGACTAACCCCGTTTCAGGTTCAGGTTGTTTTTAATAATAAACTAAATAACAAAAATTCCAGGGCCCGGCTGAAAAGACAAATTCGTAATGCACGGGATGGAAAGACTTCTTTAACTAAATGCAGCATTTGCAATTCACTACATGTCATTCATACTAATGGAAATATGCGTGCTCTTCCGTCAGCATCCGGTCCCTAACACCACCCGTTGACACGCCCAGCGAAACCAACAATAATAAAGATAAAAAAAAAAAACACTAAAAGATAACAAGATCCGAGGAAAAGTTTCTCACCACCTGATTCGGATTGGTGACGCCGGGAATCTTAATTTAATTCCGTCAACAAAATGAGTGGTCATTGTGTAATTAGCAGTGTAATGCCTGTGAGTTTTAAATATTGAGCTACAATAAATTTGTCTTTAGTCTCAGTGTCTCCTTTAACTTTTATTTCATTTCTTGCGTGAAATTCGTTGCTATGTTTGACACGAATATTTTAGGCCTGAAATCTTGGCTGGTATTGGTGGTGACTGAATGGAGGGTTGGTTTCTGGCAAGCAGAAGCCGAAGGTTTGATTAGGACCAGGTCGGATTGAAGGATCGTGAAGATAAGAATAAGAATAACGTAGGACTGGAGTTGAGTATATCCTGTGGTGTGGATCCACAATTTCTCTGCGAAAGGGCGGGGG
Organism: Branchinecta lindahli; assembly: GCA_023053555.1. NCBI lineage: Eukaryota > Metazoa > Arthropoda > Branchiopoda > Anostraca > Branchinectidae > Branchinecta > Branchinecta lindahli. The sequence goes on along the minus strand of JAKZAO010000011.1, from coordinate 16,233,459 downwards.
TTAAACGTATTTGGCTCGAGTCTGACTAATTTTCGCACAAATTTAAACTAACGTACGGCAGCCTTGTCCCTACTCTTTAGAATTGATAATTTTGATTTTGATAATGAAAATTCCTTTTATATCCGGAAACCCCGATTCATCTGGGGAGAAACGTGGGTTGAATTTTAAGAATAAGAATAACGTAGGACTGGAGTTGAGTATATCCTGTGGTGTGGATCGCCGGATCCACAATTGCTCTGCGAAAGGGTGGGGGTTAAATGTATTTGGCTCGAGTCTGACCGTTATATTTGTAATTTTCGCACAAATTTAAACTAACGTACGGCAGCCTTGCCCCTACTCTTTGAAATTGATAATTTTGATTTTGATAATGAAAATTTCTTTTATATCCGGAAACCCCGATTCATCTGGGGAGAAACGTGGGTTAAATTTGTCTATGTTGGTATGATTCAAATATCCTGGAATATAATATCTATTTATTTACAGTTGGTTATTTATAAACGTTCGTATAATTATCTGTAGACTTTTCTTTTTTCTTTGGCGATCGCTCAAACGAAATCGGCTGGACAAAACTGCCAAATTAGAAACCTTGCGTTTTCACACTTTTAATTTATCATTTCCTCGAAAATTTAAATTGATTTGCGACTGACGCATGTCAGTCATGTTTTTACCACTGTTTTCGTGGAGTTAATTTTGCACTTGAAAAGAAACCGACCGCAAATACAATTTGGGAATTGTGAACATTATATGACGCGAAAGTTAGGAAAGTTTCTCCCGACTGAAGTTACAAAACCTTAATAAATAGTAATGAACGAAAAAACAAAAATGTTGCTCATTATGGGATTTGAATTCGTAACCTTCGGCTTCGTGTACCGACTATCGAGGGGGTCGTGAACTTTGTATTTTCCGGGGGTAAATCTGTCTCCAATGTGAGAAGACACATTTCTTCCCAGGTGAATCGTGGTTACTGTATATGAAAGAAATTTTCATTTCATCAGATCAGAAAAGTCCTCAGCAGAAAGCCAAACTTTTCGGGAGTTTTTCTTTGATTTTGTGACGGTCAGTGAATCGGAGTGATATGTAGACGTAACACGGGGAGCGAGTACTGCGTTGAAGAGCGGCTGGGAATTATCTTTCCGCGCTATTATTAAGGGAAACAGCCCTCCCGTAATCCGATGTTTCGCTCCGTTAAAGGTCTTTGGTTATTTTAGTAGTGAATCCCTTTCATAGGTTTCGATCGCCTTGCCTCCTATGGAGGTCTCTCTACTACCCAGTGACTTTCGTCGACTTTCGTTTATTGGAAATGCGCCCCCAAAAGTATAGTAAACTGTGTTGGATCTAGTCGTTTCATGTTGTTTTCCCATGACCAGGTCTGCACCCTATTCCTAAACTGTCCGAGCTTTTCCCATCTTCAGATGGGCATTCCCGTTATCTCTGCGCTGGTTCGTACATAGCGCGTCGATTGCACTAAGTTTTTTCGCAGACATTATAGCCTCAAATGGTTGCTTTTTGGGGCTATAAATCGATACGGAATTGAGCGTATAGCCTACACACGCCATAGATCATGTCAAGATAGTGTAGACGCGTAACTTTGAAAGGCGCTAGGAACCGTGGTAGGGCCTCGCGCCGCTCGGCTACTTGTTTTGAATTATTTACGGAAACTGAAGAAATAAAACTTTTCGGTACGGATTCGATCATGGTGCTCGAAATCCAGGCTAGTCCGCTCTGGGCAGATACTGTTTGTCTGTCCGCATCCACTTTCTGATGATTTTTCTTATCCTATGATTGCCATGTATGACAGATGTGATTACCTCAGTGCGGAAAAAAATAAGTAAAATCTTGTTTTAAATCTAGAATTTCTCAAGGTCCCTATGCATACCAGATGTGATATACAGTCTAGACAAAAATAAGTAAAATGTTGTTTTAAATCTAGAATTTGTCAAGGACCCTATGCTATTCGTGCTTGGTTGGGACTACACAATATCCTTTTTTTTTCAAGAAACAGCGCAGTCTGTACGAACCAGAAAATGTCAGTGAATTTCGGACAGTTTTCGAAGATTGTGCAACTCTTTCCATCTAACTTTTGGCCTTTTCGTCCTTTATGTTGTGTCGTGCAGGTGTTGCAACAACGCTTCTTTAAAATTGTCGAAAATGTTGTAACTTTGAAGTTGTCGTAAATCTCATTGGAGTACCGTCTGCACGGAACTGTACCTTTGTTTGGAAGGTTGAGGGGTGTTTTGTAATCTGGTTGCCTCTCATTTCTTCTACCGTAGTTGGATTTCACGTTTGCACACTACTTTCCTATGGCGCTGATCGCGGTCGTCTCACTCATAGACACAACGCTGTTGGAGTCATCGTCCGGTGCCGACAGAAACTTACTAGGGTAGAGGTAGCACAGAAATTGGTGCAGTGACATGTCCTTCGGAATCGCGAGTTGTGATAAAATAACAATCGCGGGTCCTTTTTGCAAATATTTCAACCAGCAGTTAAAGTGTAATCTGAAAACAATAACAACCGAACAGAATCGTGCAGATTCCAAATTAGGCATCATCACCATAGATTTCTCGTGACCCCTGTAAAATACGCTGCTCTACATCTCGGTACCAGTTTGAGTCTTTATGTTGACACACCCAATGCCCTATATTGCTTACGAGCGCATAAACATACTTTTGGCAGAGTAACGTTTAAAATGTAGGTAAAAAGCGCAGTACACAGTGGGGAATGACTTAACAGATTTTTGAGGCTGCACGATCACTTCCAAAACGAAGATTCAAACGATTCACAGAAAGATCATCTCAAATTTTTGTTGTTTTTTGCTATTCTAGCTTTATTTTTGAGCTATTTGGAAATAAATGTGATTGATTGATTGAAAAAAAAAATGAGAACTAAGCTGTGATGGGGTCTATAACAGGAAACGGTGATTTCACGGATGTCTTGTGATGTAGATCAAAAGCTAGGCAGGTGTTTTGGAGGAAATAAAATAAAAATAAAACCTTTTAAGGGGTCCTATAAAACTTCCGCAAAGAAACTATGGACCACACAAGAAAAACCTTGCACAGAATTTCCGTCAGATGACTGATTCACAAAAATAAATATCACGGGTCGTCCCTGATTTATTTCTTGATTTTACCAACAAAGCAGCTAAATTTGTACCCTACCTAGGCCATAATTTGTTTAGGCTCATCGCCGTCTTTGTTCGGCCCTAATAAATCTGATGGTTGGACGCCCGTCATAGTTCCCTGAGAAATAGGCAGCGATTTAGCCGACCGAAAAACGCCCATTAACAATGTTCGGTAGCAACCGCCGGAAACGCTGGAGGACGACCATATATTAAGTCTCGGCCGAATTCCGGTCAAGAGACGGACAAATATACGAGAGGCAACCAGATTGAAAAACGAGTGTAGCATTTTATTTTTGAAAATAACCTGCAAAAGAACCTTGATGAGCTGTCAACGCTGAAGCCACAAACCATGAATCTGTCAGCTAAAGTTTTGACTTGTGGGCGACTTACGAGCTCTCGAGAGGAGTCCCCCCCCCCTCACACACACTATTTTCTGTGCTACCGTACACTATTGTCTACCTTCAAGGATCCGCCTTACCTACGTTACTTCTTCACTCTACGTCCTTAATCGTTCCATCGTTTCTCATATCCAAGATTTTGCCATGTTTGGCTCGTTTCGAGGTGGGGTCAGGCTCCTGCTTATTGCTTTCGAGGAGCTCATTCGTCAGAAATACCGATTATGCGGGTTTTTCCGAGCGGGACTGAATCTTTGAGAACCCTAGCAGAGTTTCAAAGAAGTCATACGTTGTGCTAATGGAGTATAACGTTTATCCATGCGATTTGCGATTTGAAATTCGGCTCTGCTTTCAGTAAATTACACATGGCTTCGGCTGTTTTATTCTAAGCCTAGGCACTTTGAGTTAAGTCATAAATACGGCAAAAAACAAGAATCGGAAGCCTGATTTCGTCTCCAAAATGGCTGAACACAGCGATCGTAAAAATCAGCGTAGTGCCGAAAGGGGGGGATGGAACGATTTGGGATATAGCGGATTAGTATGCATTTACGACGGGCCATTAAAGGATAAATCATGCAAGGGGGTGAGTTCGAACATATTTCAACTTTCGACTGCTTACACAGAACTGAAATTCGAAAAGTACTGTTTTACTTCAGAGTGGCAGGAATAGCTTCCTCCTTTCCGGCAGAGCCCGGGCTCTATTTTTTTTCAGAGTTTCAGGCTATTGGGGAAATATCTGAAATCGCCTCTGCCTTATGGCACAGATTCCGGTTTGCCGTATTCCTGTCAGTGTGCCTCACCTTCTGAACATAGCTCCTCCGCTTTTAGCATGATAATAGCCTACTTTTTTGTCCCATTTTGATTTTTTATGTTCTTTTTTATAGACCGTGTGATCAATGTTTTCGTGACCCTGCCTGACATCATCTGTGCACAATCTTATGTCTCATCCAAGTCGTTCGTGCGTCGCCGTTCGTTGCCCGTTGATCGTAGCCTGGTGCCGTCCTGCAGTTTCGTACTTTCGTAGTTGCAACTTGGAATTTATGTTTCTTTGCTTTACCCATCTCAGGCTTGAGAAATGTCGGTTTAATACCCAACCGATTTAACTGGTGTCTAGAGCCATTTAATCAGCATACATAAGATGTATATTCTGTTCTGGAAGAACTGCAAAATGCTTAAAATTCAAAAATTAGAGTCTGCTTTGCTTTGTCAACCTACCTAAAAAATAACAGATCGAAATCAGTTTGACCAACTCTACTAGTTAACAGTACAGTTCCTTAACAAGTTATTGTCCTGTATATTTTCCTAGTTTGGGTTCTGTAACCTGTAACATCCAATTCTTATAGTTGGCCAGTCAGAATCAATAGAAGCCACGCAAGTTGATAATGTCACATTTGGATTTCTTGATTAAGCAGGTTTGCGAATTTAACCTCAGTGATTTATGAAAGTGTAAACTTAAAAAAAAAATTCAAACTTTGAAGACAACTTACGTCTAGAGCTATCATCTAGGTTCGATCTCCCGTGCTAGAGTTGTGCATACCCACAGTATTATCTGTTATCGTTATTTGTTGCAGATGGTTTAAGTAACGGGCGCGAACGTTACTGTTGTCGGCCACTCCTTTGCTAGTCACTCTGGCCAGACCACATACCTCTTTACCTCACCAAAAAAGGACTGTGCCGTGAACATTGCAAAAATATAAATTGCTAGCCAGTTTACGATTTCTGTTGTGTCGGGTTGACTTACGGCTTGTGGTTGTGAAGCGAATTTCTTGGCCGTGTGCCGTCACATTTTTGAGAACGAGGTTTGCGGAAAACAGTGCCAAAATGATGTTACTTCTACAGTAAAGATATGCTTCTTTGAACGTTAATTAACATTGAACAGTGCAGCTTTAGGCTAAATGGTAAATGAAGACTGGAAACATCCGTTCATGTGTTCTTTAAGAGCTCTTAATTCGCTGCTTTGGCAGACTGGTAGTTGACTTTTGTCACAGCGAGTGGATGTTCATGGCTAACTAACTTCAAAAAAGCATACCTCTACTTCTACCAAGAATAGATAATCCTTTCATAGAATGTTCAACTTCTGTAAGTGTAAGAGTTAGCGGCTGCACCTCAATCGAGTTAACGCTTCCAAGCAGACTAGTTTCTGAAGGTCCCCCATTGCCTTATAACACTTGTAGGAAAAAAGATCCACAAGTTGATAAGTAAAATATCTGCAATCTTTCCAGATCAGTTGAAGTTTTGCTCTGTCTTTTTATTAGAAAGTAAAAGCTATTTGGTTCTGTTCATTATCTTATGGATCCATATTTGACCATCTCTCTGTTAAAGATGTTGACAATGAGACAATGGAGGAAGTTCAGAAACTATTCCACTTGGAGCGCTGACCAGAGTACGGTCAATTCCCTATTTTCGCCAGTCCCGGGCGGAAAAGTGAAATCTCAGCTTTTCCGTACGGAAGAGACATTCCGGCAGGAATTGCAGTCCGCGCCGCGAACGCTAAACGCGAACGCTTAGAACCTGATCGTTTGTCTTCACCGTAAGTGATAGTTGACGTCAGATAATGACAAACATTGTTTCTTGGTGGAGAGTATTGAGTTCAGTGCTTTTTCCCACGTATGAGCAGAAGATACGTATTTAGACTTAAGAAGAGAGCAGTAGTCGAAAATTATGGTTGCGAGAGCTAGTCAAATGCGAAGTCTTAGTGTTCAGTTACCTGTGCCATTTCAAGTTGGCAAACACGAATTATCTAGGGGTCGCTTACTCCCAGGGCCCTGTCCGAAACCCGTCCCTGGGCACAAATGCTTAAAAAACCTAGACATCAGATGGAAGTGTTCGATTAGTCAAAGACGAGTGAGTGGCCCCTCGGTTTCGAAATGAAGTTGTCAACCCCTGGTTGTGATGCGCGCCAAAAATACAGTGGGGTCAGCGGTGATTTTTGCGCCAATGTAATTACTTCGTATTCATGATTGTCTAGTGCTAAATCAAGTGGAAAATCCTGAACAACTGGTCGACCATGGTTTGTTGAACTGCAGTTTCATTGGACCCTTGCCAGTCCTTGTTCTGCTGCAAGGGGTTGTTTAGGACTCCTGCTGTTATCATGTGATGAGTATGTGGACAGTAATGTTCATCTTTCGTGTCTGACGTCGTTTTAAACGCACAATAGCGTATCTAAAACTCGAGTTTAATCTGGAACTAATTTCCATATGGACGGACCATAGAGCCAATCACGTGCTTTCTTTCTTGGGCTTCTTTTCTCTTCGAGTATACGTCAGTTCGTTTCGTACACATCTGTCTGTTCAATCACCCGTATGTTCCCCAGCGTCTGTCTTTACTACAGTTCGTTTTACCGAGAATAGATAATGAACCCGTCGGAGAATGTTCCAGGGTTGATAGCCCAGGTCGGAATGACGGCATACGGAGCAAAGTGATTTTTAAAAATTTACGACTTGCGGCTTGCGTTTGCAACTGTTGTTACAACTGCGTACCCAAAACGACAACCTTGAGAAGCTGGAACACTCTTAAACCCTGCCGATTACTAAGGAGTTTCGGTCACGCTGGCTCTAATATTCTCAGGAGACCATTTGCTCGTTTGCCTTCGTTTCGGTTAAATTGACTAGATTGTCAACTTTTGGAATTTCCCATCGCCGATCTTGCGAAAGAGTTTCCTACCTTATGTTTTTTCCTTAAAACCCATGTCCCGAAATCGCAATAATAATAATGTTGATGTTTGTTCAACCGAAAGACCACACAAGAAAATGACAAGTTGCCACAGAACAAAAATAAACCGTTGCACCTTAACCAATCTAGACCAAAATTACTGAACGAAGTTTCAGCGCTTTTTGTACATTTTTACAAAGTCAACGATGAGGTTGGGGTTCGAAGATTTCAGAATACCAGGAAGCATGACTTACCCTCACCCCTAACAAATTTAACCCTCAAACGTGGGCCAAATTCTCCTCCTCCATCATTGCAAAGAGGGCAAAGGTATATCTCCCCCGAGTCACCTTCTCTTCTATTAAGAAGTTTCATTCTTCTGACGGTTGGCAGACTGACTATGAGAGACTGAAACGAATTGCGGCTTGTAAGTATTTGCAAGAAGGTTCAGTTTATCTACTCCGAGTCGAACAAACTAGAAACAGGGACCCATAAATTTCCTTTACAGGGGGCTTGTCATTTCCAATGCTTATATGTTGCTATGTTGACCGAACCAGTCCTACTTTCCAAAAGTCCCACTTGGGTCGAATCTGCATTCTCGTTTGCCTCATTGGACGTGCGCACCAAAGAGACTCCTCCCTCAAGGCGCCAGCAGCCAATCTCAAATTTTGTCTATCTGGTCTTGAACGTGATTGGACCGTGGGTATTTCTCGAACTATCTTCCGTGCGGTCAACATAGCATGAGAAATGTCTTATTGACAAGCCCCCTGTAAAGGAAATTTATGGGTCCCTGCTAGAAAGCGATTTGTTCTGCCGCTACTTACTTCCGTTAGGGAAAATAACATCCACATGAACCTGATGTTGTGTGTGGTGCAGAACAGGAGCCGGTGGGTCTAAGAATGAGCCGCATATCGTCGCACGAATCAACGGAATTTTGTGGCCAGTAGTTCAAGCGGCTGACGTTTATACGAATTAGAGTGATGCAAACTTTTTAGTGGCTCAGAAGTGAGAGTCACATGATATCGAAGTGTTGCGTGAGTCAGAAAACCCTGCGTAGATGGCGCAAGCTTGCAAAGGTTAAACAGGGTCCTCGCATAAACATAAACGTAGTACTTAATTAGGGGTTTTGTTACTTTAGGAGTCAGATCAATTAGCTGAGTTTATAGTTTTCTTCAGTGATGATGCTGTTTTTTGCAATGTGCCAAAGTTTATTGATAAAAGTGGGCGCGTTGCGGTTATGGTTGAAATTGAAGTGTTAATGATGTTTAGCTACATGCGATAAGTGAAAGCACAATTTTTGAGTTTGTTTTGATGCCAAATCCCTGAATAAATTATTTTCAAAATAATCACGCAAGGTGCATGCGCCGAAGGGTAGGACTGGTTTTCTGAACTTTACCTGCGTGTGAATGGATTCCACGAGCGACGAGTAAATCTCGTTTGGCAGAGCCAGAAGCGGCAGGTTGTTTTTGAAGAATGCCGCTTCAAGAAACATGACTGCAAATCTTACAACGAATCCACTTAGACGACACTTTCATCTTTACCTTAGTAAGCGATGACGGTGGTGGCTATCTCGAAATCTGGTAGCCACTCAGGCATGAGAGAAACGGGCTTTTACTGTACAATTCGCCATATTCCAGTTCAGCGCTTCCAAGCAGACTAGTTCCTAAAAGTCCCCCATTGTCTCATTATCGACGCTTGTGATAGATATTGTAAAATAGATCCACAAGTTGATAAGTCGAAAACCTTCTATTTCCCTAGCAATGGAAGTGTTGCACTGTCTTTGGAGAAGCAAGTGAGAGCTATTATTTTCTGCGCATTACCTTATGGATCCATATTTTACCATCTCTCTGTTACAAATGTTGATAATGAAAGAATGGAGAATTTCAGAAACTAGTCCGTTTGGAGCGTTGAACTGGAATAAGGTGAATTATGTAGCTACTTGCACCAATAACGGATATTGGTAAGAACTTCTGTCTCTCAGCCACAGCGTCGAGCAAAATCCGAGACCGTGTTCTGTAAATACTGAACGGGTGCCGGAATGGCGTGTACACCAGCTGCAATGCATGGCACCTGAAGTCTAAAGAGCAATTTTGGTGGACTGGAAAGCTCCCTGGCTTATCCGCCAAGTGTTCTTACGACTGTGGCTAAAACTCACTTCGCTTTCCGAGGCTGTTCTTGTGCTCCGCCAGTTTCGGAAAGTGAATCACTACGTACGTGGAAAGTGGCGAGCCAGCGAGAAGTTTGAAGGCGCAAAGACTGTTAGTTCTGGCGCTCTGCCGATACTCTACATGACTAAGTCCAAAACACGCCAGTGATCCTCAGGAAGAAGGAGCAAACGTCTCCGTAACGATTCAGACTCAGCGACTCTCTGTGTCAAGCAATAATCACGGCGATCTTTGGGAGCAGCTGTGATACCACTTCTGCCTTTCTTCCACTAGGTACCCGGAGAGGCCGGAGATTTTGCATCGGCAAGGAGAGATAGTCATAAATAGTGTTGGGCGATATTCGATACGACAATCGAAATATCGATATCACTGGAAAATATCGATATTGACTTTTCAAATATCGATATTTTCGATATTTGCATTTCGATGTGCAATCGTTCTATTACTCGGGATTTTGAGAATAAAAGAACGATAGGGATTTTAAACTTGAGTTCGATTAGGGAGGAGAAACACGACTGGGAAGGAAAAACGTGCACATACGTACTCTTTCTTGATGGGAATGTTTGATTTTGTTCTTTTAATTCAATTTCATTTTTGGTTAAGTTTTTTTTCCATGAAAAAAATGTAGCACTACAAACAGTTTCAAGTACGCTAAATATCGGTTTACGACAATCGAAATATCGATATTTCGATATTCCTCAATATCGCCCAGCACATAAAGAGTATTCTCGCTATGCGTTCAAATGAATCCGTGAGATCGCCCTTTTGCAGTGATAGCGTTCATTCCAGGATTGCCACATGTCGCTTGACAGTGTGAATCGTCACTCAGGACATAAAAATCACTCTATTTCAGAAAATGTCCAAATTTGTTTTTGCAGCAGGGATTCCGACCAGAAGTGACTATTGCAAGTTTTTCATTAAGATAAAATTAAGATGTGTCACTTTTGCTAAGGCGATTTCGACCAAGAGTGAATATTCATGAAAATAAATTTCACTCCCAGTTCACTCTCTGTTTTGGGCCAAAAGTCACTCTCTAAATGTTTTTGATGTGGCAACCCTGGTTCGTACGGGTCGAGAACCTCATGGTCCGAGCAAGGATTCATGCGGGAAAAGAGACGAAGGTTCTGCTACAGCATCAGAGCTGCTGCAAATCCAGCAAATCCGAGTCCTTGAAAAGGTGTCTGGAGACGAGTCCAGGGTCCGAGTCCACAGCTCTGGCGCACGGACAGTTCCGTGAAAGACGAGTCCGAGTCCTTGAAAAAGGCGTCTCGAGACGAGTCCGAGTCCACCAGCTCTGTACAGCGTAGTATCATAGCAAGAACAACTAACGAGACAGAACTGCTGTCTCCCTATCTCGGTCATACAAACATGCAGAGTCAAGTAGAATACGGCTGACTCCCGACGCAAATGAGCGGAGGATACTAGCTTCGCGCCACACCACGTTTCGTTACCTCTACAAGTAGCTACATTGCCGTAAGTCGCTGAAAAGGAAATCTAGAAGTCAACACTGATTGGTTCTATGGACGCGCTCCAGAGCGGGTCAGAGCGCGGAGTACGCCTCCTGCTAGCCTTTTAGATATTTCTTGTGCGATAGGCAACGGTGAAGACGGAAGAGGAGTAAACGGGTATTAACAGCTCAAAGCTAGAGTAAATACCTCCAGGTCCGCTCAGATTTGTCGGGGTTCTCATAGCCGCTGCATGCGACTAAAGACATAAGTTCTAGCTGATTATTTGTTCTTGATCATAGGTTGTTACCTGTCCCAAGGTTATTCATAATCTTCCTTGTATCACAGTTACTAGTTCGCGGCTTACGTGTGTTTGCTGTGTGTTTGTTGTAGCCTCGTGAAGATCTCCAATTCGACAATTGCTAAAGCAGTCAACTGCAGATCTTACACTGAATACACTTAAAAGTTCAATGGACGCATCAATCTATCTTAATTCCACTCTATAATGACCAAGAACCAACGTTTACCACCAAGCTCAGCAGATTTTTCAACAGTTTACTTTCTTTGAAATCGGAAAGCGAGATTTTTCAGGTCTGTACATGCTCGAATTTGCTAGCTTGGACAAAGATAAGAGTGATGTTTCTTCTAATACTAAGTTGGCCGTTTTTTAATGCCTAGATAATCCATGCCTAGATGTCATCATTTACTGATAGATCGCTGATTGTGTGATCTTGTAATCACTCAGGCGCGAGAGGCACGGGCTTCCGACAAATACTTATAGGTGCTTGAATGGAACTTAATAGCAAGAAGACCGGAAATACCGCTAAAAGTCGTGGAAAATCGAGCTGTCCGCCACCTAGCGTTTGATTTTGGTCCGAACTTCGAACGCTAAATAACGAACGTGAGGGTAAGCAGCGCAGACAAGTAACACAACACAACACTTGCTGTTTTAGGATGATTTTGTAATAAAATCGGTTGAGATGTCAAAAGAGCGATTGTTTAAACGAAAAACCAAAGCGGCGTTGTTACGACTCCTGGGGCTTATGAGAGTTTCTTGTGTTTTCACAGCTGATGTCTTTGGGTGCTTGTATTAAGAATGGATAATGATATGAAGCTTAAAAATCTGATGCCGTGTTCCGTCACTCGAATAACAAGTGCCACATGATCTTCCAGCTTTTTATTAAACTACGTCTCCTTCGAGGAATTAATAACAAGATTTAATAAAAGAACGTATATTTTTTATCCGCTCAGGTTCCTATTCAAGTTTCTCTTGGCGTGACCAAGGTGGTGAGTTCCCCTTTCAGACGCTTACAGGTGTTGCTCGAGTTTGATATCAGATTTTCCTCCCATTCCCATGCCCGGCGCACCGTGTCGCTTCCTTCACAAAGCCTGTGCTCTACAGACCACCTCCTTTTTCTTGTGCGCGCACTGCAGTTCTGCATTAAAACCCAGGGTTGGTCACCAAGAACCAGAGTTACTTGCTTACTTCAGGACGAGTTACTTGCTTACTTCAGGATACTTAGGGTTACTTTGGGTTACATTGGGTCACGAGTCTTGCGCACAAATGGCGTACATCACGCTTGCAATTGTCTCAAAAGTATCCCAAAGTAACTCAAGTATCTCAAAGTATCCCAAAGTAACCCAGTGTAACCCGAAGTAACCCAATGTAACCCAAAGTAACCCAAAGCAACCCCTCGTGCGCAAGACTTGCGTGGTGACGTTTCGAACTTTTCGTCACCCTCGTTGCAATATCTTGAAACTTCCTTCACGAAACAATTGAAATTCACTGAAACTTAAAGATACTTTGGGATAATGTGGGTTACTTTGGGATACTTTGAGTTACATTGGGTTACTTTGGGTTACATTGGGTTACTTTGGGTTACATTGGGTTACTTTGGTTTACATTAGGTTACATTGGGTTACTTTGAGATACTTTTGGGTTACTTTTCAGGGTGTAAGAAGTTACTTTTGGTGACCAACCCTGGATTAAAACACTGCGTCTTGCGTCAAAACGCTACATCTCATGACGCATGCGTTTGCACCTCACCGCTACTGCCCCGCTTTGAAAAAACGACTACTTTCGTGTCTACTTATGAACAACTATTTATTTAATTTTACATCCGTATAGGCTATAACTTTGTACGGTCTTTTAGTCTTCTTTGTCAAAGACCTAAACCCGACCCGAATCATTTCCAATTTGACGAAATAGAAGGGAACGGCGCACGTTTTGTTCCAAACGTGAAGTAGTAAGCCGTTGTAGTAGTAAGCCCCTCCCCAAGTTCAGTAGACATTACGAATGGTTGGAAACTACGATTTAGCTACGCGCAGACACAGCCCGATAAGATTTCGCATGCGAAATTCACGTCACTATGGGGAAACCTGCATGCGATGCTTCAAAATTTCGGAGCAAAGGAGAAAATTCGCATCCGTCTGCGAAAATCGGACTGTGGGTGAACGTACCTTTAAGGTCTGAAAAGTCAATATGCATCAGCACAAGAACCAATAACCCTACAATGCGCTGTCGTCGTCCCTATTTGACAATGAATCTAGGGGGTTATCCACTCCCCTGCACCTGCTGTACACCCATTCCCAGCACCGATCGAATCAGCTGTGCCGGGACCGATGTCAACCATAAGTTAGACGGCCGATCTGTCAAACGATCCTAAAAATGCCTTTTGATCAGCTTTTGATGTTTTAACACGTGGCAACCGGTGCCGGCTGTACACTCAGATCGAGTGGGCTACCCCTCGCAATGAATAGGTGGGATCGGGTACTTGGGATGTTTGCTATTTAAGAAGAATTAGATTAGATGTAAATGTTTGTTGAAAAGTTTTTAAAATAGAAGGTAGTCATATTTTGTTCTTAGGATGAAAGTGTAAGTGACGTTAATAAACAGGTCAAATTGTTAGGATTTGTGTTATTAACGTCACTGAGTTGGAGGTGGAGACGTAGCCCCTGGTTTAGTTCAATCTAAAACAGGAAAAATGGAAAAAGAAGCTACGCGGAAAAAAAGAATAATAAATAACGGGACACAAAAGAACCCTTCCTCATTTTCTGAGCGCTAACACTGTACTCAGAAACCTTACGCTTTGGCAACGTCAATACGCTTAGGTATAATAGGAACTGGGTCGGGTCACCTCCCGCTTAAAATGATCAAAAAATTCTCCCACGCCGCATTGGCAAATGACACCAGTTCTTATACGCGCAAATAGGCCTAGCGAGGTTCATGGTATCGGGTAGTTGAGATGTTTGCTATTTAGAAAGAATAATTTACTCATAAATAACGGAGTATAAAAGCACTTTTACTTCAATATGTTCACCGGACGAGGTGAGTACTCTTCAGACGTAACATACAAATACAATGGCATCCATCGGTCAAAATATCAGCTCGAACCACCACCTATCCCAAAGATTTTAACTGAGCGTTTCCATCAGAAAACGCACAGTTAAATTTCCAGGTCCTTTCGCTTCCTCCAGGATCCTGCGTAGAACCATTTACCGTCTTTTTCGTAGACAACAATCTGTGAAAGAAAGGCTAGTAAGGAAGAGGTAAGCACAGAAAGCAAGTCCTATTCCAGAAGAGCATTCATATCTTCTATGCTATAAACGCGGAAAGGCTTTCCGACTTGCCCATGGTTCACACTAAGGCTTGGTGTCCACAGAACACGAGTCTTTTTCGCGACGCGGACAAATCGACTTGAGATGGCGTCGCGCGTTTTTTTCTGCTAGCGACGCCGACTTCGTCAAGTCGAATCCGCGTTCTGTGGACACCAGCCTTAATTCGATTTCAAGCAAAGCTCGGTTCTACGAGAAGCGAAAAACGCATGGATGGATATACCTGTGTGAACCAAGGGCTAGCAGAGCGTGGTATCTCCACAACCACTGAAAGGAGAAGTCGCAGAGTTTACGTTCAACAAGCGGCTAAAGAACGGTTAACCGAAAACGACCCAGGTGGGATGAATCAGTCAAGATCTACAACTCTTTCGAACGTGGTCAAGCCCCAGTTTTGAAAAACGAGTGTCAAGAACAATAAAACATTCCCGCTAATTACTTTGTTTTAACAACAACTTGGACTGGACCAGGTCTGGAGCGTACCCAAGGACAAAAAAAACCCTTCATCGATCAGAAATCTTTCAATAGCGTTTTAGTGACAGAAAATGTGAAATAACTGGTGCATATCTGGTTTTGCTAAGTGCACATCACACAGTGAAGAAGTAAAAAAGCGAATAGTTTGAAATACATTTGCAAATACATAAAAATATAACTAAATAGCTTTGGTAATTTCTGATCAGTTTTACTTTGTTATTATTTTTATAATTCCTAACCTACGTACTGGTAAGTAATAATGGGGCTAAGAACACGCCTTGATACCTTTCTATATTTCAGATTTGATTCTTCTGCAAGTCTGGCTGGAAGATCCGACCGTTCGGCCGCCTTGACGACTAGACCGTCTTGCAAGACGATTTCGGCAGCAGTCGGAAGTTCAGGTGCCTTTTCGACCGGCTTATTGTAGTACGCGCGGGCTGGGGCCTCATACAGGAAGTCCGGCTTAGCGCCCTCGTGAATAGGATCCCTTGGGTGCTGGAGTACTTCCTCCTTATAAGCACTGAAGCTGTTCTGGTCGTTGCTCAGAATTTTGTCGTTGAGTCTATTCTGATCCTTCAGGTGAGGGTTTACGCGAACAGTCCATTCCGCGGGAGCCTCATCTGTGTAGTGGTGTGAATCTTGTGCGGCACTTTGCTTAAAACTGGATTGTCCGTCCATTTTCGCTTGCTCGTTTTCGGTGTAGCTGTTTGCATCTTCTTGTGCCAAGGTGGCAGGGAAGATGACCGCTTCGCCTTGTTGCTGGTCGGATTGGGTTGCAGCAGCTGGGTCTTCAGCTTCCTGCTGGGATGCTAGGAATTCTGGCTCGTCGATCTTCTCTTCTTGAGCTTTTGCAGCGACGGGGGCTACTGAGTTCTGGTTGGTAAGGTCAGCAGCTATCTGGACTGGATCCACATCAAAATATTCTTGGGTTTGCTGAGTCTCTAAAGCAGCCACGCCCTTTTCTTTGATGTCGTTTAGAAGCTTGCTGTCACTTGGGTCAATAAGCCGAAATTCGACCTCGATTCCTTCCGTCAGTGTATCATCACTGGCTGAAACCAATGCCTCGCCACTTCCCTCAAAGACGGGAGCTTGAGCATCCTTGCTCTCGACAACAGAAATTTGAGGGTCTGCAGCAGCTTCAGAAGGAATGCTTATGGGTGCTTTCGGCTGGCTTTCTTGAACTTCTAAGGCAGCCGCACCTTTTTCTTTGATGAGGCTTAGAAGCTTGCTGTCACTTGGGTCCACTAGACGGAATTCGACCTCGATTCCTTCTGCGGGTGTATCCTCATTGGCTGAAATCTTTACAGACATTTGAGGGTCTGCAGCAACTTCAGACGGAATGCTTGTGGGTGCTTCTGGCTGGCTTTCTTGAACTTCTAAGGCAGCCGCACCTTTTTCTTTGATGAGGCTTAGAAGCTTGCTGTCACTTGGGTCCACTAGACGGAATTCGACCTCGATTCCTTCTGCGGGTGTATCCTCATTGGCTGTAATCTTTACAGACATTTGAGGGTCTGCAGCAACTTCAGACGGAATGCTTGTGGGTGCTTCTGGCTGGCTTTCTTGAACTTCTAAGGCAGCCGCACCTTTTTCTTTGATGAGGCTTAGAAGCTTGCTGTCACTTGGGTCCACTAGACGGAATTCGACCTCGATTCCTTCTGCGGGTGTATCCTCATTGGCTGAAATCTTTACAGACATTTGAGGGTCTGCAGCAACTTCAGACGGAATGCTTGTGGGTGCTTCTGGCTGGCTTTCTTGAACTTCTAAGGCAGCCGCACCTTTTTCTTTTATGAGGCTGAGAAGCTTGCTGTCACTTGGGTCCACTAGACGGAATTCCACCTCGATTCCTTCTGCGGGTGCATCCTCATTGGTTGAAATCTTTGCAGACATTTGAGGGTCTGCAGCAGCTTCAGACGGAATGCTTGTGGGTGCTTCTGGCTCGCTCTCTTGAACTTCTAAGGCAGCCGCACCTTTTTCTTTGATGAGGCTTATAAGTTTGCTGTCACTTGGGTCCACTAGACGGAATTCCACCTCTATTCCTTTCGCAGGTGTGTCATTGGCTGAAATCTTTGCACTATTTTCCTCAGAGACTTGTGGATCATTGCTCTCAAAAACAAAAATTTGAGGGCCTGTAGTAGCTTCTGGCTGACTATTCTGAACCTCTAAAGCAGCCGCGCTTTTTTCTTCGGTAAGGCGAAGAATTTTGCTGTCACTTGGTTCGACTAGGTGAAACTCAACCTCGATTCCCTTCGCCGTGTCTTCACTGTCTGAAGCCTTCACACCAATATCTTCAAGGACGGAAGCTTCTGCATCATTGATCTCGACGATAGAAATTCGAGGGTCTGCAGCAGCTTCTGGCTTTCTTTCTTGGGCTTCTAAAACGAGATGTTCTATGGCAGCTTTTACAGACTCACTTGCATGGTCAGATTCATCCTGTCCAACGCCAGTGGATACATGTAGCGGGTCGGAAGAATAGTCTGTTTGATCTTTCTGGGCTTCCAAAACAGCTGCACCGTTTTCTTTGATAAGGTTTAGAAGGTTGGTGTCACTGGGGTCAATTAGCTTAAATTCAACTTCAACTGCTGCTGCCGTGTCATCAGTGGCTGGAACCGCTTGTACATTACCATTTACATTATCAGGTGCTCCGACAGGGTTGCTGACAACGGTACTGACACCATGTGCGTTCGATGGCTTGGCCTCGTCAGCTAAAGTATTGGGAAGAACAATACCCTCTGGTGCGACAAAAGTTGCAATAACATGAACAATGTTTTCGCCATCGTTAGCACTCACTTTGCCATCATTCTGGACGTCTACCTGCGCTAGGAGGCCTTCTGAGTGCTTCTTGGAAACGACGTCAAATACTTGGTCGGCTGCTGCCATTTGCGCGACCAATTTCACAGCAGTTTCGGGGGCTTCGGGTATAGCTATGGCGTTAGGAGAAACAACGGTTGCAAGGAAATGGACGTCACTGTCATCCGCGTCGTTTGTGACAATAGTCTTAAACCCTTCCTGGTGCGAGAACTCTTCGAACTGGGGATTGTCATTTGCAATGACGGCCTTTTGAATTGACTCAACCGCAGCTGATGTCTCTTCCTTGGTGTTACTTTGGTATTTTTCGTCGACAGCTGCAAATGCAGGGACAAGAACAAGGATTTCCCTCATTCCATTTACATAATCATACACGTTTTTGTTGTACCGCTGGAGATTGGAGACGAACTTCAAGTGGGCATCCAATTCGTCTGCATTTAGGCTGTTTCCGTACCGAGCATACTGGGTAATAACCTTTTGTATGGGACCTTCTGCACTGCCCGCCAGATCATCGAGTTTGTCGCCGTTTTTCGCCCTTTCAACGGCTGAAAGCAGTTGTTTAAGCCCCTCGCGATCATTTTTGACCCGATGCTGGACTGCCTGAAGTCCTTCAATACTGGCGTAATCGCCCTCAGGAAGACGGTGGATGTTGTTCCGCAGGTACTGGAGCTCTCCAGAGAAATAGCCCCCGATCTCACTTCCAGAAGAGTACAGACTCTTGCCTGGGTATTCTTCGTCAATCTGTTTCTGGAGCTCGTCGACTCTGTATTTGGTTTGAGATCCTTCATCCACAGAAACTACCGATTTTTCAAAACGGAGTTTTAGCCTCTTCATGAATTCAAGAGCATCATCTTCGAAGTCAACGACACTCTCAATGGTATTTCTGTGTTCCTTTTTGTCGTCCTTTGACAACAAAGTCCAGTACTTTCTGTAAATATTGTGAACAGCTACAATGTCATCGATTGTTTCTTCAACAGGTGCTGTTACTTCGATCGATTCTTCGAGACTGTCTTGAAACTCCAAAAGACTTATCAATCGGCTGCGGGTCAGTGTAATACTACTGATAGCTTTTTCTATGCCTTCAACTGACGAATAGTCGATATACGGGATTCGTTTCAGCGATGCTGCAAGGTTCGTTACGTACCCGAGAGCAAGAGAGGGTATCGGAACTTCATGTTTAGATTCCTCAGCTTTCGTATTGGAAAGAGCAGATTGAATGGGAACCTTGCTTTTCATCCTCTGCAGGAGCTCGAGCAAATCATTATCGTAGTTGATCATGCTTTGGACAAGATCCTTTTGTGCTGTCAGATCAACACCTTTCAAAGAACTGGCATGGTCCCTGACAAGAGTCACGACCTTTCCAAGCTGGTCAGTCTCAGGGACAGCTGCTATGGTCTTGGCCAAATGGGATTCGTCTAAAGACTGGATCGACTCCAGCACGGATCTCAGTTGCTCAAGACGTTCTTCTTCCTTAGTGACATCGGCAGCCATAGCATCAAGTCCTTCAACAGATAGATAGTCCCCATCTGGGATTTGATTGAGGTTACGCTGAAGGCTCTGGAGTTCGTAAAGAATAAAGCTAGGGAACAGATTTTCAACAGTATTTGTCCTGAGCTGCTCAGCGTCGACAGGTTCTGCGACGACGGCAGTTAGCTCCTCATCTCGACTTTTTAAGATTTCAGATATAACGGAATCAGCTTCATCCTCACGAAGGTTTCCTTTGAAAGACGCCCAGTCTTCTTTTTCTATTGCTGCCAAAGCCGGAACGGAAATTTCTTCTTTTGCGATTTCAACAGGATCGGATTCGATAACTGCCTCAGAGTTGGCTATCACGCTTTCTTCTGCGTCCACAGTGGGACTCTCCTTGTCACGACTTGTCATGATCTCCGAAACAACGATGTTAACCTTATCCTCTTGCACGTCACCCCTGAATGAATCCCAGTCTTCGTTTTCTATAACTGCCAAAGCAGAAGCAGCTAACTCCGCCTTCTTGGCAGCGTTGTCCGCATTTGGTTCATCAGCGCTATCTGAGGACAATATCTTGGATAAAACACTTTGAGCGACATCATCCGAAACCTTTCCCTTGAAAGCATCCCAGCCTTCATCTTCCCAGGTAACGTCAAACTGAGTGGGTTCTGCGCCAGCAGTGACTCCATTTTCTTTGTTAGGAGTGACCTTAGCAGCTTCTTGATTGTCTTCTCCAGCAACATCGTCCTCGACGACTCTTTGCTGTTCATCCGAAAGTTTAGAAAAGTGAGCTGTCACGATGTCCTCCTCGCCAACGTTGAATTCCTCATGCTTCTCAGTATTCTTATCTTGAGCCGACAGTTTGTATTCCTCGACCTTAGCTTCATCATCCTGGCTGTCAGCTGACTGATCTTCGTTGTGAGGAGCAACGAATGCTGTGAGAATAGGTTCATGGATTTCAACTTCGCCATCCACAGTTGCAGCAAAATCAGCTGCAACAGCAACGTGATTTTCCTGGACATCATAAACTTCTCTGACGGACTGAGATTCTTCCTGGACTTCTTGAGCCTTGTCCTCGGCCGCTGCTTTAATGTTATCTTCCTCTCTGAAGGGCTTTAGTTCAACCTCAACCACAATGTTACCGTCGGAAGACGGTTTGAACTCTAGTGTGTCAAAGTCTACCTTCACTCTTTCCCCACTGTCAGCCTCGTCATCAGCAGAAGAAACTTTTCCGACGATCTCCAGCTCAGATTTTTCAGTCTGAACATCCCAGGAGACCTCGGGCGCTCTCTGAGGCGTAACGACAGGGTTATCTCCGTATTGATGTTGACTAGCCGCGACATCCACTGTTTTTTCATCATCCGAGACAAGGATAGGTTCAGAAAGCGACTGCTCGTCAATGAATCTTGTTTCTTCATTTTTCTCAGCAGCAGTTTTTTTCTCATTCTGGCCCTGGGCTTTCGCTTCGACTGCGTGCTCGATTGGTGTTGCCAAGTCAGCGTTTATTTCTGGTTGGGTATCTGCTTCGCTGTCTGCTTGTTGTGCTACAACCATACTTTCTGTTTTGTCTTGAACGGCTTCAGCTTCAGGGCCTACAAGTTTATGCTCTGAATCGGCAGCGACACCTGATTTTTGTCCCATGGAATCAGCAGGTACTTCAGCTTTTTCCTTTTCAAAGAACTGGTGATCAGAATGAATGAAGGAAATTTCCGATGCTTTCTCGGGGACAGCCTTGATCAGAGACTCCTCTACTATGTGTTCTTCTGTTGCATCATCTGCATTTTTTTCAGCTTTGTTCTCCGACTCATCCTGGGCTTCTGGCTCAACTGGGTGCTCGACGTATTTCACAACTACTTCTGGTGTTTCCAGGTCAGCATTTGTCTCTGGCTGGTCCTCTGCTTTGCTGTCTGCTTGTTGTGCTACAACCATGCTTTCTGGTTTGTCTTCAACGGCTTCAGCTTCCGCGGCCACAAGCTTATTATCCGATTCGACAATATCAGCTGTCTCTTTTCCCATAGAATCAGCAACTACTTGAGAGTTTTCCTGTTCCGACAACTGGTGATCAGAATGAATAAAGGGACTTTCAGGTGATTTTTCGGGGACTTCCTTGATCAGTGACTCTTCCACCCTTTGTTCTTCAGTTGCAACATCTGCATTTTTTTCTACTGATGAGACAAGGATAGGATCTTCTACCGTCTTGGTATCTGCCGGACCAGTAACTGCATCTTGCATGGCTAAGGAAAGCGCATGCTCGTCAAAGAATCCAGTCGCCACTTGTGCAGCTTCGTCTGGCAATGCCGTCTCGGATACGGATTGTTGCTCGACATTTTTCACAGTTACTTCTGGCGTTTTCAATTCGGTGTGAATCTGGTTCCCGTCACCTGCGATTTCCTCCGATTTTTGAGGTTTCTCGGCAAGACTTTGCTGGAATTCTACAAAGGCATGTGCCGGTTCTTCTACGTCAGCAGCGACAGTTTCCTTGCCTTCGGATTGCACTTCAGCCTCGTCGAAGTCGAATACTGCTTCTGATTCCTTCAGGCTCTGGGTATATTTTTCCTTGAAATTGCTCAAGGCTTCTTTGACGCTTAAAGGCTTCACAGGCTCGTCACTCTCAACAGCCACTGCTGGCTTCTTCACTTCTTTTACAAGGAAATGATACACGTCCTGTTCGCTCTCCTCTTTTACGTGGTCAGACTCTTTTTCTTTTGTTAACTCTGATTCCTGGGCCATCTCGTCTTTTTGTGTGGGTTCACGGTAATCGACGAAAGGCTGAAAAAGAAAAATTTCATCTATTACAGTAGAGAGATAGGCCCGGCGAAAAAGATTTCGACAGCACACTTTTCAGCTAAATTTCTCTACCAGTTTCTCACAAACGGGACAACAGTTCATTGATATTTTTGAATTTGAATAACAATCTCGACGAATTAAATTTGTCGAGATTGTTATTCTGATATCAACTAAGATGGAGGAAAGTTGACTCTTATGATTTTTCGAACAGAACCATTAAAGTTTAACCGAAAAGGACTGGGATAGGTCAATCTAGTTACCCATCACTTATTCACTTAAATTGGCTTGAAGACCCGCTGAAAATGCGTTACTTGGTTGTTCCGCTATTCAGGAATAATCGATTTTCAAATAGTGGAATTTTCGTGTGATTTGTCGTACCTCTAATTTGTTCTATGCCTTACAGGAAAGATTTATGACTTTTTTTTTGTTCAGGCACTAAGCAATCTTCACCAATATCGCCACTGCCCACTGAAAAGCCTTGTTTCTGTTTAGATAAAGATTTCCCGCGTAATAGTAGAATTTTCGCTGTGGGGACAGCCGCAGATATTCTGAACGTCATAACTAGAGCAGATAGTGGACAACAAAAAAATCCCTTTGCAGAATCCAAATAATTCAGTGTATTTAAATAATCGCAAGTGTCATGATCCTCTTAAAGGGGTATATATATATATATTCTCAAATCGTTTCACACAAGGATGTGCAAACATGTATAATCTTTCATCAAGCTTCTGGCATTGCAGTCTACTCATTTTAGGCGAAAACAGCAAAACAATGGAAATAGTTGAAAGAGTATAAGTTCTATAATACTCTTATCCACTCTCAGTGTAGAACAATTTTACAGTATACCTGACCAAAAGGTCACATCCTCGGCAAAGGTCACCAGATTTGGCTAAAACATTTGTCGGTATAGTTAATCAGCCTGGAGGTTGGAAGCGCTTTCAGCCTCCCATTGATCACCGTAGTTAAGCAAAACTACAGACACCTACTTCAAGGTTACAAAAGTAACCACAAATCGAAAGAACAAGTACGTGGCAATGTTTTATATGCTCAAGTCGTCTCTAAACCGGTTGCCACGTTGTTAGACGTCAAGGACACGTAAAAGCGAGTTCAGCAGACGTAGGAGCGGAAAAAACTGCCATGTAAAGGTAAAAAATACAAGCTCAGTCATCGAGATGCAACTTCCAAACAGATTGGACATTCTGCTGTGCACAGCCGTCCATTCCAAAACTAAACAACTTTAGTTTCGATCTGAATAAAGACTAGATCTTCATTGACTGGGCAATGTGAATTTTCGCAACAACCTCGTCTCCATAAGGTATCGTGTCGAAAAGCTATGACGAATTCTGCCTTCAACTTTTTACCCAGACGTCTAAGAGGGAATGAAGGTCCAAGATGCGCATATAGAAACAAGCGTAAAACAAAAGAAAACACACACAATTGACCGAAACTCGTGTATTAGGAAATCTTACCGATGGCTTGTATCCGAAGGGGGTTCCAGACTGCTGCCCGAAGAACGCCTGCGGTGCGGCGTAGATTCCTTGCTCCTGTGGGGTTGCATAGATATTTTGCATCGGAGAGAATGGACGGATAGGTTGGGGACTGGCATATCCGTGGTTGAAAGGCCTGCCGATGAAGGCTGGCGGTGCTGCATAGGCGGTACGAACAGGTACAGCATACGGACGCTGCCTCATGATCGCTGGGAAGAAAGGTTGTTGCCTCTGCGGCGTAAACGGGGCCACGTACCCCACCGGTCGAGCAAGAAAGCCAATGGGGATACCATTTTGATTGTAAACTATCTGCTTCCCTTTGCGATCAGCGTCACTCTTGTCTTCTTTAATTGGCGACGCATTACTGGCGATGACGCAGCAGAGCAGTATAACGCTCCGTAATGTCTGAAAGATATGACTATGAAATACTGTGAGTTCGTTGTCTTCTGCTCACAACCATCATCACTTGCCAGGGGCAAGGTAGGTGGTTTAGCGTAAGAATGCGGAAATTTTGTTTTTGCGGTTTTGTCAGAGATGAAACAGCGGTAGTTCCTCAAGATGCGGTGAGTTGTAATGCGCAGTCAAGACGACAGGTGTGATTATTGGAATTTCCAAATTTCTCATCACGACTCTTGTTTTCTACAATTGTCCAACCAGTTATTATTATATACCCATTCGAATGATATTAGGTCAATCAACTTATTATCGCATAATAGTCACTCAAGACCAAATAAAACAGCTGTTTTCTGTTTTTCCCACACTACCTATAACAATATGAGTTGCGTTTTTGTTTCAAGCGACTAGAGTTCCCCGTCTCAGTTCTAAGCAAGGTTCTTACTAGTCAAACAATACAGGAGAATTAAAAGCGGTACTGATACTGGATAGCTGGCAGATCCTGTGAACAAACGAGCGCGACCGCAAATAAACCCATGACCGACATATTTTTTAGTGGACTGGGGATATCTCGTTCTGGCGTAGGTGTGTGAAACTTCCGTTACTGAAGTCCCACATACGTATTTCCTGGACAAGGTGAGAAAAAACGTACACTGTCAAACCGGATAGTTCCCACGAAGAAAATTCTTAATAGTCATGGAATAATGAGGAAGTTTGCTGCTGATTGCAAGTAAGACAAGACCGTGTTGCAATAGCCAAAAGTACATCCTAAAGACCTGGTTTCACAGTAGGAGCTATCATGTCGTGTCATCAATTTTTGTAACCGATGATTTAGCCCTGGAAGTCGCGGTCGTGGAGAGAGACCCATAGTCACACATAATTCTTGTATGAGGCGAGTTTTTCTGAAAGGCATGATTTGCCTACTATCAGGGACCCATAAATTTCTTGTAATGACTCGCCATTCAGGGGGCTTGTCAATAAGAGATTTCTGATGCGCTCTTGACCGAGCGTCAGATAGTTCGAGAAATACCCACGGGTATAAAATATTGCCTTGAGGGAGGAGTCTCTTTGGTCTCACGGCCAAGGAGGCCCGGGATTGGCTCTATCTGATTAAGAACGCCAATTCCCCAAGTGGAATTTTTGGAAACTAGGTGATGCTCGGCCAACACAGCAACATAGAAGCATAGGATATGACAAGCCCCCTGAATGGCGAGTCATTACAGGAAATGTATGGGTCCCTGCTACTATTCAATACGAGCAGGACTGTCTAGTCGGTCCCCTGTCTAGGACGTGCTACCGGAGCTTAGTGACGATGCAGGGGCAGTCGACAACACGTCTTGGACGAAATGCGACGAGAACATTTTCCTGTATTGTAGGGCGATATTTGTTTTCTTCGATATTATCACTTTCGGTGTTCGATTTATCGATATCGATATTTCGGGTCCATGTTTCGCTCTCATGTACGTTTCGTTTAGCTAACATTTAAAGGACACCTGAATGAAGAGTAGCAAGTATCATCCCTATCTGTATGACTTCCGTTAACATTGCCTGCAGAAAACTCAATCCAAATACGAAATAGTGTTTCCAAGGTATGAATTTTGCTCCATTTTGCATCTGTCCTTATTTCAGTACCGAACAATTTTAGAAATGAACAAATATCTCCAATCAACCCTCTTTCTGCAATATTTTTTAACCAGTTAAGCCCAAACGTATATCTAGAAGAAATTCCAATACGTTCCGGTCAGCGCTGTACAAGATTTGAATGAATTGCGCTTTTTGTCTTGGAGTCTGCATGTGCAAACCTCCAGAAACGAACATCCCTATTTTGAAAACGTCACGCTCAGGAGAAGAATGCTCTCCGTGGCCATGTCTGTAAATGCATTCTCCATGGTGTGTTCAAGTATGGTTTCACTGTTCAGGTGTCCTTTAAGAACGTCAAATAGAGTTTTGAATAATTTTTTTTTAACTTTCGAACAGAACTGAATCACGAAAAGCGTATTGCTCCAACTTCGGATATGTATGAGTTAGTTACGTTAATTTATTTACAATAATTAGAAAATGTACAAATATCGTTTTCGATATCGAATATCGCCCAGAAGAACTGTTTTTGTTTTTTCGATTTTCATGCGATCAAACGCTATCTGAAGTCATTTGTCCCTACTTTACCAAGAATCAGAATGGGGAGTTTTGATGTGTTTTCAAATCCAGCGTTATTCTGATTTGGGACATGTGACTAATAAACTTATTCCTATTTAGATTATAAATTGTTTATTATAAATGAAGAGGCTATAATGTTTTAGTCGAGGACACAAAGCTTAGAAATTATTTGGAGTTTGAGTGTCAATAGATTACATGCTATTTTTTACGAGGTAGTGGACTCCTCGAGGTAGTCCCTCCTCGGCCGGGTTTCAACCCAGGACCTTCGGCTATTTGTTGTACTGATTGAACGGGTACCACCCCGTTTAATATGATGTCTACTTCAGTGCTTCCTTGGCTCTTAGCCCCTTCTCATTTTCTGGCTATTTGTTAAGGATCATCTATGCTTTCCGTCCACTCAGAATGACCCTAACCACGTCCTCCTTTGAATTGCCGAGGTGATTGCTCAATCATACGTTTTAATAAGGGCTACAGTAATTACTTCATTCTCATCCATATCACATCAGAATCAGACGGATTCTGTCTAATTAAGATGAAATAGCGCTGGTTTGCCAACACCGAAACCGGGTCGGACAGAAAGAACGCAGGGGCCCCGTCATGGTCCATTCACAGCAAAAAGCAGTAACTGAAAACCAGTTTCTAGCTCTAACGGATCTTCAGCAATGTTCTTTAGGTCAATGCCTTTCAAGATGACTTGTGCTGTAAATTCACATACATCTAAGCATAAATAACGCATAGAATCGGTTATGTCTTCTCAGAGGGGTCTTGGACTATAATCTTTATATACACCATTAAATGCTACTATAGTATTTAAAAGTTTAATTTGGAAGACTGACAGCCTTATGATACAACAGCTTGAGGACTGTCTTCTCAGCGGGGTCTCGGACTATAATCTTTATGTACACCATTAAATGCTGCTATAGTATTTCGAATTTTTAGTTGAAAGACTGCAACAGCTTTATTACACAACAGCTTACTTAAGAGCCGATTCGCTTCTTTAAGTACTAATTTGGCGCCGATATACTGAATTAGTTTTCATCGTTATGAAATATTTCGGATTGTAGTGTTTCTATGAGTATTATCGTTGATATGTATGAATATGCGGCTACCTACTGGTTTAATTGTTTGCATATCCCTATTTTTTCTCTGTGAAGTAGTCGCCAATTTTGGCAGAAATAAATATATAAACCAATAAAAATCAACGGAAACTATACGAGCGATATTTCGAACATATATCAAGGGAGCCCTATTCAGGCGTTATTAAACGAAAATCAACCACACAAAGCCGTCTTATTTTGTTTATTTCAAAATATAGCCAACTGGGGCTGCCACATAAAAGTATTAAGGGAGGAGTTGGGGTTCTGAGCCCCTCCCCTTCCCTGGTTTTACCTTAAATCAATTTCCTAGTGAGATTCATCCGGCAATTTAGGATGATTCGTATATTTCCGGCTCTGTTCGGATTCCCACCGAATCCAGGTAAAACCAGGTTCCCGATAAACATTTCCTTTTACCACTACATCAAGCTGCCAGGCGATGTAATCCGCCATACAACGTTGACGTACAAAGCCCATCTACGTTGACCTCAACATACGTAAACTTTTATCAAAATATCTCAATCCGTTAGACTCAAAGTTGCTTGAGTCGACGAATCAGCGATATCACACTCTTACTTACGTTTGGGATCCTAAAAACTCAATTTACATAACAGGCGTACCGTTCCATTTGGTACCGCTTAACCCCTATGTTCTACTATATATGGAGAGGTGTTGATAAGCGTTCACTACCAAGTCACGACAGTAGCATAAATTCCAACATGAAATGAGTTGTTTATGAGCTTGACCCTTTTGCTTTGTATGGTATGTGAGCTAAGTGGGACTGGTTAAACTGTTACAGCATGTCTGCAACAATGGACGGTAATATGAAATATCATGTCTACTATTATTTATAACCCTAACAATGTCTGCAAACCACATTAAATTTGCAAAATAAACAAAATAGGTGAATCAATGCATGGAAAAACACCAAAACAATACAAATATAACTATGAGAATTATCAACACAATTATTTTTTAAATATATTTAGTTTCATGTGAGACTGAACTGCTTCTCTGAGGAAAGTTTTTAAGAAAAAATGTTTCTGAATGCAGAGCTGAAGTGAGATACCGACATTTAGAAAAAGGAATAAAGACAAAGAATAAAGAATAACATAAGAGAAAATGGTGCGCCTATGCCACCATCACGAAAGCAAATTTGTTGTGTCCTAAATATATTTCGCTTTGAAAGAAGAAGGCGGAAAATACACTAAGCACGAGCCCATGACAATCAACTGATCTAGTTTTCACTTGTTTCGTGTCAAACTCGAAAGTTGTCTGCAAACAATACAAGTCCGAACAAACAGAATACCTCAGAACAAAACACAAATGCAAAAAACGATCCAGTTCAATGGATGTTTTGTTTCTTCCTTCAGTAAGGAAAACCCTCGCATGCTTCTACCAAGCTTCTACTGAACTGAATGAACAACTTTTAATGCTTTCAATTGATTGCTTTTAAGCTTGAAAAAAAGGTTGGAAGGTGTGGTACAATTGTATTATAACTTATTTGTTTATAGAAGTATTATACTATATGACATAATTGTAAAATCATACGATAACTAAAATTACGTAAATTATGCTCATACTGGAACACAATAACGGTGGCTAGAATTTGAAAAATAATGTGGAAATAAAAAACATTTACTCGTCGAAATTTTTGAACCTTCCGTTGCCTAGATCGAACGCTCCAGTTATTTACGGCACAGGTTTTGGGATATGGGTCTGACTCAAAGAAAAATGGGTACCAATGATTGAGGATATGTTATTTTCCGCAAAACTATGTAATGCAGAATTACGTACGACAGTGTCCGATCTAGGAAGTTTGTCTACAAAAAAAGATGAGGGAGCAAATCTATGGAAAATAACGGTGAAGCATAATGCAGAGGAAGTGGAGCAGAAGCAGCGTGTTATCTTGAAACTGGAGATATATTGCTCCATGTTCGCTTCCAAACCCGGACTTGTTAATCCCAATCCAATGCTCAGCTTATCCCTTACACAAACTCACCCTCTCCTGCGGCTCACAGCGAATAAGAGGCAAGATAACAGGTATCAAACATCCCAAGCAAGAAAGAAAACCAAAATGAAAGAAATAAAGAATAAAAAAAAACCACGAACCGCCGTTGCTAATTATTTACAGATGATTGGGAAGCTCACGAAAAGAATAATATTCCTTCAGCCCAAGCTTATCATATTTGACAGTGCAAAAACAAGTTCATTTTCCAGCTTGAGCGGTTTGCGCTTAAGAGGCCGGCCCTTGTCAAGAAGGGCTGAAATTAAAGGCTAGGGTCTAAAGGCTAATTCTTGTGCCGAAGTTGGAGAAGAGCATCTCTGAACAAAGCGGTCAAGGCCGTATCCAGGGGGGGGGGTTAGGGGGTTCGAACCCTCCCCCGAAACCCACAAAAGTAATAGTTTTTTGCAGGTTTTAACCTCTGATCTATGTATTTTTTGTACTTTTTGGTCCGACCCGTGGACAACCCCCCCCCCCCCCCGAAATAAATTTCGCGAGCAAAACCCCCCCGAAATAAATTCCTGGATACGGCCCTGAAAGCGGTATTCAACTTTGGTTCTGGAGGGGGCTGGGAGATGTAGAAACGAAACAAATAATACGGCTAACACAACAGAGGTGAAAAAAAAACAACTTTCCACTGGATTTCGGTTCCCAAGCTTTCTCAGGACACCCTGGACTCAGGGATTACTTCTTATACCGTTTTTATTTTATTTAAAGGTTTCAGCAAGAGCTATTTTTTCATTTTTTTTTTCATTTAAAGCGTTTTGAAAGGAGTTTTACTTTACTGGAACGTAATAGTCTCAAAGTTTTATGCATACAGGAATTAGCGGAATCCCTTAATCAGAATCGGTTTGCCTTTAGGAACTAGGAACCTAAACCGTGTGGAAAGTTACTAAGTTAGATGAAACTGGAAGTCCATCCCCGGAAAGATTTTTCCGCAGTTTTCCCGACGATTTTCGCTCGCTAAAAAGCAATTCTAGAAATTTGCAAAAAAAAAACTAACGAACAGGCTAGCCTACAATGATAGCCTATATGAAGGTAGTCGAGACTACTTACTATTGTCCCCATAATCCTGTGTGTCGATTCACGCCCGACAAGAGACTAACGAGCCAACTTCGTAGTTTAACGAAGCAACTGCTTCAACGAAAAGCAGCTCTTCAAAAACCTGTTCTCAAAAAAAACCTCGAGTAACACCAAATTCTTCCGCGATCAAAAGTTGAGTGCTAAGTTTCACCAGCGGGGACTTCGTGGGCGGCAGAAAAACAAACAAACAGGAAAAGCTCATAGCTAGAAAGTCGTAAGGGAGAATTATAATACGATGTTCATAAAATCAAGAATAAACAGGGAGTCCTTATTTATTCTTGATCCTCCCTTATTTATTCTTGATAAAATACAGTGACAAATTGGCGCCAGAAGAAACAATAACAATCACGCATTAGATCTTGGTGTAAGTTATCTGGAGGGGGAAAGAGCGATTAGGCTTTCGGCACATCAGCTCCCGTGGAAAAGTCAAGCAGCAGTCAGCACTGAAGTCGGAAGCCAAAACTGACAAACCTGATGAAGTTGAACAGAACAGTGGAGCGGAGGCATTTTAAACAGTTATA
Organism: Branchinecta lindahli; assembly: GCA_023053555.1. Classification (NCBI taxonomy): domain Eukaryota; kingdom Metazoa; phylum Arthropoda; class Branchiopoda; order Anostraca; family Branchinectidae; genus Branchinecta; species Branchinecta lindahli. The sequence goes on along the minus strand of JAKZAO010000011.1, from coordinate 16,202,803 downwards.
AAAATGGCTAGGCCAAGGAAGAATTGAAAATAGCTAAGCAAACCTGGTTAAATGTACACAAAGAAGTAACGTGTCATTGCTTAAAGAAAATGCTAGCGCATCTAGTGGGCAAAAAAGAACTAATCCATGGAGGGAATTGCCAGGGTGTTGACGGGAGAAAGAAAATATTAGTGATCCGTGATTTGGATGAAAAACGAAGGATCTTGTAGAGTCACTGGATCCCAAACATACTTTATACCCAGTATTTTTACAGTCGGACCATTGTTTAATCACAGTTTTCTATTAATGATAAGTTAACTACTGAAACGTTGGCGGATTGTCTACCAATTGGGGCTAGAAGATGATGTACTGGTAAAGGTAGGCAGGAATCCGGTCATTACTTCTGTTCGACCTGGGGGAGTTGGGATAACAGCGTGGTTCACATGGTTTGCGAGTGTATGGCGAGTATGGTGAGTGTGAATTTAGCGAAGAGTGGTTAAAAATAGTTGTCACGGGCAGGTCCATATCCAGGAATTTATTTCGGGGGGGGGGGTTGCTCGCGGATCGGACCAAAAAGTAGGTTAAAGCCTTTAAGAAACTATTATTTTGTGGGTTTCGGGGGGGGGGGGGTTGAACCCCCTACCCCCCCCCTGGATACGGCCCTGGCCACGGGTGAGTGTTTTGATGAGAATGGCGCTTCCTGATGTTAGCGATGAACCTTAAACCCAGATGCGTCACTTCGTAAACCTTGGGGGGGGGATCTGAACCCCCATCCTAGGCTTATTTATTCAGACGAAATTTAGTCATATCTGGGTAGTAAATTTAGAGTAGTTTTCGAGTATACTTTAACGTCATTGCTTCGCATTTTGCCTTTTGAAACCTATTTAGGGGACAAAATATTACAAAGATGGAAGAATTTGTGCCCTTCCGAAATCTGGGGGAGGGGAGGGCATGGGTTAATAAACCCCTGGTAGTTTTCGTGATCACAAATAGATGGATACATTTACAAGATCGTAGGTATCCTCACTTTAGTCTTTGATGCCAAAACAATAATGGACAGCATTAATCTTGCTCGAACATTAAGATCGAAATAATCAAATTTAATTGCTTAAATTATCTGCAACTTTAAATGAAGCACTATCACGCCATGCAAATTGGTGTTCAGGGACTGCAAGCTCCTCTAAGACAAGAAAACGGTGTACCAGGTACATAGTTAAGGTCAGATTCTATGGAATGATATACCATTAAGCCTTATAGCACAGAGTGTGGGGGGGGGGGGTCTATACTGAAGAAATTATAACCAGATATTTACAGATTTTTCAGTCATTTTGAAATGCGATATGAAATTCTGTTTTAAATTCAGATCTATACATATAAAAATACTGAGACGTAATTTAAGTTGCTCGCGGGCGCCCAGGCCTCAGGGCGTAGAATGTGTAAACCGGCCCTGTTTGGACTAAATTAACACACATTATCTGTTGGCAGATGTCAGTAAATTCTGAGAACATATTACGGATCCCCATCGATAACTTCGGCTCTTTTGAGTTATCAGCCGTCATTTAAATGACATCCAATCTCCGTGGGCGGGATATAGTCTCGGGTAGGCTATAGTATTTCTTAAAGTCTCTGACTCATGCGGGCCGAGAAGGTGGGAGACACCATCATTTTTCGATGGGTCCGATTTAAAAAAAAAAACTGTTAGCCTACCTTTTTTTTCTTCAAAATCCTCACGGTAGTCAACGTTATCCACAAATTACTTGAACACAATTCACTGTTGAAAGCAAGGGCGCCATTGCTCATAATATTCACTGCTCTCCCGTCGGAGGTGAAAAAAGTTACTAAATCTTCGAGAAGATCGAGTGGCGTGTAAGGGGATTAAAACAACTAAATATATCACTATGTGAGCGTTTAGATATGTCGGAAGAGGAAATCATCGGCCAGTTATGACATTTTTTGGTCTCGCAATCTGAATATTATTTAGCTCAACTTTAGAATTCCTGAAGAAGTCACTATAACGAATTTAGTATAAATTACGGCGTTTCTTTATTGTGATCTAGTTTGCAACCTTCTTTCTTTGGAATCATGGTAATAATTAGTTTGATTTTTCTACACATTTTCCACAAACCTGCTAAAATAAAAACAATTTGTCAGATCCATAGTCCAACTATGGTCCCAGCCTCCCCATGTCGGGTACGATGTAACTCCTTTAATTAATCCCATCCCATCCCGATCCTCTGGAAGGACCGTCAGGATCTGGCGGTTGTGGCCTGGTCCTCCTGCCAAGATTTCCAAGGCTATTGTGATTCCTTACGGATTAATAATTTTTCAACTGACAATGGAAGTACAAGAAATTTGGCCGGAAGATGGAAGAGCTCCAGATAATATCTGGCAAAACTTGCTTGGGGTCTCTCACCCAGCGCCTTGTGCCATAATATGGCAACATAATAATTTTGTTTTGCCGTATCTTTCCTTTCAGACATTTGACGTCATCGTAGCACTGAGTTCGCGAAGTGCATGAAACTGCAGGCGCGAACTCACGCCCCGTATCGGCCTAGGCTTGGTTCACCTCGTAATCTATCTAAGATATCATAACAACCAAATATTTAAGTTCGAGTATTTTCAAACTTTGTTGTTTTGTTCATTCGTACCTTTTTGCCAATTCGTTCGCTACTCCGACGTTTTCTCGTCGTGATCGGTATGAATTACTATCATCATCTGTCGGGAATAAGGTACTTCAAAGTGCCATGGGCAGTTACGCTCAACCTCAGATTTCTGGAATCCTACGAACAAAGTGATTTTATAAACTTGCATAGGTTACTGTCTGAATTTTATTTTAACTAGTGTTTTCGACTGATCATAATAAAATGACTATATTAATAAGATTCATCATTCTTATTGATTATCATCATTTTTTCTAATGTTTTTTCTGATGATCTGTTTTTGGGATCCCAAAAAGTTAGTGACGGATACCTATGACGCAAAAGTTGTCCGTCTGTCAACACGATAACTCTCGAAGGGATTGAGATATTTTGATGAAACTTGGTGGGAGGATCCTTCGGGCCAAAGTACAAGTCAAGTTCGAAGATGGGCTTTGTAGCACTATATTTGAGGGTGGGGGAGGGGTTTCAAATTAAGGGCAAAAAAAAATATTTTTTGAAAGCTGTTTAGATAATGGATTTAGGGGTAAGGAGACACGCTGAAAGAATATGAAAGTTATTTTCTCGCCGGACAAGTAGTTCGCCCGGAATCCGGCCAAAACCGGAAAGTTTGTTAAAAGTAAAAGTTTTATTTGAAGTTGATTAGATGTTTGATTTCGGGGTAAGAAGACATGCTGAATACGATGGTGAAAACCATTCTTTTTGCCTGACAAGTAGTTCGCCCGGAATCCGGCGCAAACCGGAAAATTTGATAAGAGCAAAATTTGTATTTGAAGTTGATTAGATATTCGATTTAGGGGTAAGAAAACGTGCTGAAGACGATGGTGAAAACCATTTTCTTGCCGGACAAATAGTTCGTCCGGAATCCGGCCAAAACCGGAAATTTTGTTAAAAGCAAAATTTGTATTTGAAGTTGATTAGATGATAGATTTAAGGGTAAGAAAAAACGCTGAATCTATATATGACAATCATTTTTTAACCGGACATATAGTTCGTCCGGAATCCGGTTGAAACCGGATTTTTTTTTAGAAGTTAAAGTTTTATTTGAAGTTGATTAGATGTTCTTTATAGGGATAAGGAGATACGCTGAACTCGTTTCTGAACTATCTTTTGTTTTTGCTGGCAAGTAGTTTGCTTTGAATTCGGCCGAAACCGGAAATTTGGCAGAAGTACACCAGGAAGTTTCGATCAGTATCGTCAAAATAGATATGGCTTATACAGGTATATCTGAACTTGGTTTTCTCAGATGATTAGCCTGGCGACGACTGGATCTGGCGAAGACAAGACCTAGTTATTATTAAATTTTTGGGATCCCATCGAAAACTTTGGTCTTGTTTTTTTCTGATGAAGGTATCGTTAATCACGCAGACAGAACTTCATACACTGCATCTTCATACGCGGCAATCAACATTATACACCAGCATTTTATGAGATGAGATAGCATACAGGATGAAGGAACAGTCATTATCCTTCATTTGTTTAGCCAAAAATAATGGTCAAAGATAAGGAAGAAAGGGTCGTTCACCCAAGAACACAAACAAAGGTTGAAGTCACCTTACTCCAACAAAGAGAGCTAAGTGCAAACATCAGCAGTAGAAACACAAACACACTTTTATTGCAAATGCGCAACACAAAACGTTTGGCTTTTTAATTAATTTTCAATTTCCGGTGGTCCTTAAACTAACCAACTATGGAATGTCGCAATGTTGTCGTATTCACGATCATAAGACGCAGAATTTCTTGCACACCTAAGCCGCGTTCGATTCAACAACAGTTATCTATTATTGTCGACGAGCAGCCCTAGAAGCCGTTTTATTCAACTACGGCGTAGCGCTGTTGTTGTTCTATTTAAAGCTGTAGTCGTAGTTCTGCGACACCGTTGGTTAATATCCGATATCCCGGAAGGAAGTTTTTTTTTCGTTCTAGGATTTCCGTCGAAGTTCTAGCGATGATGAAAATCGTTCGTCTGATGTCGTTCGATTCGCTCGACGAAAAATGAAATTTGCGTTGAGAATGACGTCATTACCCGTGAAGAACACGACTGTAGACAATTTTAGGATAACGTAGGTGGATGACAGTTGGTGAATCGAACGCGGCTCTAACAAGAGAAGCCGACATCAACGTCTGCGAAAATATTCTCCGTAACAGCACTGCTTGTAATGTAAACACACGATCAGGACAAAGCTGAAAAAATCTCAACTTCTGTAGGGAAGTGATGATGGTGCTGAAATCATGGCAGGAATTCCGGTCCGGACCGTCCGACCTTGACCGCCTGTCCAAGGTATTAAGCGGTAAGCAAAGTGGTTAACGGTCTGGTCAGAAAATCGTACCTGCGTTGCTTGCGTCTTTGAAAAGATGAGTCTTTGAACTTCGGTAAAAAAAAACACAAAAAACGGAATCAAGAAACTCTCCAAAGTCCTATTAATTAACGAATAACAGTAACGAAATTATATCAACCTCCTGATAATATCACTACATCCTGGGTGAAACAACCCGGGAAACTTTAAATTACGGTAAGCACTGCAACCCGGACAGCACGCACGCAAATGACCGGAAACGGCGGCATTAACCCCGCGGAAATTCTTCCTCCATATCCGCTATCACATAAGCAGTGGTCGCCCACACAGCAAGACACAGATCTAAGTTTCTCGAATCTTCTACGGTCATCGTGTCTCCGTTCGTATGATGAAACCAAAAGTAATTTTCGTTTTCATTCAAAATACTCGCGCCCGGCACTCCTGCATCAGTCCAGAATGTAATATCCGAGCTGACGTCATCACTTCTCACCAACGACGTCGCATTGATCGATTTGAACAAACCCGCAACGCCCTTCATTAAACACTCGCCCTTATTTCCACCTCCATAAATCAACCCCGTGGGCTTGAACGTGCCCATATCTGATTCCATGACGAATGTAAAGTTGTCTAAATTACTCTTGTTCTTCTCAAAGTACGAATTCGCGCCGATTAGTCCAAACTCCTCCCCCGTCCAAAGGATACTCCTCACGGTGCGCCGTGGGCGGAGCTTGAGTAGGCGCAGGAGTCCGAGGGCGTTCCAGCTGATGAACGCCCCGCCCCCATCATCCATAGCGCCCTGACCAACATCCCAACTATCAATATGCCCCGATACGACGACGAAACGATTAGGGTATTGGTGACCGGTGATATCGGCAATGAGGTTGTGTGATGTGGTTTGCGGCAGGCTTTTGTCATCCATTTTTAACTGGATAGTTATCCTGGAACCTGGAAAATGGTCCCATTAGCTTTTGTAGTTTTTTCGTTTTTCTTCTTCTCTTTCATTTATATTGCTCCGTATACTACTATAGATTTCAAATCATTCGTGCTTTTAAAATATTTATTTAATAAAATCTATTTTAAACATTTTTTTTTAACTAAAATGAAATTTAATTAATCCACGTTCATGGGCAGATGGGCTCAGAATCAGAACAGCCCTCTCCTTGAACATCAGACATTGTTTACACCAACAAATTTTACCCGAGTTTGTCAGAGAAGTAACAAAAAATAAACCCCAACTCCAACGCTCAGTTACCCATTCAAGCAAAAGATATTTGAAGTCATGTGTACATTATCTCACGAAGAATTTCAATTTCATTGCTACGATTAATTTATGACTTTCTTTTATATTTTACTGATGGAAATTTAGTGATTTACAGATGTTCTGTTGACAAGGCTATGTTACATTTGTAATGATATATCATTGGTGTGGTTTTTTTTTTGGGGGGGGATATGGGCGGGGAATGGTTGATAAGGAGGATTGGGAAAAAAACCTTTTCTGGGAAGTAAAAATATTGGAAAGTTCATCTGTCGGGGAAAGTCGCACACGGAACACTTTCTATAGGCTTGCCCGGGGTTGTGTTTCTTTGTACAATATGTATTTTGTTTTGTTTTTGGGTGTTAGTTAATCACCATGGCCACAGGGCTTTGGTGTAATAAACTACTGCTACTACTACATAATTATATGGTACATGAACTGAATTTGATTTTAACATGCGTGTGCGGTTTGACAGTATCTGACAAAGAGGTTGGCTGGAAAGTACGCATGGTGTCAGAATTACTTGTAAGGGATGTAAAATGCCTCCTTCCTTTTTATTTGGTTATTTAAAGCTCGAGGCCATCCACAGCCAAAGCTGTATAGGACGCTATCCGCTCGACGCTACCCGCCGAAAGGTTGCCACGTCTATCTCAAATGAACTCGAATGGAGCCAGTGCTCCAGGAGGTATAACTACCGGTTCGGCAAGAACTCCCACAAGAGGTGACGTATGGCCGCGCTGTTATTATTTTCGTTAGAGAGAGCGTTGTAACTAGTGGCTCCTCCTCGTGCTTATAATATCTTGTAATAACTCAATTGTCTTCCATTCTGCCGCCTCTCCTCCAATCTGAACGTGTGACGCCGCTCCGCCCTTGCTCCCAGCGCCATCTAAACGAGATTTACCTTAAAGGAACAGAAAACTTGACTCAAACTTGACTCGGGGAGCTAGCTAACATATCAAGAATGTACCCTGAGTCGATATTGAGAGTAAGAAAAATTCTCGTTACGACCATTGCAGTTTCCGGGCAGTTTCCGAGAATTCGACTTTTGAGCAAAAGGTTTGTGTGCCGCGACTAGGAATCGAACCCCGGCCGTCTTGTCGGGGAGGTCGTTAGTCTATAGTCTATATGTAAAAAGGCGAACTTTTACAGTACATAAGTGCATAATTACAGTGCATAAGGGGCAAGGGCCTGCCAGCTAGCTTTGGGAACACTAAGGAGGGGGTTCGCGACGGTTCGAGATAACAAAGAAGGGGGGGGGGGGCCTGTCGACAATAAGACCCTGTATATTTATCTAAGCCCCCCCGGCTTAGATCTATCAATGGCCGAAAGTTGCGTAGTCAAGTTTACTGTTCCTTTAAACACGCGCACCCACAAATAGGAGCTCCCCCCCCCTTCCGCCACAATGAGCGACACCAGAACTGTTTCAGGGTTCGTCGACTTTCTGACATTGGGATTAAGTTTAATGTTTTTTCGGCCTTTTGACCAATGACAACCATTTAATTTCTGACAGCACGCAATTTGGCCTCCGATCACGATCCGTGTCGTACATATGGGATTAGCTTGATAACTGAAGATGATAATTGATAATCTAAAAGGCACTCATGCGTGTGACAAGATCAGGGCTTCCTAAATTAGGTGCGGCCAAGCGGCAGATGACACATCATCGTGTAACCTCAAGCCTTTTGAACACGGGTTGACTTCGTTGATGATTACCTTCACGCTGTATAGTTGCGTGACTTTAATTAGTTAAAGTTTAACTGAAAGGCCAACTCATTGTGTGTCATTTAATTGGATACACTGAATTATTTTGATTCTGCAAAGGTATTTTTTTATTTTCCACTATCTGCTCTAGTTATGAGGCTCAGAATATCTCCAGCCGTCCCCACAGCGTAAATTCTACTATGACGCGGGAAATTTTAATCTCAACACAAATGCGGCTTTTCAGTGGGCAGTGGTGAGATTGGTGAAGATTGCTTAGTGCCTGAACAAAAAAACAACAACTGATAAATCTTTCTCGCAAGGCATACAGCAAATAGAGGCACCACAAATCACACGGAAATTCCACTATTTGAAAATCGATTATTCGTGAATAGCGGGTCTTCAATTCAATTTAAGTGAATAAGTGATGGGTAACTAGATTGTCCTATCCTAGCCCTTTTCGGTTAAACTTTAACTTTAGAATAGTTAGCCTGCAAGGTTTATTTGATATCTGAAAAATGGACGGCGTGAGAATTTTCGGTTTCCAATTTCGTAATTCAGCGCTTCCAAGCGGAATCGGAGCATACTCTAAATCTGCCATCGTCTTCTTATCAGACGAGGCATTATACACATTTGGGCAATCTGGGCTTCCAGATTATTCTTTGACGTCTTCTGCAAATTGCATCTGGAATATGAACCGGTCCGGAAGCATATCAAAATAATCCGGAAAAAAGGGGCTTTTGAACTTCCAGATTTCCGGAATTTTTAACTATCGCAGAAGAAATTCAAGAAAAATCTCGGAAAATCTGGGAACCCAGATTCCGGACGGTGAAGACTCGCCTTTACATTAAATCAGATCCACAAGTTGTTGAGTCGAAATTGTGCAATCTGACACCCGAGCACAGAATTTGTGCACATTCTTCGGGGTAAGAAGTGAAAGCTACACTACTGATGACTACCTTTTCTTGCAGATTAAGAATCGCCATGTGTCCAACGAAGAGCCGGAAACGTCACGACAACAAACGTTGCTGATTGGTTTACACAGGATTTGAATCGATTTAGGTAGCGTTCCAGCGACGTAATATTAGTTACGATCGTTACTATTCTTGTTATTATTGCCGTTCCAGAGCCCGCCGTAATAAGTCAATTGGCTCCTCCCACTTATTATTTTCGTTCCAGGACTGTTACGGTTTACTTATGATGGTCGCGAGCATCATAAGTGATAATAACTATCGGTTTTGCAGGAACTCCCGTAAGAGAGATGACGTATGTACTCGTTGTTATTATTTGCGTTCCAGAGAGGGTGATAACTACCACAATACGACGATCGCCCCTCCTCTTATCATCGTAACTTGTTATAACTTCACTGGAACGCTACCTTAGAGGGTTCATTTGGGTGACGTTTCTTGTTCTTCCCCATGATAACTGGCGTGCTTCGGAATTGTCAGATAGAGTATTACTTCTGCTAATTCATCTTTTACTAGCTCTTGGTCACAAGTGTTGATAATGTGACAATGGAACTAGTCCACTTGGATCGCAGAACTGTAATTCAGCGATGAAGTGGAGGTATTTGCACAAATCGAAATAGGAACTCCTCGGGAGGAGGGGGATTTCCAAGCGTCTACATGCATCTGGGCATGTTAAGCAGTATTTAAAGGAGTTGACTAGAACGGTTTGCATTGTTGCTTTACCGGTTACCCCATATTCCGGTTCACACTTGAACCTTTCTAAATTTGCAGCCATTTCCTGACTCGATGAACCTTTCTAAATTTGCAGCAATTTCCTGACTCGATCTTGAGATTCAGAAACTGGGCGGTCCGATCTCATATCTGCCTCCGAAAATCGGTCTGTTCCGTTGTTTTGCGAGACCGGAGTTTCCAAGTTCCTTCCATTAGCATAATGGGTCACCAGTAAATAATAACTAATGTCCTTCTAATGGGTTTGATATTATCCTTTAAACCCTTCATCTTCACATTTTGAAGCTTTCTTTAATTTTTATTATCCTTCTTGCTTGGAATTGGTTGCTATATAGTATGAGAATGTTCGATGTCTGAAATCTTGTGTGGTCTTGACCAGGACCACAACAGAGGGTCGGTTTGTTTAAAACAAAAGCTGAAGTATTTTAGGAGTAGTGAACTGAAAGACAAAAATGCTCCTCAACCGGGATTTGAACCCAGGACCCTCTGCTTACAAGGCAGGCGCTCTAACCGTTTGAGCTACCGAGAGGCTTGTGAACAGAGTCCGTAAACCACAACAATAGTCCGGTAGAAGCCGGCCATAGGAACAGTGATCTCGGCCGAAGTCAAATTCATCTAATCAGTTCACATCCCCAAATCACGGAAATTATAATACATAGATCTATGTATCTATGTATTAAAAGCTGAAGGTCAGATTAGCGTTAAAGGACCAGTCGTACCTAATGCCAATGGAACACTATTTTCTTAACTGCATTCACTAATTCTTAAACCTGGGTACCCAAATTCTAACCCTCCTAAACCCGCACCCAAATTCTAAACCCCCTAAACCCGCTAACGACACCTCACTAATCTTTGCACTTTCCACGATTCACTACTTGCGATGCGCATTATGCTCCCGACGAGTATTCGCGTATCAGGCTACTGATGCGTAAATCGGTTATCTGAATTTTGCCGAGTTTTTGCTATGAGTCATCTGAATTTTGCCGAGTTTATGCTAGAAGTCAATGGTCCTGGAAAAAAATGGTCCTGGAATAACTTGTTAAAAGCAGAGCCTAGCTTTTACAGTATTCAAATAGTTCTGAACATAAACAGTAAATAGTGAGCGGTGTGCTTTAAAAAGTCCAGGTTTTGACACGGATTTTAACTTATTACTATCAGTGTGCAAACTATCCTTTGCTAATTTCAGACTTTTAAAAAGACAATGTTGATAGGATACTACAACTTCTGGTCCTTTTTTTGGCAGGAGCATTATGAAAACCAAATATATGATATTTTAAATCAATCGGGCCAAATGCCTCTGGCAGGACCGAAATGAGCGCTAAGCAAGATAATGTCTGACCTCAATATCAGAAGCTAACTGACCGTTCACGATTTAAATTGAAGAGATGATCAGAAATTTAGCTAAGTCAGCAAGCATACTTTCGCAATTATTAGGTATTATTTTGCTTCATCTGTTCATCGTCAGCGGTGATGAGTTTAAAAATCTGCTTGAGCTTAACTAAGCTGATCCTCAATGAGCTGATTCTCACCGTTCTTTGATAAGTGAATGTAAACGCTGTACGTATGTTCAAGAACTCGGTGCATACTACGAATGCATACTTTTGCAATTATCAGGTGTTATGGTGCTGGTTGGCTTTGGTGTTGGTGGCTTTAGAAACATAATTGAGCTTAAAATCCGTATCCAAACCTGAACGTGGAATTCAATATTCAACTTTTGGTCCGTACAAACTCAACCTCTCTAGTGACCCACCCTCAAGCGGACACGATTCCAGGAAGCATCTTGTGGATACAATTCAACACGTTTCAAGCAAGACATTCAAAATAGTAGCAATGATGCAAGTTAGCATCTAAAACTCATAAATATGCCATTACTAATTATCCAAGTTACATTCATTATGATCATGGAGGGAATTTAGGAATTCTGGCGTCGCGGAATCGTGAGAAAAGAGTGACAGGTGATGAGCAATGGGGTTAGAGCATCTGCAATGTACAACCCGAAGAAAGGGAACGCGTGTGTAGTCAGCTTGGATAGAAGGGATGCTTTTGTCGTTTTTTATGACATTTTCACGGAAGGAGGAAGGATCAAAATAGAGGGTGCAGTTGGATGTAAGTAGAAATTCCCAAAGGAAGTGAATGCATCTGCAGTTTTCTCACTATTTTTGGAACTATTGTAAAAAGAGAAGAAAGGAAACAGCGAGTACAGTTGGTTTTAAAGTTTAACTGAAAAGCAAACTTTTGTTTGCATCATTTGACTGAATAGACTGCATTACTTGGATTGTGCTAAGGGATTTTATTTTCCATTATTTGATCGAGTATGACCTTCAGAATATCTACGTCCGTCCTCACAACGCAAAATTCTACTATTACGCGTAAAATTTTGAATCTGAATACAAACGCAGCTTTTCATTGGCCAGTGATCAGCTCCAGGTAGTAGCTCACTGACTGAACACTTATTTTCGTAAATCGTTTTCGTTAAGCATAAAACACATCCACTCAATCATCAAATCCACCAGGAAAATTCCACTATATGAAAACCGATAATTCGTGAACAGCCGAACAACGAAGTAACGCATTTTCATCGGGTCTTCAAGCCTCTTCAAGTGAAGCAGTTAGGGGTAACCAGATTGTCCTATCTCAGCCCTTTTCGGTTAAACTTTTTCGGCAAAACAGCGCATTTTGAGCCCGTCAAGCTGATTCTAATCCTGTTTCGATAAATTAACGCGAATTCCGCACTTCCTCCTTGAAAATTGTAATTTTCAGTAGCGTGTGGAATGTGAATGATCACTTAAAGACGGTTTAATTAAAATATGTTGAAGGATTTAATGTTATAACTTAGTTGCATAAAAACTTATGTTGGTTTGTTCAGAAATGTGTTCAACTGTGTCAACTTTTGGTTGTTTACGTCTTGTTTGATTGTTCATTCGTACCTTTTTATCTATTATAATGCTACTTCGCTCCTTTTCTTTCAAAAGCGGGAAAAAATGAATTGTTATTATTACTGTGGGGTGAGTAACTCTCGTGTAACAAACGGTGAGGGACATGGCGTAAGGAGCCAACTCTCTACATAGGGTATAGGCTACTCCAGAAAAAAAGTCTCATGGTTAAAGATAAGCTAAAAGATTCAACTGTGGAGTAAGGAATTCGTCTTCTTTGCAGTGGTACGTCTTGCCTAAGAGGCATGGGGAGGGGGGAACTGTTTTTAAAAGCGAGGCTTAAACCACAGAAATTGAAATGGGATGCCGCTGATGCCAGTGTCAACGTTTGATGTTTTCACCACAAACAAACAAACCATCATACAGACGAACCAAACAGTCAACTACGGAGCGAATTCTACAGGAGAAATCCTTATTTTGCTCCAAGCTACAATTTAAGGTAATTTTGCGGGCAGAGTCTCCGAGAGTCTCTCCCTTTGGGTGAAAGAAGAAAGTTTATAGTGAAAGTTAAGTTGTGTTCGAATCCTTACTTTTGGGTCGATGCGTTGAGCTCACAGATCTGAAAACAGAGACTTTTGTGCGAGATGATGGCAGGGGAAGATCTGGTTAATATTGTGGGAAAAAAAAAAAAATGTTGACCTTCATCGGCTTGGGAGGTTCCTCAAGCAGGCAATAGAGCATCGGGAGCGTTTTTTTTTTTAGTAGGCCTAAGGATCTTCTTTTGGCGCCTATATTGTGTTTTTGAGTGCTTATTTTGTACTTTATTTGGTTTTCCCGCCATGGCCCACAGGCTTTTTGGGAATAAATTCCTCCATTCATACGCTGATACTGGGAAGGAAATAAGTGCCACCCCTGGCCTTACCTTTATCATAGATTCGCTGCAGCAGCTCCGCTCCCTCCACCGAAATGCAGGCAACCGGAATTCTCGTGACGTCTTCCTCGTAATGCGTCATTCCGGTATGGGGGGAATCAATGGAGAACGGAGTGATAGAACGGACAAGTGCCGCGACGGCACCCAGACGTGCCGCTTCAACGGCACCCATTCCTCTGTAGATCACAGTTTTTCCGTAGCTTTCATAGTCTTCGTTGTACACGACGATTTTTCCTTTCACCTGTGGATAAATCAATCAATTTAATGCAAATGGCTTACAGCTAAAAGAAGTGGTGATCGAAATATTTACGTTTAGAGAAAACAGGGAAAAACAAATTCATGTAGGCTAACAAATTAATGAACACAAATAAATACACAATATTATTTAATCTCCAAATCCAATTTTACGAAAAACGCCCTGAAACAAACGCTGATACCGGACAAATGACGAATGGCCGGATCCGGTAAAAAGTGACTGTTATCATTCCTCTCAGACCGACGCACTGACAGCGGGAGGAAATAAACGGCTCAACATGGATGGATAAAACAGGCGGACGTTACGATCGATGTATGACCCTTGAGCCAAGTGGTGCACAGAGGCGCCATTTGGGGGGGGGGGGGCAGGGGTGGGCAAATGCCCATCCCAGATTTTCCAGGGGGGCCCAAGCTTCCACCACAAAGGGCCCTTTGCCGGCCATAATAATCCTTTATGTCCCATATAATCCATTCTGTCCAATTGATTTGAAATTACTGCACGCCTATTAACCATTAACCTATTAACCAAAGAGCGTAATTACCTGACGAAGAGTCTTCACTCGACTCATTTCCCGTTTCAATAAGTGGTCTAGCGATCGTCGGACCGGCTAAAAATGACTTTTTGCCTCTGAAACTTGACACTAGATGGCGCGCTTTGCAATGCTTACGGAGAAGCCGTTTTTCGTCTAAAGATCTCTTTATTTCATCAATCTCATGATTTCAACTACTTTATTCTACTACTTTATATTTGATCTGAAAGATTTCTGCTGAAGGAAAACCGAGATTTTGGTTACAACCCTCAGCATAACAATGAAGATTACTTTCACTGACGTATTGTTTACTTAAATAAGAAAGTTTCTCGCTGAGGACGGCCAGCCTGTAGTCTGGTTGAATTTTCCACTTTCAGTATAATCACTTAACCTCGTTGATTGTAATCTTCGTTGTTATAATTAATCTTAGAGGTCAGTGTGGCTGAGTTCCACATTCGGTTACAGTACATTTCCAAGCAACACACGGGTGCTGAAAATGCGTTTTTACTTAGAATATTCGATCGATGTGCTGCCAAAACCCGCATTTTTTCTTACGCGACACGAAGTGAATCGGGGGGGGGGGCAGATGGAGTTCATGCCCACCCCAAGATTTGGCCCAAATGGCGCCTCTGGACTGGTGCATGTGCCATCCGAACCTTGAACTTATACCTGCTACTGTACCAAAAATAAACAAATTTGAACGGGGGGGGGGGCTCCGGAACTCCAGCAGTCGAGATAATTCCAAGGGAGAACGGGGGAATTCAATGAAATTGTGCTTTTGGCCGCAGCCAATGACAAGTTTCAATGGCCTTGCTTGTTTGGAAGTGCCTGGACTAGCTGAAATTGGACAGAGCGACAGAAGAACGAACTGACAGACATAACGATCGCTATGTGGCACTTGAGCCGTTCCCAACGTTAGTGTGGCGCCAAAATAATGTTTGGTAAGCTCTGCACTGCCGGCACCACTGAAAAATCATTCTGCTGGTGCATTAGTCGATGGCAAAAAAAAAAACAGAATAACAAAAAGGAGCCTTTGGAATTTGTTCCGTGTTGTTGCTTCGGTTTTCTTTTGGAAGAGGGCGCTCAACAGAAAGAGAATTTGGAAATATTTCACATAAAAATGTTCTGCGCCAGAAATTTACCGGTATGCCACCGCCGACCCCTACAGCGGCGCGCCGCAATGTTTTTGGCCGCCATTCGCTGAACTGATTTGGGGACTATTTTCAGTCTGGGTTTCCAAGAAATTCGCCCCCCCCCCCCTGGGCGTTGTGGGTTCTTTCTGACCATACAGGCTAGCTTATACCTATATACCTAACCTGTCGGTCGCTCTTGCCCAGAAAACCTTCTTGGAATACCGCCAGGTAGGCTGCAAAACCCGTATTTCTTTCTCGCATTAATTTTCGTTAATCTTTGACAGTAGTTGTAGACACAATACAACTATGGAAATGGTGCTTTCTGTGCTTCGCCCATTATATCTCGTTCTGGCGTGTAACACATTCTGTGAAAGAAGGAGGTCAAAATGATTATATCTTGCTGTTTTGAATCATGCCACAGCCATACGCTGTGGATAAACGCTGGAGGGGGAACTCGAAGTTCTAGATGTAAGCAATATATTGGTGCCCACAAAACGCCTTTTTTCGCTTACGAACTGAGACTGGAGAAACAGAGAACCATTGGCCAGAAAAATAGAACCATTTAGCCAAAATCACGACTGGAAAATCATCTTGGTTCAATTAAGACACAAGTTTTAGGATAAAAGTTCTATTGTGTATTTCGTAACTTGATTCTCTTTCGGGTTTTCGGGATCCCAAAACGTAAGTGGAGGGATGCCTATGACATTGTAAAAGTTGTCCGTCTGTTAGCCCGATAACTCTCGAAGGGGTTGAGACATTTTGTTCAAACTTGGCACGAGGACTCTTTGGGTCAAAGTACAGGTCAAGTTCGAAGATGGGCTCTGTAACCCTATATGGTGGGGGAGGGGGTTCAAATTAAGGGACGAACAAATATATTTTTAAAAGCTAATGAGATAGTCGATTTAGGAGTAAGGAGACATGCTGAATCTGAATATGAAAATCATTTTCTCGCCGGACAATTAGTTCACCCGGAATCCGGCTAAAACCTGAAAACTTGTGAAAAATAAAAGTTTAATCTCAAGTTGATTAGAGGTTCAATCTATAGGTAAGGAAGGAGACATGCTGAACACATATATAAACATTATTTTTTCGCCGGACAAAGTAGTTCGCCCGGAATCCGGCCAAAACCGGAAAATTTGTTTAAAGTAAAAGTTTTATTTGAACTTTTTTAGATGTTTGATTCAGGGGTAAGAAAGCATGCTGAATCAGTATATGACAATTATTTTCTACCAGGACACATAATTCGCCCGGACTCCGCCGAAACCGAAAAATTTGTTACAAGTAAAAGTTTTTTCTGAAGTTGATTAGAGGTTCGACAAACTGGTAAGGAGGCACGCTGAATCCATATATGTAAATTATTTTCTCGCCGAACCAATAGTTCGCCCGGAATCCGGCCAAAGCCTGAAAATTCAATAAAAGCTAAAAGTTTTATCTGAAGTTGATTAGAGGTTCAATGTAGGGGTAAGGAGATATGCTGAATTCGTTTTTGAGCTTTTTTTAACGGACAAGTAGTTCGCCCAGAGTCCGACAGAAATTGGAAATTTTGAAGAAGTAAGACAGCTGGAAGTTTTGATCAATTTCATCGAAGTAGAGATGACGTATAGGGGTAAACACAAACACTGAATCCATATCTGAACTTCGTTTTCTCAGATGATAGCCATTGGCCTTAATCTGTTTCTAAATTTTAATAGTAAGAATTTTCAAGTAGTCTGGCGAAGACTGGATATCTATCTAGAAGATCCAATGGTCTGGATCAAATATGAAATTATTGAGATCCCATCGAAACCTTTAGTCTTGTTCCTTTTTTTCCTACTTACTCCGTCTTCGTGCTTTGTGCTTATTTTCAACCTTGGCTGACATATCCGTTTGGGGCAGTCAAATGCCATCGGCTTGTTCTTTTGCTTAAAGTTTAACCGAAAAGGGCTAGGATAGGGCAATCTAGTTACCCATCACTTATTCACTTAAATTGGCTTGAAGACCCGCTGAAAATGAGTTACTTCGTAGTTCTGCTATTCACGAATAATCGATTTTCAAATAGTGGAATTTCCGTGTGATTTGTGGTGCCTCTATGCGCTTGTATTTTTGCTGTATGCCTTACGAGAAATATTTATCACTTTTTTTTTGTTCAGGCACTAAGCAATCTTCACCAATCTCTCCGCTGCCCACTGAAAAGCCGCATTTGTGTTGAGATCGAAATTTCCTGCGTTATAGTAGAATTTACGTTGTGGGGACGGCTGGAGAGATTCTCATAACTAGAGCAGATAGTGGAAAATCAAAAAATCCCTTTGCAGAATCCAAATAATTCAGTGTATCCAATTAAATGACACACAAATGAGTTGGCTTTTCAGTTAAACTTTAAACTCATCGAGTTATCTAGCGGCCTTCTCCTTTACGAAAGCGCATATGAGAAGTTCCAATTACCTCACTAGATGTCTCCTAAGTCAAACAGCAAAATAGTGCGTTAAAGCACGTATCTGCGCCTAGCAGGTTGCATGTGTACTCACTAAATCTAGAAAATAAAGTAAGTACTGAACAGAATTCTGCCCCGGTATAGCAGTTATGACTTTTCACTTCACACACTCTGCAAGACATCCTAAAGTTAGCTTTTAAAAACAGGAAAGATTTCTTTGATGGAGATGTTGTGTATATACTGTAGATAAAGTGATGTTAATGTGTTAGTTTGTTTGTACCAAGTTTGTTGCAAGATGGCCTGATGGCTTTAACGTGCACATAACATCATTCATTCATTCAAGGTAGTCCGCAAAGAGCGCGGCCGAGCATTGTTTGACACAAATGACACCACGGAATTCAAAACAGCGATCTAGCTTGGTCAGTTGAAGCAAGAACAAATAATCAGCTAGAACTTATGCCTTTAGTCGCATGCAGCGACTATGAAAACCCCGACAAAACTGAGCGGACCTGCAGGTATTTACACTAGCTTTGAGCTGATATTGATACCCGTTTACACCTCTTCCGTCTTCACCGTTGATTCTCGGTGAGTAAGCAGGAGGCGTACTCCGCGCGCTGACCCGCTCTGGAGCGCGTCCATAGAACTAATCAGCTTTGACTGCTAGATTTCCTCTTCAGCGACTTACGGCGATATAGCTATTTGTAGAGGTAACGAAACGTGATGTGGCGCGAAGCTAATATCCTCCACTCATTTGAGTCGGGAGTTGGCCGTAATTTACTCGACTCTGGATGTTTGTATGACCGAGATAGGGAGACAGCAGTTCTGTCTCGTTATTTGTTCTTGGTCGAAGCGTTATTTGTATCGAATGAGCTCGATCGCTCTCTGTGCGGACTACTATGTCACGCGGAGTCCACGCAGTGAAACGTTCTCGCCATTATACACCGGCAATTTTTTTTTCTTCTCTCCGTCATGTTAGTATATTTCCAGGATTCAAGTGAGATAGGTGTAGATCCGTGCTGTAAGACAGCCGTTTCATCGTCGTTTTTCTGTGACAATCTAGATTGACGATTCACACTCCGGATTCTTAGAAATGTGTTTTCTCCGATAATCCAGATTATGAAAAATCGATTTTCTTTGACAATCCGGATTCGTTCTTGGATCGTCAATCGTCAATCGTCAACGGAGTGAGATTCAGGATTCAAGATCGTCGGATTGTAGTTTTATTACCTGAGATAGTAGATTTGCTGTTTCTCTGATGAATCAGTGATCTAGGAGTATAATCCGGGATTGTGGCGGAAAAACGCCTAACTTGTCGAAAAGCCGACACATCTCTGTACAAAACGGCCTCTAATGCAGAAACAGACACTTTTTCGTAGTATTGACGGTCGTGTTTTTTTGCATTCGCGGTTGTGGTACTCGCACTACAAACCAGATATCTTTTCAGAAAAGAAGATCGCGCCAGTTAAATGAAATCACGGGAAGAAAATGGTGATGAATTCGGGGCTTAAGCGTGTTGCTCACATTCTCGGATACAGCGTGGGAAGTCTGATTATGCAAATCAGAAATCATAATCCTCAAAGTCACTTACTTGATCTTCGGGCTTTGCACGAAGCTCCTCAAATGACTTGACAACGATCACATCTGCTGTGATTCCATCTTCAGGTGTACCAACACTGGGACCCAGACCGAGGATAGAAAGCTTCTGGAACCTTGGGTGCACCATAGCTGCTGACTCCTCTCCCCTAAGGACAATTAAAAGGTCGAATGCATATGCTTTTTTACAAATTTCTTGGTTTAGGCTGCGAACGAGCTATCTACCCCTATGGATGTAACAAATCCCCAGAACCCAAGAAAGAGTTCATAATCAAAATTTATTATTAATTGTTTGCAACAATTTTAAGAACTAAAGAGATTCTCTTATTAGGGTAATCATTTCCGTTTTTGCCAGGATTACCCGGCCAAATTTTCTGCAGTTGAAAAAAATATCAACTTTTGAGTGTGGAACTGATAACGGTGCCCAAAACCCGGGCAGGATTTCCAGTCCTCGAGCACCCGACCCTGATCATCAGTCCAAGGCATTAAGGAGACGCTTTCGCGTGAATAGCTGTTCAGATCAGAGATGGGCGAATCCGATCATGAAAGGATTCGAATCCGAATCCTCGGCTAGGTACGAATCCGAGTCCGAATCCGAATCCAGCCTGACAAGCAGAAGATTCGAATCCGAATTCGAATCCGACCTTCACAAAAATCAGATCGTGTACATAGGTTATAGTTTAAAAATCAGGAGTAACAAAAAGTACTGATATCAGATAACGTGATAGATCACAGAGGATGGTTGGTGGTGGAGACCAAAAAAGTTGTATTGCCTAAGCCAAATCAAAATAACTGCCTAAGCCCACTGTGTAAAAATTGGGAAAACAGAAACTGGAAGGATGTAGAATAGAAATTTGAGCGGAATCGTAAGATTGAGGGTTTGGAATCCGAGTCCGAATCCAGCCTGACAAGCAGAAGATTCGAATCCGGATTCGAATCCAGCCAAAAGGACGAATCCCGGATTCGGATTCGCCCACCTCTGTTCAGATCAACACAAGATGCCATTCAGATGAAAATGTCACTGGATGATGCCATCCACACGACAACCTGTAGAGACAGAGGAAGATGCGATCTTCATCTTCCCGCTCGAGAAGCGCGGGAGACATCCATCCCGCTGGATGGTGACGTCAGCCCTCGAGCTTTTAACGCAAAAATGGCCGTTGAGCCAGATGGCATTGCCGCGAGAATATCTATCATAATGATGGGACGTCACATCCAACAGATCCATCCACGCGGAAATGTTCCCTAAGCAGGTTTTCCGACGCGGTATATGTTTTGGAAGCATTCTTTGCGGCCACGCCAAAGATGTGACTCCTGTATGCTGGTTTCGGTGCATTGTTTAGTAGGCTGGTGCAACACACAAGTATTGGGGCTGTGATGTTGGATGTCTCTAGACGAGAAACCGCCGTCATCCTTACTATTTCCACGCCTTTGCAGTCCCCTCTACGTGGACTGCAAACTTACCAATTTCTACCCATATTGGCCCAGTGCTATTAGGGTTGTGACAAAGTTGACTGACAACTCCTGAAGGTATCGGTTTCGACATACTCTGACTGTCCAATACCAGCGCTCGAGAAATTCCAAAGCGGGACGACCGTCTCTCTCCATCGACATCCCATGAAAAATTTGTAGCCTGTGTAGTTGTATGATAGTTGTACGAAAAAGTTGCATGCATTGATATGTAATAATACAGAATAGTATCATTTAATGTGCTTCAGACTGGGCCAATCTTAAGCAGTAGTGTCCAGTAGCATCATGTCTTTCTATAGTAGCATCCAGTCCTGCTAATAGTAGCATGCAGTGGTAACAGTTACTACTGTATGCTATTAAAACTTACAACTCCATATATATAGTTCTTGAAAATTTTTCATTGGAATGGGACTGCCATAAAGAGAGCCTCAAAATGTTTTACCGAGTGAAACAGAAAATGTCATCTTAGTTTTGTTCTAGTGCTATCTCACAGTTCCTTTTTTCTAGCTTGAACCTATAGAGGACCTTTGCCAAGAATGGCCGAAATATCGCTAAAATAAAACTCAGCTGACGTACCCGTTTAACGCAGTCAAACTTGATTCGCAGTCAGCTTGGGCCGAAGGAATATTCATTCTCCATATATCCTATTTTTTGCTTAAAACCAACACGCGTCTGTATTGTTTTATAACTGCAAGCTTTTCCTTTCACGAAAGTATCATAAAAGCTGACTAAACTGCACATACTTTCCCTTCCTTTAGGTTGCTATTTGCAAGTGTCTTTGCTCACCATCTGGACGCAGTTCGGCAACGTGGGGATTCTTAATTTTTTTGTCATAAGGATAATGAACCATCAGTGATTAACTAATAGATTCATATTTTAAGTACCAGCATGTAAAAAAAAAAAATTTAATCCAGCTCCATTCATTTTTATTTTCCTCCTTTTATTTCTCGCTCGAATCGTGTTGCTATGTAGGAAATGAATGTTTTGAGCAAAAAACCCACAGAAGAGGGTTGGTTTGTATCAAGCAGAAGCTGTATATCGGATTATGGACTACGTCCAGGTTCTGATGCGGACTTTAATGTGCGAGTGTTGCACCAGATCTACTGCTTTCATTGAAGAGAAGAGCCTTAGACTCTAGTGGATTCTCGGTGACCTTGTATGCCAATATGTCTTTTCGCAGGATTTAGGCTAGAAACAAATCAATAGGTACTCACCTGACCCAATGAGGTACGGTGACTGGATCCTTAGTGACATTTTCAAGACCAATTTTCCGAAGTTTTCTTTCTAGGAAGTTGATCGAATTTTCAAGGTTCCGAGAACCAACAATACGGGGGCCAAAGTTGTCAACGAACTGAGACAATGTGCGCCAGGTCCGTCCTTTGTAGACTCCATTGACTGCTGCATCAATGATTTTTTCAGCCACATCTCTACAAATGATATGTGTAAGATTAGTAGCAATGAACAGGTAACTGCAGTAAATAGCAATAAGTATCTGATAAGTACGGTATAACATATTTATTATTTATTTTAATCAGATACCGGCCAGCTCGGGCAATAATACATAACAAAATAAACTGAAACACTAAACTTGCACACTAAGTTGGGTCGAACCCAAAATATACCCTCCCTCCCCCCTCCCCATTTCAGCTAAATGGGAACAACCAGAAGAGGGTTCCGGGACTCCAAAATCCTATTCTGGAGCGAAAGACAAGAAGATCAACGGACTTCAGTGAAAGATGGGATACCTTTGCTAAGGCACTACAATTCCAAGGAAAACGGTGCAACCACCGAAGGGAGTTAGTAATGTACAGGACATGCAAAAATTACCACGCCTGACCGTTATAGACAGTCACAAGAGACAGACCATGAAAGCATGGAACAGGAAAGATTTAACCAGTTCACCATACTTTGCGGATTTCCTGATCAGGAGGTTAGCATGAGTGCAAAGCTATCTGGACAATGCATTCACATGAAGCTCATCATTAAGTTTGGGGGTAAAAGCAAACCTCAAATACTTCAAGGATGTGACAAACTCATGTTCAACACCCGAAAGAAACACCGGTGGGCATGGGCGTCGCAAGGGGGGTGCAGCACCCCCCACCTTTTTGAGATCCGGTAAAATTTTTGGCCGGAGGCCCAAAATTTACTAAAATTGTTCGGTATTTTTTCGATAACGGAACTATTCGGTATATTTACGGGGATTCAGTAGTTATACAGAATCCCGAAGAGGCAACCGGTACAAATCTATTCGGTATAATGATCGGGATTCGGTATAATTGCCAGTATTCGGTACGGTAGTTACGGTATCCAAATTTACTGAAATTATTTTGTAATTTTTTGATGCCAGAACTATTCGGTATATTTATGGAGATTCGGTAGTTACACAAGATCCCGAATAAGCTGTCGGTCGAAAATTATTCGGTATCAGGATTGGGATTCGGTATAATTTTCAGGATTCGGTATAATTTTCAGGATTCGGTATAATTTTCAGGATTCGGTAGTTACCACTAATCCCAACTTTTGTTCTAGTTTCGACGAAATTATACCGAATACGAATATTATTCGGTGGTCTTTCGATACCAAAACAATTCGGTATAATGGCCGGTATAGGGTAGTTAAACAGAATCCCGAACATGCTATCGGTCTGAACTTATTCGGTATAATAACTGGGAGTCGGTAATTTAATCGGTATAACTGCCAGGATTTGCGAGTTTTCACGAGCCTCGAAACTCGGAAAAGGTCGAGTTAAGCACTGGTCGCAGACAAAAGGACTCATCTATGATTTCATCGATAGTCCTTACTTTTATCTTGGATCTCAAAGAAGATTTAATCATAAATGTTTCGAAAATTCTGCCTGCGGAAAGGCGCGTCATTTGACAGGGGTTTTAAGCCACTTTTAGGACTGGATTTCGAATCAATAAACGCTAGAATCTTGACAGAAATAGTTAAATTTGGCAGGGAAAAGCTAACTTTAAAAAAATTTCGCATGCGGCGATCACTTTATGTTATCATGGGCAGTATTGACTAGACTACAATAGCTGCTGCTGCCGGAAAGTCGATTCATCCGGTTTCTGGAACTACTTAGAGTTTCGGTATTCAATGCACGGTAGACGATAGAATCTGTAAGAGAAGCAATTAAATTTTAGCCTACAGGAAGAAAAAACGATATCGAGAATGTTTGCCTAGGGCGCTCTACTTAATTTTCTCTTGGATATAATAGATAGAATCTGTTACTGTGTGCCCAGCAATATATTCTCCAAGTGGGCTTCGCCGAAAGGCCGCCTAATAGTTGGCCTTTCTGTTCCACAATAGCTCGAATTTTCAGTTTCTAGGATTCGGTAAAATTTTTGAGAGATTCGGTAAAAATTTTGGCTCTGCACCCCCCCCCCCCCCACCTAAAATGCACTTACGACGCCCCTGCTGGTGGGATTACTAGGAGTCTCATATCAGGGTGAATGCTGAATGCCATACATAATGTTTTCTTGGTACTGAACAACAATGTCATGGCAACTGGCAAAAACATCACACAAGCCAAAGAGTTTATTAAGTGCAGAATTCCTTAAAGCAGTATGTTCCCCGAAATATTTAGGACACCAAACTTGCAAACAAAATTGTTCATGTGCCAGGGAGTGCCGGGTTATCCCAAAAGCAGTAAGTTCTCCAATACATTTAGGACATCAAACTTGCAAACACAATCTGTGTTCCTGTGCCCGGGTAAAAGGAGGAAAAAGAAGAAACTTACAGTAATGTCGTAAGGATACCGTAACCACCATACATTGCTTGAATGGCTGTAACTGGGTCGTTAGGGTGTGCTGAACTCTAGACAGACCCAAAGTTTTGCATATGGTATCCTTGAGTCAGGCGTTTGTGGTAGACTACCTGGTATGGGTCATGGTGTTTTCTTTGGTGACCAGTCGAAGTTACAGTAGAGGTATGCTTATTTGAACAGTTACTTAAATGTGAACAGTGCAGTTTTGGGCTAAATGGTAAGATGAATATCTAAAATACCTATTCAGGTGTTTTCAGAGGCCCCTAATTACCTACTTAAGCATACCTCCACTGTAGTTAGGGGCAGAGGCGACACTACTGGGGGGGAGGGGGGATGCCCCACCCCAATGTTGTCTGCCAGTTTGTAAAAATAGCCGAGTTGGCGCAAAGTGCTGCGATTTTTAGTAAAAACAAAAGCAGTAGATTTTCCCAAAAATACTTTAATTTTTCTTAAAAATAGTCATTTTTTCTTAGAATTGGCCGATTTTTCTTCAACACAGTCATTGTTATTTTTCAATGGTAGTTGTTTTTATCCGCAAAAATTGTCGGTAAAAATGACCAGCCAGTCCGTAGATACCTTGGTCCTCCCCCAAACATTTTGGCTAGTAACGCCTCTGGTTAGGGGACATTCAAATAATCTAAACCAGGTGCGTCACATATGGGGGGGGGGGGGAGGGGGGACGCAAAGCGCAATTTCTAGTAACGGGTAACGCCACTGAGCCTAACCTCTACTGTACAGGAGAGGTCTTCTTCTTCTTATATTCGTTAATGGCATCGGGACAGCTGGGGAGCGCGACCCTTTCCGCCTTCCGGTTGATCTTCTTCTGAGATGTCGACGGGTCGGTCTATGGCACCTCAACTGGGATCGCCACCCAGGAGGAATTATCCTCTTCTTGGTTGATCTTGTGGAGATTGGCACCTCGACTGGGATCGTAGCCCAGGAGGAATTACCCTCTTCTTATTGATGGTGGGGCTGATGATGGAACCTCGACTGGGATCAGAGCCCAGGAGGAATTATCCTCTTCTTATTGATGGTGGGGCTGACGATGGAACCTCAACTGGGATCAGAACCCAGGAGGAATTATCCTCTTCGTGTGGATGGTTGGCTGGCATTGGCACCTCGACTGAGATCAGAGCTCAGGAGGAATTATCCTCTTCTTGTGGTTGATGGTGGATGATGTCATTAATTATCCATTTGACTGAGCTGGTTGATCTGTCGCAGCTGCAAGTGTTTTCATCATCGCTCGATAGACGGCTTCTTCAGTTTTTTTGCTGAGCTCCATTTGCGTGATTGCTTCAAAGTCGAAAGGAAGCTTTTCTTTGGTGCAGAGTTGGCGCAGCTGGTCTTGGAGAGGGTTTTGGTTGCATTCCATCAGTAGGTGCTGAGGGGTTTCGTCCTTTCGTTTGCACATTCTGCATAGAGGGCTGGGTGAGAGTTTCCATTCGAATAATGTCTTGTTCAGCATCAAGGCACAACTCTTCAGTCTGTAATAGAGGCACTGCTCCCGTCTGGATTTGAAGGGTGTGTTGTGAAGTTTGCTGCTCGATCTGGGAGTTCTTTTGATGAGTAAGGTTTCTTCACTGTCTGTCCAGGTGAACACCAGGAATATTTTGGGTTTTGGAAGGTTCAAGGAAGATGTAGAACGGCAGATCCTCTCTGCCCTTTGTGAATTTGTGTCCCGAACAGGATTGTTGTCGTACATGTGATTTCAGAATCACTCTTTTGTAGATTTTTAGTTGGTATCTGCCAAAATATTTACAAATCCGTTAAGTTTGGTGGCGCACAGGGCTTACGCCGCGCGTCTTTTTTTCCTGCCAAGCCAAGTTCTTTTCCTTAGAATGTCTCTGAATGCATTGATCTTCTGGGCTGTTTGGGTAAGCGACTCCCTTGCTTTGTTTGCCAGTGCATCAGCGACTTCGTTCTGTTTGATCCCCTTGTGGCTTGGGATGTGTTGGAATACACATTTCACAGACTGGTTTTGCAGTTGTCTGAGTAACTTCCTTATATTCCAGAGGTCCGTGTCCTCTGCTTGACAATGGATTTTCTTTATGAGGTCAAGGGAGGATCTAGAGTCGGTGAGAAGGACGACTTTCCGACTAGTTGGCGGTTTCTTTGAGATTACTTCTAGTGCTTTCCATATCGCGGTTAGCTCTGCCGTCAAGATGGACGAACCGTCGGCAATTTTAGTTAGGATATGCAGGTTATATTGCGGTATATTCGATGCTGAGCCTGCCTTGTTGTCCTTTACCGATCCATCTGTAAATACTTGTAGGTAGTCAGAGTATTTCTGATGCATCTCCAGTGAGAACAGCTGCTGAATCTCTGCGTCAGAATATTCGTGCTTTCTGTGTGGTATGAGCTGTAACTTGACTTCTAGAGCTGTCATTTCCCAGGGTGGATCCTCCGGGAACGGACGGGCTATTGCGGATTCATTCTTCCAATCACATATGTGGTCCTTGAACGTCTCCCAGCAGGTACCTTTCTTGTTGGTGTTGTTGATGTCCTTCATCACCTCTTTTTGCACGACGTGGGTTCTTCCGTAACTTTGAATTTTTGTGAAGTACTTTGTCATACTTCTCATCCCTCTTTCGTTTACTCTGGGGAGATTGGCTAGCTGACGAAGCTCTGTTGTGGGGGTGTGCTTGTGCAAGCCGAGGGCGATCCTGATAGCTGTAATTTTGGCTAGTAACGCCTCTGGTTAGGGGACATTCAAATAATCTAAACCAGGTGCATCACATATGGGGGGGAGGGGGGACGCAAAGCGCAATTTCTCGTCAAAACATAGTTTTTCTTAAGAACAGCCATTTTTTCTGCAAAACAGTCAGTAAAAATGACCAGCCAGTCAGTAAATACCTTGCTCCCCCCCAAACATTTTGGCTAGTAACGGGTAACGCCACTGAGCCTAACCTCTACTGTACAGGAGAGGTGTCCAACCTCAGACAAGATTTCAAATTTCCAGAGAAGCCTTTCCTTCGGTGTTGACTATACTTGGGCCGATTATCGACGATTCGTGACATCACACGAAAAGTACATATTTTCCATTTACTAACGGAATTGATTGTCCCTAGAACGGTTTATAAGTGTAAACGCGTCCGGCGCCTCGCTGGCCGCTCGGCTCTATATATAAAGATACAAATATATATTCTCCAATATCAACTTAATCGAATTTTCCTATTTCTTTCATGACGTCACGAAAACGTAATGCTTCGTCGATAATTGGCCCAAGTTTTGTCTCCACCTTTCCTTCAGAATAATCCATCTGGCTTAAAAAGGAACCAACAAATATGACAAAAATACTAGAGTACTAGACTGAACTACTGAAGCTAGTTGAATGGTTTACATATTGGATTAATAATATTGCTTCAGTATTTCTAGTTAAACTTGTTTTTCTTTTCAAACAAGATTACTTTATTCTAACCTCACCATGATTGACTTAAAAATGAAGAAAAAGGAAGAGTTAGCAAAGACAAGTCAAAACTCAAAAGCCAGAAAACAGGATTTCAAAATAGCTCCAAATGGAGATTTGAATAGTTCTGGACACATGACTTCAGCATGACTTTGAAAAAAGTCATATTTTGCCTCTTGACTGTCAGGACAGCTTGTACATTTCATTTTAACATTTTTGCGGCAAAAATCGAGGTAGTGTAAAAACGAGGTTGGATACCCCTCCTGTATGCCAAAAAACACCAATGATAATCGGCTTTACCTGTACTTTTCAACTGCTTCAATACATGATTTTTCCTCTTCCTCCTTCCTTGCTCCAGTACATGTGCAAGCAAACAGAAAAATTACCCATAAGGAACCATGCATCAGCTTCATTTTGAATCAACTGCCTAAAGTCGGAACCAGTTTCGATAACAGTTACGACACAGCGCATTCTAGTTACCTACACCAAAGCAAAGGTCTCTAATCAACGTTGCCTGCTAGATGGCAACAAAGAGGTCTCCCATGAAATTCAAAAGCCAATAAAAATTGTTCCAGTTAAAAACGGTGCATTGTTTAAAGCAGAAAGCTTACTTTTCCTGAAATGGTAATGCATTACCCCTGGGGGATCAAAGGACACGGAAAGGTACACTGGCACAGTGGCACCTGAGTGGTTTCTAACCGGAGACTAAACGAGGTTTTTTGTTGAAATTCCAGAGTCGTTTTCCAGCGAGCGAGGCACATCATGTTAACTATGGGACTCCGCTTTCTGGAATTGTTTTCCACTTTCCACTGGATTGATCGCGAGAACACATGAAAAGCTGAAGCCACCGGGAGAATTTTGAATTCCAAACCGCCACCCGAAAAGAAGGGATATACAGACTGGAACACTTAGAAAGATGGTAGCTTTCCACAACTATTTGTAAAAGTGGAAACTCTGCCTAAGACGACACATTCACGAGTGACAACGAACGATAACAATAGCAGGCTGTATCATGTCCGGGTGCCATTATCAATTAAGCCTTAACGATCAAGGAAATCCAATAATACCTTTGCTAAGCAGATGGTGATCCTTGGCTAATATCCCGCATTTAGGTACTTCCAAGGTTTTGAAGCAAGTTTACCAGTCGAGTAACTGTTCTTGGTCGTAGTAGGTCTCAACATGAAAGAAGCATGTTTATATGGTTCACTTGGTGTTACTATATCATTCCCAATTGACAGTCTTTTCAATGTGCCACATGAGAATGGTGTTTTCCAGCAGATGGACGAACAAGATTATTTTAGTGATTCTCCCCAATCACAAGGTACTGTATTAAGTCATAATTTTTATTTTCTTCATTTTTAATCATTAATTTATTGTTCAAGTACTTCAAGTATTCCTTCAATCCAAGCGGATTGCGATTCATTTTTAGGGGGGCTGAAGAGAGATCGAGAGAGAGAGATCGGTTTATTCAGAAACTATCATGGCATGACTAAATTCAGTTTCTTACAAATTATAAATAACAAACATAGGCCTATAAACAACAATCACACACTAAAGTTCAGCATTGAGAGCTGACGCAAAAAAGGCACAAACGAGTTACCGTAAGGATTAGTCCGGACTTTAGGGGGAAGAAGTTTATTTTGTAACCGAGTTCGACTATTGGGAGGGGCTGTTTCCGGTAGCAGTGACCGGTGGCTCGCATTAGCTAGGACGGAAAATCAGATGTTGAACAAATTAGAAAGTTTAACCGAAAAGGACTGGGATAGGACAATCTAGTTACCCATCACTTATTCACTTAAACTGGCTTGAAGACCCGCTGAAAATGCGTTACTTGGTTGTTCCGCTATTCAGGAATAATCGATTTTCAAACAGTGGAATTTCCGTGTGATTTGTGGTACCTCTAATTTGTTGTATGTCTTACAAGAAAGATTTATGACTTTTTTTTGTTCAGGCACTAAGCTATCTTCACCAATATCGCCACTGCCCACTGAAAAGCCTTGTTTGTGTTTAGATAAAACTTTCCCGCGTCATAGTAGAATTTTCGCTGTGGGGACGGCCGCAGATATTCTGAACGTCATAACTAGAGCAGATAGTGGAAAACAAAAAAATCCCTTTGCAGAATCCAAATAATTCAGTGTATTACTAAATGACACAAAAATAAGTTGGCTTTTCAGTTAAACTTTAAGTACCCTTACCAAGAAGGGCCAAAATATCGACGGACCAAAAATTCGGCTTTGACGGCTTTGCAAAGAGGAGCGGAATATTGTAGAACAAGATACGTCGGATCTGCCTTTTCTTACGACAGGGAGAGGAGGTCTAGACTTCACCTCAGCCTATTATGTGCAGCCCGTGACATCTTCGTGACGTCAGAAGAGAAACAGAGAAATTCGATTAAACCAATATTGCAAAATATATATTTGTATCTACGTATATAGAGAGCAGAGCGGCCAGCGAGGCGCCGGACGCGTTAACACTAATAAACCTTTCTAGGGACAATAAGTCCCCTTAGTAAATGGAAAATATACACTTTTCCTGTGACATCAGGGGCCGCGGATAAGCTGAGGTTTAGTCGACACCGGAGAGGAACCTTTTCCAGAAAGACCAAAACAGTCACACACAAATCACAGTGCTCATACGTCAGGGCATGCCCAAACGTATGAGCGTCTATGTTCAGACATTAGGGCACAATGCCATGGAACAAGGGCACAGTATCCCCATGATAATGGGTTGAACTGATATCTGAAATGAAAATTTATATTTGAAATAGATTTTTATGGGGGTACTGTGCTGTTGCTCCAGGGTAATATCTCCGAGAAAATTCCAAATTTTGTACGCCCTGGACAGACAACTCTTACTAAAATGATATTTCCACGATGAAATGGCTCAGAAATGTCGGTTTCCGAAAATAACATTATTTGCAGTCAAACTAGCGATTTTCTGGGTAGCACTTGTCGACTCTTAGCCTTCCTGCTCTCGGACGCGGCGGCCTGACGCAAAATGTTTGAAAACTGAACGCGCCGTGATTAAAAAGTGGGAAAACCAAGCAAAATAATAGAAGTCCGAAGCAGAAGATAGACCTGATGGTACAAAACGAAATAGTGCAGAAAGGCGAGGATGTCAGAAGCTTATAATTCCACAATGGAGCTAGGAGTAATAGCCTATAAAAGGCAGGATAAGCAAGATGGGTCCTTTAAGAGGACCCTTGCAAACAAGGACCAAAATATCGCTGAATAAAATTTTCAGCCGACTAATTATTTCGAACCAACAACTTTCCGTTCTGCATAGCACCCCCCCCCCTTCCTAATTTGCACAGCAGAAAGTTCAACACGAAGCAGCTTTAGTTGCAGAGAGGAGAGTAGCCTATTGCTAACGGGGTAGGCAGGCAGGGGGGAAATCTTTACAATTGGGAGAATTTGGGGTATAGGCCATACCCAATCCTATTACCAACTTAAAAAAATAAAAAAAACAGAGTGACAGTCCGCAACTGTTTTGGGGTTCGGGATCGGCCTTCAGGTAACGAAGCGAGTGGTTTGGGTCGCTGGATCCATTCAGAAACTAAGCCATCCCGTTAGCCTAGAGTTAGCATATGTTGTATAGACAGACAGAAGCGCATACATAAATAGAACACACGCTCTTTGTGTTTGAAGTGGGTGTTTAAGGCTTTACTGTTTATATGTTCAGGAGTTGTTAATCTTAATCGTTATTGGTGAAAAAAGATAAAACTAGGCATCTAACTCTTAAACAAAAAAGGAAATAAGGTGTCGCGCGCTATCTGTGGCGAATACTGGACTAAAATCTTGTTAGTCTTTACGTTAGGTGGCGTACGCACCTCTCTTTGGCTCTCTTAAGCCCCGTCTCCATTACCGTAAACCGACCGTTTTACGGACGGTCCGTAGCCGCAAAAATTTGGTCTTCATTAGGTCCGTAACCGCAAAAATGTGGTCTACATTAGTCCCAAATAGGTGAATCTTGTGTTGAAATTTAAAAAACAGTTTATATGGGCCTTGAGAACAGTTGAAAAACAGTTACATGGGACTGTGACAAAAAAGCAGTCTCCACTACGTCCGTTTTACGGTTACGGAGGGGTCAGTACCGCCGTTTTACGGCTACGGCCGTCCGTAGAGAAAGACCCGGCTTCACTGCCGTAACGGTCAAAAGGTCGGCCGTAAAACGGTCGGTTTACGGTAATGGAGACGGGGCTTTACAGACTTGTTCTCGTCCGGAAAAGTAGCCATTTCTCTTTAAGTCCGGTAGATCCGAGGACCGGGATTAATCGTTGGATGAGTTGGCTCCTCCTCATGGGAGGACTACTTAAGTACAAAAATAGGGAATACACCTTTTTTATACAGCTAGTGTTTGAATATTCTTGTGTTTTTTGTTATTTGTCATGTACTCGCCGATTTTGGCGGACAGAAAAAAAAAAAAAAAATTGGTGTCACGCGCCATCTATACCAAAGACACACTTGAAAACTTGATCATTCACGACGTTAGATGATGCCCCATCTCTGTTACAGATTTGCTCGTGTCCGGAAGAGCCAGTAGGTTTCCCCAGCAGCTGGAGAAGCGAAACGAACGAGAGCGAAAGCGAGTCAGAAATGTGAACATGGCCTTTTCGAAACTTCACCGAGCCCTTCCAACTGACCAATCGGCTGAAAACCTCCAGGTACGTCCAGGAAATTCCAAGCTTTGTTTCGAAAAGTTCCAGCGGAAACCTTTCACGTTTCGCTTCGAATAAGTTCTGATCAAGATGTACAGCCGGTAGAGTGAGGGAAGAATATGTTCTTGTGTCAGACTCAAGTCATTTCCGAGGCGTTGCTCACTCGCTGGGCACCACTGTACACCCTCCCTGGGCACCGGGCACCACTGTACAACCATTTTGGGAGTGAGCACCGGCTGGGCACACCTGGGCACCGGGCACCACTGCAGAGGCGTTACTAGCCAAAATGTTTGGGGGGGGGACAAGGTATTTACCGACTGGCTGGTTATTTTTACCTACTGGTTTTGCAGATAAAAACGACTATTATTAAGAAAAAAACGACCGTGTTCACGAAAAATTGGCTGATTTTAAGAAAAAACTACTATTTTCTAGAAAAAATCGACTATTTTTACGAAAAACCGACTGTTTTTAAGAAAAATGGATTGTTTTTACGAAAAAACGACTATTTCTAAGAAAAATCGACCGTTTTTACTAAAAATTGCGGCGCTTCGCGCCGACTGGCTATTTTTTACCGACTGGCCGACAACATTGGGGGGGCGTCCCCCCCTCCCCCCCCAGTAGTGACGCCTCTGCACCACTGTACAACCATTTTGGGAGTGAGCAACCCCTCGGTCATTTCCTTCCCTGTACCACCTTCCCGTAACATTCTTTTCATTGTTGAATTACATCATTTTCCGCAGGTTTTCCGTTATATTGTTTGAGAATTTATTTAGAAATATTGAGTGTTGAGTTTACATATTCATATATTAGCGTATTAATGGATAAAGTCACTAAGAATAAAGTCACGTAATTAATTCATCATTCATCCCTGAGAGCTTTTCGAACTTTCGCCTTGTGTGCTCTCGTAAACGTGTTAAAATATCGCGGTCGGTCTCTCTTTTTCCGCACGGAAAACCGCAAATTCGCACTTTGACAGCAGTTTACCAGGCAAGGATCTGATGTGAATTTATTCATTCATTCACCTCTAGACGTCTGGGACGGTTTATGCAGTAACCGGGTTGTTAAGTTGAAGTTTGTAAGTTTTCTTATAGCCTACTAACAGACCACAAATCCCCAGGACAAAGATTTGAACATCCTGTTTTCCTTTCAGCGGATAAAGAGGGTCAGCAAACTGAAGACGCTTCGAAAAGCAATCAACTACATCGATTACTTAGAAAAACTGTTAACATATGCCACAGCTAACCAGCAAGACGAGTGATGCAGAATGTGTCAGCAAGTTTTAGCTTAACACAATGGGGTTGTTCTTAACTCATACTGAATATCACAAAAATTGTAGATCTATATAGCTGTTGAGGGCGTTTCGTTTACTTTATCGGATGTTCAGTTGTTTAGCTACGGCCTGAACAGGACTCTTGCCAGAAGGGCCGAAGTATTATATATTATCGTCCTTCCTAGATCTAATAAAATAAGATGAAGAAATTTGAGGTGATAGCGGAAAAATTTGACCCGCGGGTAGCATGATATCGGCCGAGCGCAGCGTGGGTGATATCTGCCTGTCATGCTGCCCAAGTGTCAAATTTTCCGCTATCGCCCGAAGAAAAACAAGGGCGATAACGATTATAACACTAGTACATTCGTTTTAATGTTCTGGTATTCCCCTGATATTAAAAGAAAAAAGTTCCAACCGTGCGATAACCCTTGTTATCGCATGGCTGGCTGTGCGATAACAATTGTTATTTTGGCACTGGGTAGGATAGGACTGGTATCATGGGACTGCACAGTGTACTGGTGTTATATAATAATATCCGTATAATACTGAAACAAAATTAATACATACTCCTTAGCCAAGCTGACTGGGAAACATATTGAAACAATGCATACAACGGATACGTCACCAAGGTTGCAGGTTTGTGTCTCCAATATTGTCCCTGAAGTTCGACAGCCTGACGAGGGTCGTTGCCCAGAAGGGCCGAAATATCGCTGCCAAAGCATCGTAGCTGACGTATCCGTTTTACGCAGTGTTTTAACATAAAAGTAATACCATGTTCACCTGTGTGAGTGTGATATAACATATGTGTCCCATTTTGTGCTCAAGTGCCACACGCTTTCGCATTCGAGGGAGAATTTTTTCACTGTGGTTTGCGGCGGACACGGATTACCAATATCATCATTATTACAGAAGGAGATTTTTCTCTTCTTTTTTCTTTCTTGATATGTTCAGTTGATCTGTTGATTCTTTTTTTTGCTTTCCTGGCAGGAATGTTATATTAGTTTTGTATGTTTCTTTAAACATTAAACGAAACTGATTATTATTATATATTATTCATTATTATTATCGTCCTGCTAAGGCTTTCTGCTGAAGAATGCAATATTTGGCATGCCTGTGAAGACCTCGGGAACACTTTACAGCCCCCTTTATCTACCGCCGACTCTTTTGAGGAAACGGTCAGGCCACTCGGATGGTTTTACTGTCAAGAACCCTACGTGGGAACTCAGGAGAGCAGTGAATGAGCTTAGTATCTTGAAAATAAACCTACAGCACCCCTCTATTCCTGGTCATTAGCAGGTGGGATAAGAATCCTAGGAGGTCAATTGCTATTGTGATGAAGGTCTCATTGCCAGTTAGTTAATGTTCCTCAGATTTGGTGACATCTGGGAAGATGTACTCACCTCTTAAGCAGCCAGAATAGGTACTTATTTGTCTAGCAGCCCGCAGCTTACAGTTATCTAAACATTCATGTTAATCGTGTTCTATCTCTTGGCAAGCTGTTCCTCTGCTGTTAAATGCGCATTCAGATTAATGCTACATCAACGCGTAAGTAACTGCAGTTTACTTTTACAGCCAAGTAGATGGTAAAAAAGCGTGAAATGCTTAACAGATCTCGTATAAAATAAACATAGAGGTGCCGTTTTTGGTAGCTGCTCTGCCATCATCTGTTGGGGAGGTGTGGTATTTTGTAATTGAACACCATTGCCATGCAGTATCTTAAAGACTTTCGCATTAAAAGTACGCCCTATACATTCTTGGAATGATTGCTGAACCATTTTTCAGTTGTAAAATTACTTTTTTGTCCAGTTCCACTTTTCTGCAGAGAAGTAACCTAAAATGGTCCTGCGCAGACACTTCTAATATATTAGTCCAATCCGTCAAAAAGCAAGAAGTAAATAGACGGTGTGTAGGTAATTGAAAAATAAAAAAAAGATTCAGGACAGACTCAACGAAAAGTATAATGTGTCAAAACGGAGTGGAACCAACTAGGCTCCGAACAAAATTTGTCAAGGAAGGAGAAGAATAATTACACCAAAGCAGGGATCCTCTCTCTCAACTCTTAAGGAAGAAGAAGAAGAAAATTAGACACGGTTTACCTATCGGAAGAGCTAGAATCCGTACAGACAAGCGCATTCCCAGATGATATACGGCATTCCTAGATGCCCGAGTTTCATCAGTTTTCGCTAAAGTGTTTTAATTGTTGGATAAATGCCGCCAAAGAAGCATTTCATTCTGCAATAATTCAATGTGATCTAAGCAAAATAAACTTGAGACAGTCCTTGAAAATGCATTGGCACTTGAAGCTTTCAAGTACCTAGTTATTTTACTTAAACTCCCCAACACTGGTCGCTAAGGGTCTAGGCGAAACCTCCCGGACATAGCCCCCCCCCCCCGCCAAGAAAACCCAAGCGATAACCCCTCCGGACGATAAACCCCCGGTACCCCCCCCGTGAAAACCCTCCACCCTTCCACCCCACCCCCCCCCAAATGCAAACATAAGAAAATCTGATTAAAAACTGCAGTTTGGACCGCGAGAACTTAAAGGCACAGAAAGCTTGACTACGCAACTTTCGGCCATCAAACCGACCTCGGGGCTTAGATAAATATACAGGGACTTATTGTCGACAGCCCCCCCCCTTCATTGTTATCTCGAACCCCCTCCTTAGTGTTCCCAAAGCTAGCTGGCAGGCCCTTGCCCCTTATGCACTGTAATTATGCACTTATGCACTGTAAAAGTTCGCCTTTGTACCTGTAGACCAACGACTAACGCAACTAACGACACACCGGCAAGAGGTCGTGCGTTCAATTCCTAGTCCCGGCACACAAACCTTTTGCTTTTTTTCTACTAACTCAACAGTCGAATTCTCGGAAACTGCAATGGTCGTAACGAGAATTTTCTTACTCTCAATATCGACTCAGGGTGATACATTCTTGATATGTCAGCTAGCTCCCCGAGTCAAGTTTGAGTCAAGTTTTCTGTTCCTTTAAGAATTTTCCCTGGATACGCGAATTAAATGTAAACGCGTGACGGCTCCTCGCCTCTATACATACTTCTCATAAAAAAATGTTTTGCTTTTGATTAACACTGTGTCGGGGGGTTTTGGTACCGTGGTGTTTTCGCCAGGTTTTTTTTGACGGGGGTAGAGGGTTTAGTCGGAACCCGGTTGCTAGAAACTTCATTTCCTTTGTAGGTCCTAGTATCTTCCAGCTACAGCCTGAAAAGGAACCTTGACGAGAAGGGCCGAAATATCGCTGAAGAAAATTCTACACGAGTTTTCTGTTTTGAGTTATTTTATATGTAAGGATTTACAGTTGTTACCTAATCCGTCGGCCTCTTCAATGGTCCCTTTTATGACTCTCGCTACTTGTCTGATAATTCCAAATTAAACACTACATTGCGTGACTAGGATCTGAATTTAAATCGGGAACTTTAAATTTTCGATCCCGTGTGAACACTTCTGATTAGCTTCAGTATGTCAAAATACATGGCAAAAATAATTATGCTAATGACATTTTTTTAAACTGAGAAGATTTGCTTACTTTTCTTACAAGGTGTGTCCCCGAGGGACCGATGAACAGGGATTTGTATGGAGTCTTTTTGGGGCCAAAAATCGATAATTCATTGGTGATGTTTAAAAATGATTCAAATGACTAAAAACCGCTCAAAGGCCACAAACCGATATTTCGCTGATGATGTTAGAAACTACTCAATAACGGAAAAATCAGATAGGATATTCTTTAGAGTGTTTTGGTAAAAGCCAGAATTCTTACAACGGACTCTATCAAGCTATTCGAGATGCCGTTGAGATAAAAGATCGAGCAGGCATAAACCGAGGCAGAGGCAAGTACTCCCCACCGGAAACGTTAGATGGCATTATTAATGGAAAAAAAAAATTCAAACCTCAGTCCCTTATTTACAACAAACCAAAGTTTATCAGAATGCGGAAAAAAAACATAATCGAAAAAAGACATAAACGAGTAGCTCGCGAGTAGCAAAACAGCAGCCGTGTCAAAAATGAAATCTCACCACTAGTTTTCCCCCACAGCAATTTCAAAGAAGTAAATATTCCTTCAGCCCAAGCTGAAAAAGTAATTCCCCAAAATAGTCAAATAGTCAAAATAGTCAAAAATCAAAATAGTCAAAAATCAAAGAAGTAATTCCCCAAGATAGGATACTTGTAAAAGCTTCAGCTAGAAGCTTCATTTATTTATTACCAGAGCAAAATAACACTAGGGGGTAGCCAGAGCAAAATAATACTAGGCAGTAGCGCCAACACCTATGCTTTCCATGCACCGGAAACGGGCCTTACCCGTAGCGCCGTCCACTACGCTTGGGACATTCAAAGCGAGACAAACTTGTGGGCTTAGAATATTTGCACCCATCAAGGAAACACGGGAAGTACTCCCTACCGGAAACGTTAAATGGCATTATTAACGGAAAAAAATTCAAACCTCAGTCCCTTATTTACAACAAGCCAAAATTTATCAAAATGCGAAAAAAAAACGTAATCGAAAAAAGACATAAACGAGTAGCAAAACAGCAGCCATGTCAAAAATGAAATCTCACCACTAGTTTTCCCCTACAGCAATTTCAAAGACGTTATTCCCCAAAATAGTCAAAAATCAAAATAGTAAAAAATCAAAGACTTAATTCCCCAAAATAGGATACTTGTAGAAGCTTCAGCTAGAAGCTTCATTTATTTATTACCAGAGCAAAATAATTCTAGGCAGTAGCGCCAACACTTATGCTTTCCATGCACCGGAAACGGGCCTTACCCGTTGCGCCGTCCACTACGCTCGGGAAGATCAAAGCGAGACAAACTTGCGGGCTTAGAAAATTTTGCACCCATCGACGAAAGAGGGGAAGGAATACGGAGTTATTGGAGCCAGTGCTGGTGGCGCTGGTGCACGACTGATTGAGTTTCAGTAGGGACATTCTCTATCGACAATGGTGCTAGTGTCGCTGTGTATCACTTTTTTTCAAGTTTTGGCGCTACTCGCTGGTGTTATTTTGCTCTGGAAGTAGCAGTAGCACCAAGGCTTGAAAAAAGTGACACACACTCGAATAGCAGCGGCACTAGCACCACCAGTGATAGATAACGTCCCTACTGAAGCTCAATCAGCCGTGCACCAGCGCTGGCTCCGATAACTCCATATTCCGAACACGGCAAAAAAAAAGATACAACCTCCCCCGCTTCCTTGATTTGTACAGACCGCATCTTATCTGTACTAGAATTTTCTAAACCCGCAAGTTTGTCTCGCTTTGAATGTTACCGAGTTACCGATGCATGGAAAGCAAAGGTCTTGGCACTAGTCCTTAGCGTTATTTTTCTCATGCTAAGATGCGGTATAAGACACTGCGGTCTACACAGATAGAGGAAACAGGGGAGGTTGTTTTGTTTTTTTGCAGTGTTCGGAATATGGTGTTATCGGAGCCAGCGCCGGTGCAATACTGATTGAATCTTGGTAGGGACGTTATCTAATATCTACCGCTAGCGGTGATAGTGGCGCTGCTATTCGAGTGTGTCCTTTTTTCAAGTCTTGGTGCTACTTCCTAGTGTTATTTTGCTCTGATCGTAGTTGACTTTCCCGTTTTGAGTCGTTTTTAAACGTGATTCCCAGTCATATCGGGCTGAAGTAGTATTTATACTTCATTGATCGTTGAGTTTTCTTAATTCTGCACTTTCACCACAAAGTAAAAAAAAATCTCAAGTTTTCCATACGGACTTGATGATCGTTCGAAAAATCCCGTCTGCGATCGCTCAACCCTGATCGCCTGTCCAAACTCTAAGTAAATTAGTTGTATAGATCTTTCATACGCAAGTAATTTAAAAGTGGCCAAGCGGAGCGAGGCCCTGTCGCGGCTCCTAACGCTTGTTTAAAGTGGAAAGTTATGTGTTTACAGCATCTTCACAAGATTTACGGCGTACGTATATGCTAAGTGTAGTATAGTTTTATGGCCCAAAATAGCCAATAGCCACAGGTTTGTCAGTGGTTGGCCGCAAACACTGTAGCCTACGAGGTTTACACACTCGACCCACAGGTTGAAAATCGTGAAAACGCCGTTTCGTCCATTTCTCTGGCGGTAATTTCAAATGTTTGAAAATAATAATACAATCCACATAAAATCTCAAGAAACGGAACATAAAACTACCATTGTGTGAAGAAAGTTGCTCAGTTTTATGTAGGTTATACATGCTTGATAAGGTGGCTAATTTTATTATTTAAGATTCTGCTAAATTTCCGCTAAATTTGAATTTCCCACCAAATTCGCGTCACCTCGACAGTTGGTGACGGTTGACCATTTTTGGGTTAACCAACGCACCTAGATCTCATCTCGAAGGAACCTTATGTGAGTCTAATTGTATCCTGAAGTTTACAGTTTAATTTTACCTTGATTATTTTACCTTGATAGCTGATTTACACAGTTAGCTGATTTGTTCCTTTTCTTTTTTGTATATATTACTCCGCTGTACCTAACTAGCGGGTCATAAATAAATAAATAAATAATAATAAAGAAATAAACGTATGCATAAAGAAAGGTCAAGGATTTTATTTGTTGTCTCAGGAGCATTCTCCTTTATTTCATTTCTTTTTTTTTGCCTTTTTCGTGGTAGATTATATTTACGGGACCAAGGTCATGTCAAGCCACTATCTATAAGGGGCACTGGGACTCCTAACAAGTAGGATAACTGAAATCCGGATAGGTTTCCAGGATCTCCTGCCAAAATCCGGCCTCCTCAAAAGAAATAAATTCGAGGAGGAAATAAATTCATTTCCTACTCCTCCCTATTCTCGTGTGTTCTTGACTTTGGTAATTTGGTTCCTTGGGTGAAGTTTCAAGCCTTGACCCCGTGGGATATCAGGGAAAGAATGGGAAGTCTGGAACGCGATTAGCTTTTTTTAACTAATTAGGTTCTAGGATATAAATTCAAGGAGTCACACCTCCCTTTGCATGTTTTTACGTTTAAGTCAGGTCAGGCTATTACAATGTTTGTGCAGTAGGTGGTCCCTTGTCGGACAGGTTCGGATTTCTAGATCTGGATTTTTTTTTTCCACGAACTGGATAGACCCCGGAAATTAGACCAACTGAAACAGTTTTTTGATGTAAAACCGTACAGCTCTTTTTGCAGTTTCTGGGATCCCCAAAACATTAATGAAGGGGAAATTTTGAAGGGGAAAATTGGGAAATGTTTGCAAGATAACTTTAGAATATGGTCAAACTTGGTGTGAGGATTTTTTGGCGAAGACGGGGAATCTACAAGATCAGGTTGTCTGGATGGTAAATATTCCAAATAATATATTCCCCTTAGAGGATTCCATCGAAACTTTTTGTCTTGATTTTTACAAAATCAAAATGACGTCTTTCAAAATGCGTATGTCTAGTGAACCAGCTCGCTAAGACACTGCTGTGAGTAAACCGACTTCGTTTTCTTTGTCCCTTTTTGTCCTTCCAGATATGTCCCTTTTTAGATACATGTTGTGCCTCGGGCCCCATTTAACTGAAGAGTAAAGTCTGCCTGAGCCCTACTACCTAGGACATTCCTTCACCTCGTTTGCTGATGGGTTAAGAGAGTAGAGAACAAGGTCAGGCCCGTCTTCAGACCTTTGTCACGCTATCCAAATGGTCCCGGTGACCCTTGTTCAAGACCTAGCTTAACCCACCATTCTCAAAATCCCACACGCTAAACCACATGAACACGTAAAATGGTCGTTAAAAATAAAGAAACCAGGCTTCACCTTCAAGATTTTTGGGATCCCAAAACGTTAGTGACGGATATCTATGACATCGCAAAAGTTGTCCGTCTGTCCGTCCGTCCGTCTGTCCGTCTGTTAGGACGATAACTCTCGAAGGGATTGAGATATTTTGATGAAACTTGGTGGGAGGATCCTTCGGGTCAAAGTACAAGTCAAGTTCGAAGACGGGCTCTGTAGCTCTATATTTGAGGGTGGGGGAGGGGTTTCAAATTAAGGGACAAACAAATTATTTTTTGAAAGCTGTTTAGATAGTGGATTTAGGGGTAAGGAGACACGTTGAATCCGAATATGAAAGTTATTTTCTCGCCGGACAAGTAGTTCGCCCAGAATCCGGCCAAAACCGGAAAGTTTGTTAAAAGTAAAATTTTTTTTTTGAAGTTGATTAGATGTTTGATTTAGAAGTAAGAAGACATGCTGAATACGATGGTGAAAACCATTTTCTTGCCTGACAAGTAGTTCGCCCGGAATCCGGCGCAAACCGGAAAATTTGACAAGAGCAAAATTTGTATTTGAAGTTAATTAGATATTCGATTTAGGGATAAGAAAACGTGCTGAACACGATGGTGAAAACCATTTTCTTGCCGGACAAATAGTTCGTCCGCTATCCGGCCAAAACCGTAAAATTTGTTAAAAGCAAAATTTGTATTTGAAGTTGATTAGATGATAGATTTACGGGTAAAAAAAAACGCTGAATCTATATATGACAATCATTTTTTAACCGGACATATAGTTCGTCCGGAATCCGGTTGAAACCGGATTTTTTTTTTTAGAAGTTAAAGTTTTATTTGAAGTTGATTAGATGTTCTTTATAGAGATAAGGAGATACGCTGAACTCGTTTCTGAACTATCTTTTGTTTTTGCTGGGCAAGTAGTTTGCTCGGACTTCGTCCGAAACCGGAAATTCGGCAGAAGTACACCAGGAAGTTTCGATCAGTATCGTCAAAATAGATATGGCTTATATAGGTATATCTGAACTTGGTTTTCTCAGATGTTTAGCCTGGCGAAGACTGGATTTGGCGAAGACAAGACGTAGTTAATATTAAATTTTTGGGATCCCATCGAAAACTTCGGTCTTGTTTCTTCCAGAATCCAGATATCAAGCTGGATCCGGAAGATAAAGCCGGAACAAGTGTCTGGAAGTCCGGGGTTTTGGACGCCCCAGATCCCCGGAATCATGCTTAAATAAGTTTAGCAGAGAAAATAAATATGCAAATGATTAGAGCAGGGGAAAAGGGGGAGTAATTGGGAGGCAAGAGATCAGCGAAAGGGATTGTACCGTAGACCCAGATAACTGTTAATCTGGAATGTGAAGCCAAGGAGTTACGACGTTAAAGAGATTATTTCTATTCCATTGGTTTCGATTAAATTGACAAATAAAGTGACTTTACATTATTTATGATGTTGGAGAAAAGACATGTCAGATTGGCCTACTTTGATGTTGTTCAACCGTAGTTGATTTATTGCTTAACCATGCCTTTTAGCTCAGTTTATAGTTGGTACACAAATCATTTCTGTTGCAATTTATTTGTGGTCAAACCTTACACTAACTGCACTATATGTACTTTGAAAAGGACACCAAAGAAGAACACTGTGAGCTATTTGATTTTTATTTTTTTTTCCGAACTGTGAGACTAAACTATCGGCGTTTCGTAACCATTCTGAACCGGTAAGTCACTGGAAACGTTTTTCCGACCTTTCTCGATTGTTCGGTCACAGTACCGGAGACAATTTAGTCTGAAATGAGACGCGGAAGGTTTCAAACTTTCACAACAATACTGCACCCCACTGGTCGGTCTTAGC
Source organism: Branchinecta lindahli (assembly GCA_023053555.1). Classification (NCBI taxonomy): domain Eukaryota; kingdom Metazoa; phylum Arthropoda; class Branchiopoda; order Anostraca; family Branchinectidae; genus Branchinecta; species Branchinecta lindahli. The sequence continues at coordinate 16,159,365 of JAKZAO010000011.1, read as the reverse complement.
ACCTTCAAGACAGAGCCTGGCTTAGTAATTGGCCAGTACTGTCAACCAGGGCCGTATCCAGGAATTTATTTCGGGGGGGGGGGGGGGGGGGGGTTTGCCCGCGGAATTTATTTCGGGGGGGGTTTTCCCACAAAAAGTACAAAAAAGGCATAGATCTGAGGTTAAAGCCCACAAAAAACTATCACTTTTGTGAGTTTCGGGGGGGGGTTCGAACTCCCTAACCCCCCCTGGATACGGCCTTGCTGTCAACGTTGACTCAGATCCGTTTTCGTTGGGTATATAGGGTGCAATCAATATTAAAGACCAAACCCGGTCACAGAATGCTATCACTATCACCCTGGCGGCACTTGCAGTTCTTCTTTTGTTCCCCCTCTTTAATCAGTTAGGCTTGTGGCTGATAAGGCAGAGCCTAATCGATTTAAGCAATTTCAGAATGAACCTCCTCTTCTAGAAAACAAGCCAAAACGAAAATTAATCATTTTGTGCCAACAAGCCTACTTGAGGGAAGTTTAGAAGTGCGTTGAAACAGCATTTGCCCAAGATTGAGTTTGCCCCAAAATTTGAGCACGAATGGGATCATAATTCGAAGTAATTGTGCATGGCCCCTGGGCTATTTGAAATAACACTTATTATACTGCAGTCAATCTAGCATATTATAATATGAATGAACTAACAATTTTATTACACGCAGCCTATAGGAATTAGGCATTTGCACAGTATATGTATATATATATAAAAGAGAAATAAATGTATGACCAAAATCAGTATGACACAACTGCAAACAAATTCCAACAGAAACAATTTGTATGGGCACAACGTATCGAAAGTTGAGAAAACTCGACGCAAATTTCGTGTTTCTTAGCTTCTTGTGTTTTTTGCACATGCCAGTCAATTTAGCATCTACTATGAATTGGGCATTTGCTCAGTATATATACAAAAATGAGAAATAAATATGTGACCAAAATCAGTAGGCTATATACCTGACCGCAAACAAATTCTAACAGAAATAGTTTTACCACCTTGGAGAGAAAAGAAAACTGCACAACGTCTCGAAAGTTGAGAAACCTAACTCGATGCAAATTTCGTGTTTCTTAGCTTCTTGTGTTTTTTGCACATCCAGTCAATCTAGCATGAATGAATGATTTTACTAGGCGCAGCCTAGGAATGAGGCATTTACACAGTAGGCCTATATACATATAAAAGATAAGTAGGCTAACTGTAAAGCCATAATTAGTATGACCTGCCCGCATACGAATCTTAACAGGAATAATTTTTACATCATCTTGTAAAGAAAAGAAAGTGTTGAACGAAAAGTTAACAGGTACAATGCGTTGGCAATAATCACTCATATTGACTGGCTATGGTTTCTGCGCTATTTCCCGACAAATCAGTTGAATCCTTCGGGTAAGTTGGGTTGAAATCATTTAAGATAAATTCGTGTTATTTCTAGTAATGCGGTGTGGTTAAGGGTGCGTGGTTCTGCCTATTATACTTTCTGTAAGTATTGTTGTGATAATAGTTGTAATCGTCTTAGTTACCAGCTATTTCCCAAACACCTTCCACTAAGTGTTTACTGTTAAAACACCTAATCACCTCAACTGCCACGCTTTTAAGTTATAATTCCGGAAATTAGGGGGAAATATCCCTCCTTGAGCTCCAACAGATAGCAAGTAAACTTCTAAAAGTTCTCTTGAATTCCAGTAGATTACAGTTTAGTATTCCGGATGTATCCTAAGAAGTTCTTGGAGAATCTGCTGTGACGAGCAGCTTTTGTCTGTGCTATTTATATAGGATCTGGTCTGACCGAAGAAAGAACAAAAATCACAACCACTGGGATAGACTATTATCCAACTGTTGACGGTAATGAACGTTACTTCAGCTTTTTTTGGGATCTGTCTGTGACTTCGTAAATTTTGTCCGTCCGTCCGTCTGTTAGCCCGATAGCCCTCGAACGGTTCGAAATATTTTGTTCAAACCTGGTACGAGGATCCTTTGGGTCAAAGTATAGGTCAAGTTCGAAGAGCCCTTGCCCTGCATAGGGGTAGGGGTTTCAAATTAAGGGCTGAAAAAAAATATTTTTGAGGCTAATATTGGAATTGATTTAGGTGCAAGGAGACATGCTGAATCCATGTCTGAAACTTCTTTTCTTATACCGGACATCTATTTCGACGTGGATCCGGCCAAACCGGAAATTAGGTAGGAGTGTAAGTTTATTCTAAAGTCGATTAGAGCTTCGACCTTAAAAAAACAAGACCAAAGCTGTCGATGGGATCCCAAAAATCTAATATACAATGAGACAGATCAATCCTTTTTACTAGTACTTTCTACATCTCCCCGTGATAGACATGGTACCGTATCGTTCTTACCATGAAATACACTGGCAAAAAATAAAAGGTATAGCCTACCAACTAGCAAAAGTTGGCAACCCCTCGTCACCAAAGATTCTAGAAGCCGATTCTTACTTCCGAGTCCATGTCCTCGTGATAGACGTGGTACCAAATTGTTCGTACCATATAAAGCAAAGAAAACAAACTGTGGGTACACCAAGTACACAAAACTGCCAACCCCTCATTGCCGTAGACGATTATGGTCTAACAGCCTATTATTAGACCATGAGACCATTAGAAGTTCCCTACTTCTCTCACAATTGGGATCGGTCTATTTTTGGTTTCAGTGTGTACCCTACTACTGAAGTTGTCAACCGCTCTAAACTTTCCAACTGTTATATAGCCCGCAACCACCTACTCTTTTCCCATATACCAACCCTTCGACCTTCGATTGCACTAGCTCTCTCTTACGCTCATTGATTAGGCGCTCTGCGCGCAGAGTTATGTACTATATGAAGAAAAGGGGTAGCCGAAAAATAGTCGACAAATTTTGTGTCCGGTTTTTGCCGGATTCCGGGTGAACTACTAGTCTGGTGAGAAAATAACTTTCATATTCGGATTCAGCATGTCTCCTTACCCCTAAATCAACTACCTCAATAGCTTTAAAAAAAAAAAATTGACCCTACATCTGAAACCCCTCCCCCGCCCTCAAATATAGGGCTACAGAGTCCATCTTCGAACTTGACCTGTACTTTGACCCAAAGGATTCCTCCCACCAAGTTTCATCAAAATATCTCAATCCCTTCGAGAGTTATCGTGCGCTCACAGGCGGACGGACGGACAACTTTTGCGATGTCATAGGTATCCCTCTACTTACGTTTTGGGATCCCAAAAACACGTTGAATCCATATCTGAACTTTATTTTCGCGCCCGGCAAGTAGTTTGGACGGAATCCGGCTCAAACTGGAAATCTGGAAGAAGTAAAAGTTTATCATGAAGTCGAGATTAGTTTCGTTGTAGGGGTGAGAATACGCGCTGAATCCATTTCTGAGCTTTATATTCTTGCTGGGTAAGTAGTTTGCGCGAAATACGGCCAAAGCCGAAAATTCGTGAGGAGTAAAAGTTTTGACTGAAGTCAGTTAGTGTCGAGATATGGGTAGGAAAACACGCTGGACGGAATCTTCCGTTTATTTATCGCAAAGGCTTTTTATTAATTAAAAGGAAATCGTCGGACCGATATTCGACCGGAATCCGGCAAACAACAGAATTTGGTAAACTTATAATTTCTGATTAAGTCGTTTAGACTGTCGACAGTGGGACAAATTCAGTCGGCTTCGTGCTGTGTCTTTACCCTATGTTGTGAACTTCGACCCAGAGGTGAGAGACGTAGGCTTTTAAGCTTGTGGGTCTATCAAGTCGATAGTTCCAGTAGCTGGACTCTTCGGAATAAAAAAAAAATGGGAAGTTCATTAGTTCTAATATTATCTTTGTCCAGTTGTTCGTGTTGGTATAGGGACAACAAGACGTCTGATGAACCTATCTGCTTCGTTTCCCCAACGGATATGGCACGAACGGAATCTGATGTAAACCGATAGTTTCGGATAGAACATCATCTTCCGATAAAATGTACAAGGTTGTAAATTGTGTATTTCGAAACAAAGAGGCAGTTGAATCAGAATCAGAACGTCGATGAGTCTTCGAATAGCTTGATATACTCTTGATGACTAACTCTCCTTGCCGATGCAAAATCGCCGAGTACCTAGCTGAAGAGCCGGAAGCGGCATCACAGCTGTCCCCAACGATCGCCGTGATTGGTTGACACAGGATTTGAGTTGTTGAGTTTGAGTTGTTAGGCCGACGTTTTCTCGTTCTTCCTGAGGATCACTGGCATGTTTTGGACTTCGCCATAAAGAGTATTTCGGTCGTAATCTTGTTTGGACGTGAGATCAAAAACATAACCTAACCGACTGGAGAAAGGGTTGATTAGGGTGACAAACTTGGCAAAATTTGCATAACCGGTCTTCAAACCATAAGCTTCTAGGAAACAATGATCGGGAGCCAGTTACGTCACGTAAAGAGAAGAACCGTGGCAAGCGCGATAATCAGTGTAGTGCTAATAGAGGAGATATGATACATTAATGAAGTGTAGAATCTCGGGAACGAGAATGAACTGAAATATTACATGAGTAAAATGAAGTCTGTTTACGCACATTAAAGTCAGAAAATAATAATAATAATAATAACGTTTATTTTCTGAATAGCTCATACAATTACTTATAAAGAGAAGCTTTCGCTTTTCAAACTATAGGGTAGTGCCAAACTCCCATCATTACAGAGGTTCGCACCTTTTTCTGTTGTAGGAATCAAGTGCATATGGCGGTGATGGTCATTGGCGGACTACAATGGGAACTAAACCGTATGGTGGCTCTGAACTGGAATTTGGAGAATTGAACACCCCTTTCTTGTCACTTACGTAATCAGTCAAACAATCGTCTTTTATGTTCGACGTTCCCGTCGTGTCGGGAAGTTCTACCTCTTGTAGTCCTTTATCTACTTGCGATCTCCATAACTTGCAAAATTGTCCTAAGCAGTTTGATACATATCTGGCCCATTCCAACACCGCAGACTGCTATTTCACCGCGATCGCTGAGATTAAAACCCTAGCTGAAATTGATACCACAACGGGTTCGTGTAATGTGTCAACTGTCACCTTGGTCGGATTCCTTCGGTCCGACAGCATTTTCAAGGCAACTTTCAATCTATTGGCAGGTGAGGACGATATGTCCCTACTTTGGATACTTAAGTTTCACATCAAGATCTGTAGTGGGAAGTAAGGTTGTGCCCCGGGCACTTCTTTCTGTTGTGAGTAGAAACTTCCCTGTCAACAGAATAGCTTTTACTTTGTTATAACGGGTCAGAGCCATCTGTTAGAATTTTAGTGAACTAGGCATATGCCATCTAATGGTAAGATGATGGTGGGGGTAGTTTTATGGCACTTGCAGCCTCTGGCTCAAGTGCCACAGACCGATCGCAATTCCGTCTGTCTGTCGGTCGGTCGGTCTGTCTGTTACGGTACTTCCAGATGGGCTAGGACGACGAAACTTGGCAGGGAGTGAAGGGCGGGGGGAATCCGGAAAATTGAGTAGTGCGTAACTTTCGAACGGATGATCGGATTGGAATGAAACAACTGAACAGACGACATATCTCTGATGTCCAATTTGAAGTCCGGATCGGATTCAACAGCTATGGGGGAGCTTGGGGGAACGGTTAGAATGGAGGGATCGGAGTGAAACTTGCTGGGAAGAACAAGCATCTGCTCTAGATAAATCGTTTACACGATTGGACTGGATCCGGACACTTGGGGGGAGGTTTCCCGGAATTCCGGTGATGGCGGTTTTTGGAGATCACGACGAAACTTGGCAGGCAGATCAGGGACCCGATTAAAACTTTCCTCGATCCGATAATCGTGGGGGGAGTGGAGGGAGGGGGAATCCAGAATATTGAATATTGCGTAATTTTGGAGCGGGTGATGGCATTCGACTGAAATTAAAGAACTGAACAGGACATGTCTCTGGTGATCTTTTTCATGTCCGGACCGGATCCGACAACTATTGGTTCGGGTTCAGTTTCATTTATTCTTTTTAATATTTTTACATACATAATTTAACAAATACTCCCGGCACAGGGAAAAGCACGAACGGCACTGGAGTGACAAATGAAAAACAATTACGTTCTTATAAAGGGGGGGGGAGGGCAAATTACGTGACCGGCTTAGATTGGACAAATCGGGATGGAACTTTATGGGAATAACAAACAGATGCTCTGGTTAAGTCATCTACAAAACTGGATTTTCTCCGGGCACTGTGGGGAGAGTTGGAGAGGTGTCCGGAATTCCGGTGGTCACGAGTTAAGATACTTCCAGATGTGCTAGGACGATGAAACTTGGCTGGAAAATTAGAGATTCGACAAGATTGGCTTAGAAATCACCGCTTAGAAGAAAACCCCAGTAATAACAACAAATAGCTAGGGACAACTAGGAAAAAATATGGGACTGATCTTTGTCCATCTCTTCGCTAAAGCTTCGTAACTGCGAAATCCCGGGAGCTTTACCGAAACTTCTTTGTCGAAGCTTCCAAAAAGGATGACGCCGTACTACGATCTCAGTTGTTTGTGTTGTTCACATCTGTTATGCTTGTTCGTAGCGTTTTCAGTTGTACTTAGGTTTCCCTCTTTTTCATTTACTGCACTATCTTCACGCAGACTGATTGCGCCGCGTCATCTGAATAAGTCTAAAAAGGGACGTACATCGCGTTTACTGTAACTTATTTGTCCAAGCTTCCAAAAGGATGACTCCCTATTACGGTATCATTCGTTTGTGTTGTTAGTTTTCGTACTGTTGTTTATTGAACAAGTCTAGCAAGGGACTTACATCTGCGAATCTTCAAACAAAGTCCACACGGAGGCATTCACCATGTTTTCATTGTTTTCCGCTAGGGAAGTCTTCAGGAAGTACCCCCCCCCCATTCCCTTCGACTCCCCAAGGAGTCCCCGGAGAACGGCTAGAAAACGCCCCTAACCCTATCCGACTTATCGTATGTTGTCAATCGCTTTCTTCCCCGAATGTTCTTTTTGCCAACTTAGTTTACGCAAAGCTGCATCATTAATTGCGGTGTACGGAAATTAATCGTGCAGTGAGTGTCATCAATATTGTCTTATTCGCGGTTGATGAAGTACATTCCAATGACAGACGATCCCTTACTTCCCGCGGAGTCACAGCAAGAGAACTACTGTGGAGTCATCGCGGCATCCACGCCGTTATATGTTTGAAAATCACGCGGCGTTTAGAATGGAGATTAGGCGATGAACAACATAGAGGTTTGTTTGCGTTGTGATTTATTGAGGCATTTTTTCTGCTTTCTGGGTGATTTTATTCCTTCATGCTGGTTTGTAGTCTGGTGAGTTTATACGAGTGATTTCAAGTGGAAGGGAGAAGAATGCTTTGAAAAACTCATGAATTTGGAGGTTTTTCGGGATTGGTGACAGGGGGAGAGCTGGGGAATGGTCCGATTTTACTGATCCATTCTACTGGAAAGTGAAGAAACTCGGTGGAACGAGAAAGAAGTAACAAATAACTTTGTGAAATTAATATAACGCAGAACATACTATTTGACATGCAAAACGGAAGCATCAGCTGAATTTTACTATCGGCCCTTCTTGTAAGAGTCCTCTTCAGGCTCAAAACCGCTCAAGTTGGAAAACGAACTAGTGGAAAACAAGAACATACTATTTAGATAACGACTACAGACTGGAAAATTACTATAGTAAACAAAAAGTTGGTAACAGGGAAGAAGGTGAAATTCAAATAACTGAAGAAAAAAACGAATGAGAATGCTTTAGGCGTACAGTTGTGCCTTATTTAAGTTCTACGGAAAATTGTGTAATTAAATCACAAGTCAATTATTAGTAGAGGTGGTTACGTTAATATGTGTTAAAACATATTGACTTTTTTTCATTGGTTTCGGATTCCAAATTTTCTTTCGTCCAAGTTCATTCAGAAGGTAGGCTACAGGCAGGCCAGAAACCAGTCTGGACTGAAGTTGGGTGCGCTAGACCCCGCAAACCCGGAATCTAGAAGAATGTCACGGAGGCGATACATTCGTCAGAAGCACTAAGCGTGCAAATGGTTGTGATTGGGAGACAAATAAACATGCGAAGGGGACATCTAGGAAATTTTTAAGAATACCGAAATTCGCTACCATCATGGACGCCCAAAAGGGTTTTCTTGCGTCAAGGTATTTTTCAACATGGAACGTGGAACATAGAGATCTTTTCAAGCCCAAATACGTGCGTAAAATACCCTCGGATTTTACGCAGTGTGTAAACCCACCATTAATCATTGACCTGCGTCGGAACAAGCTACGCGTAGGCTGCGTGGCCGTTCAATGGCCGTCGAGGTGTTATTCCGATATCAACGGAGATGGAGGTAAGTTAATGCAGACCTTGCACGATTCACTGTTTATGTTCCAATATTCAGAACTATTTGAATACTGTAAAACTAGGCTCTGCTTTTAACAAATTTTAAGCTTTTCCCAGGCCCATTGACTTCTAGCAAAAACTTGGCAAAATTCAGATAACCGGTTTTACGCATCAGTGGCCTGAAACCACCCATCGGGAGCATAATGTGCATGGAAACTAGTGAATGTGGCAAATGCAAAGATAGTGAGGTATCGTTAGAGGGCTTAAAATGTAACGTATGAAATTCGTGTCTCGGGGTTAAGAATAGCTATTATAACTTTTTCGAACACAATATTTTTTGTCGGTAGAACTTATTCGTCTTTGGTAGTACTTTTTTGCTACTTGGGAATGTCTTTTGTTTTAGGGAAGTGGCCCAAGCCTACTGAGAAAGTGACTATTGTTGTGCTATCAATACAATCTTTTACAAGAGCCATCTTTTGAATTTGTGGTAGATCTGCGACACTGGTCGCAGACTTTTGCAATTTTCACAGATTTTCGCCTCTTCGACTGTAAACGCCGAGTTTCTTTTCTTCAATTCCCCTTCTACTCCCTAAAATTTCATTCGGTATTCCCTGATATCCTTCCAGATCACTTCGTACATCGACCGACAAAACTTCCATCACGTGAAATCGTTTTCTAACCACCAAAATATCCTTTTAACATAAATTTCCCTCAATGACTCTCCCATTCCCTAATTCTCGTACGGGTTAATTAGGGAACATTTCAAAGCCAAACATTCACTTCTTCCTCAAGATTCGGATCATTCCTGAGCCTAGGAATACGATAAGCGAAACTAATGTAACAGCAAGGGATGCCGTATTCGAATAACAAACACCTCTCAGCACATGCTGAGATCTCTTGATGTATTGAATAGATCTTTCACTTTGAAGGGATTTTAAGATCGCGAAACGGAGCAGGAATTTGTTGGCAATTCATTGTAAGGAGACGTGGATCGCAGATAGGTTTTTCGGATCAAAGGGTTGGAGCTAGGATGAATAATTCAACTAAAGATTCCGTTAGAATATTAAGTATACCGTTTCCCAGAATCATTTGACAGCATTTTTGCCAATTCAGTAATCATACTACATTTATTACAATCTCACTGCCACCCACTAAAGATTGCTCTTTTTTCTTTTTTATTGTTGCAATGTAGATTGATATTTTTTGTGTTTTGTTTGTCACCACGCTTCTTGATGACTGTCTCTACGTGCCGATGAAAAAAATCGCCGTGTACCTAGCGGAAGAGCCGGTACCGTCACCATAGCTGTCCGCAACGAACGCCGTTTATTGGTTGACACAGAATTTGAGTCATCGTTCGGGCGACGTGTCTCGTTCTTCCCGAGGCTCATTGGCGTGTTTTTGACTTAGTCATATAGAGTATTAATTTTTGTTTTTGCCCAGTAGTTGAACTCCCCATTCTCCCCACTCTCCCCATTGGAGCAAGTCGAAGGAATTGATAACAAAAGACTTTTCTTTGAAAATAAAGCTGAACACTGAACTGAAAACAGAGCTTGGTATGTATTTTGTTTGTTTGTGATTGCGCTGATAGGACAAATCAGCTTTGATTTATTTAGCGACCATTTTCGATAGTGTTTCATTATTTGACAGCATTTTTGCAAATTTGGTAATCAGGAGTCTGGTAAGTATTTTATTTTTTTCATATTTGACTGCGCTAAACGGATATCAGCTATATTTCGGCCCTTCTTGGCAAAGGTCCTTTTCAGGCTAAATAAATCTCTGCTGACTTATTTGTTTGCGTAGTCAAAAATGATTCGCGTCAGCCTGGGCTGAAGGAATATTTAATGTATTTTATTTCTTTTTGAAAGTCATTCCTGACGTAAATATATACTTATACTTACTGTTTTTTTTTACCTTGTTTCAATAATAATGACAATTTCTCCGCAGTCATGGACCTTGGACCAACATGAGGTATGTAGTAGATAGTATATTCCCAAACAATAACATTTTTTTGTCGATTCTTATTTCTTCTTTCGATTTCTTCTTTAGAACATGGTTTCTTACCGGATTAAAAGTATTGAATTGAAGTGAATCATCCGTGAGGAAAAGTTGCGATTTTCCAATTTTACGGCCAGCCTTCCGGAATCGGTCAGGTTTACCGGCTGGAATGGATGGAGAAATTCGTCCCGGAAAACCCGCAGCATAAGCGCGTGCAAACCTTCTGCCAAGTTGTTTCGAGAACAGTAGTCCATAAAATAAAACGCGACACGGATCATAACTTCACGCAGGCGGTACCCCGGCAAAGGGAACGATATTATTGAAGTGTCACGGACTATTAGATTCCCTTCTACTGGAAAAATAGCGATAAGAACTGATCGTCGTTTTCTGTTTGAGAGCCAAGTTTCTGGCGTATTGGCCTTTTGAGAGTATTGGCCAGTAAATTAGGCCACTTCGATGAACGGAAAACCTGTTCTTGGAAGAAGTATCTCTTGAGGGAGAATGGAGATCCAAATCGAAGAAAGATGGCAATTATACAATGGATGGCACAAGAGGCATTCTAGAATAGAACTGATTGCGGTCTTGTGGAGGATCTTCCTGTGTTCCCTAAAGCACGTAGGCTATCGGCACCTGATAGGTTGCATTGTGTATTCACTCGTATAAAGCAAAAATTTTGAAAAATACACTGTCAGAAGTTTCATAACAGGTAACACAAGGATGCACAGTTTCAACAAAGAACACTTAGAGCGTGTCCGAAAGCTCGGAAACGAACGAAAATGCTGAATTAATTCAGCATTTTATGCAGCATTTCGCTTTCGGACTTAAATTTTTGCTCAGTTAAAGGAGATACATCATAAGCATTCTAGCACTTGCAACGTCTAGAACCCCCCCACCCAAGACCCAAGATGAAGACACGACTCGATCCGACCGCTGGGTCATCTAGTGGCGCGGGTCGGAAGTGCACGACATGGACAGGCTGGGATCATAGTTTGACTTTGTATCTAACAAATTGTTTTTATTGCATCAGGCACATGGAAAATGTGTAGAAAAATCAAACTAACTATTTGCATTATCGATTTCTTTGAGTATTTTGTTTTCTGTTTTTTTCTTGATAATTCCCGAAGTCCAAAGAATTAAGGATGTAAACCAGATCACATTAAACAAACGCCGTATATTATACTAAATTCTTTATAACGATTTCTTAGAGATTTTCTAAGTAAGCAAAATAATATTCAGCTTCCGATACCAAAAATTGTCAAACTAGCCGAGGGTTTTTACTTCTGACATATCTAAACGTCCCCAGGGTGATATACATCGTTGTTTTAATCCTCTTACACGCCCCTTGATCTTCTCGGAGACTCTAGTATAGCTCTGACCCACAACAGGAGATCAGTGAATATTTAATGGGTAATGGCGAGTTGACGAACTTGTTTTCAAGAGTGAAAGTAATTTGTGGATTACCTCGGATAGCATGGAGATCTCGGAGAAACCAAAGGTAAGAGTGCGTTCGTAAATATTCGACTCATCGTAAAATGATAGTGTGTCCTACCTTCTCGGCCCACATGAATCAACTACTTTAATGCAGCATTAATTCAGCATAAAATTCATCGAAAAATTCAGCGAAGATGCTAAATTTTACGCTGAATTTTCAAGAAGAAACTGGGGAGCTGGCGATTAAGGCTAAATTTCGGAATTAGAAGTGTCAGAGAAGAAATGAAGAACGTGTCCGAAAGCTTTTAGTGCTGTAAATGCTGCATTTAATGCTGCATATAAGGTAAGAGCTTTCGGACGAAAATAAAAATAAAAATGCAGCATTGAATGCAGCATTGAATGCAGCATTTACAGTCCTGAAAGCTTTCGGACACGCTCTTAGTATATTCGCTGTTGGCTACGTTTTTCAATGTTACGCATTGAAACATTATGCATGAAAGAAAGCTGAAACACCGCCAAACAAACTATCTGCTGACTTTTTTGTTTGTCTTCATGATATCGGAAAAGTCAACAGATACTTTTTCGGCTGTTCCTGTCAATGTGTGTTATGCATAACGTTTCATGCATAAAGTTTGCAAAAGCACATCAGATTACATCCCAAGTGTTATCTGCGGAAATTGCGCATCCTTGTGTCATCTGTTATGAAACTTCTGACAGTTTAGTTATTACCTCGCTTATTACTTTTCAATACGTAGAGACGAGCGTCCCACGCGATGAGGCTGTATTTTATTTGCGAGAGATTTGAGGCAGCAAGTCAATCCTGACTTTATCGTGCATGAGGAACAAAGCTTCAAATCTGTCTCAGATGAAGAGCAGCATCATATCACGGCAGGCTCGACTCTACGAAGTAAAAAGCCAAAACTACTATATGGACGCAAAATTTTAGAACATTCTCTTTGTTACACTTTTTCAATTTCTAGATTCAAAGATTACATTTCTAGATTTTACACTTCTATTTCTAGATTCAACTTGTCAGGTGCCGATAGGGGTTAAAAAGAAAAAATCGAAAGAGTTTCCCCTCCAATCGGAACTGCTATCACACAACAAATACTATTACAATACATTCGAGGGGTCTAACACAACACCCCTTACTTTCAGTGTCCAATGTCTGGGGGCGAGGGTTTTGCAAATGTTGCAGACATTCGCACTTTCTGTCTGGTAGTGTACGTACTTTAAACGAAACGACAGCTTCACTGGAGCTTTCGAAGGGGTGGAAACCATAAACAACGGAAAACCATAGAAACCAGACGCTCTTACTAATTGGAAAAAATGGATTAAGTTGCACTCCCCAATTAACGAAAGGAAGGAATGTTTTGCAAATAGCCTATGCTCCAGTTAACCTGGTAGTGGTAAAGATAAGGTGGAAGAAAACCGTGCTAAAGTAGCCTACACTGTGAAATATCGCCGAGTAGAACAAGACCAAAGTTTTCGATGGGATCCCAAAAATTTAATATTAACTACGTCTTGTCTTCGCCAAATCCAGTCTTCGCCAGGCTAATCATCTGAGAAAACCAAGTTCAGATATACCTGTATAAGCCATATCTATTTTGACAATACTGATCGAAACTTCCTGGTGTACTTCTGCCAAATTTCCGGTTTCGGCCGAATTCCGAGCAAACTACTTGCTCAGCAAAAACAAAAGATAGTTCAGAAACGAGTTCAGCGTATCTCCTTATCCCTATAAAGAACATCTAATCAACTTCAAATAAAACTTTAACTTCTGATTCCGGACGAACTATATGTCCGGTTAAAAAATGATTGTCATATATAGATTCAGCGTTTTTTCTTACCCTTAAATCGATCATCTAATCAACTTCAAATACAAACTTTGCTTTTAACAAATTTTCCAGTTTTGGCCGGATTCCGGACGAACTATGATTGTCATACATAGATTCAGCGTTTTTTCTTACCCTTAAATCTATCATCTAATCAACTTCAAATACAAATTTTGCTTTTAACAAATTTTCCGGTTTTGGCCGGATTCCGGACGAACTATTTGTCCGGCAAGAAAATGATTTTCACCATCATATTCACCACGTTTTCTTACCCCTAAATCGAATATCCAAACAACTTCAAATACAAATTTTGCTCTTATCAAATTTTCCGGTTTGCACCAGATTCCGGGCGAACTCCTTGTCAGGCAAGAAAATTGTTTTCACCATCGTATTCAGCATGTCTTCTTACCCCTAAATCAAACATCTAATCAACTTCAAATAAAACTTTTACTTTTAACAAACTTTCCGGTTTTGGCCGGATTCCGGGCGAACTACTTGTCCGGCGAGAAAATAACTTTCATATTCGGATTCAGCGTGTCTCCTTACCCCTAAATCCACTATCTAAACAGCTTTCAAAAAATATTTGTTTGCCCCTTAATTTGAAACCCCTTCCCCACCCTCAAATATAAAGCTATAGAGCCCATCTTCGAACTTGACTTGTACTTTGACCAGAAGGATCCTCCCACCAAGTTTCATCAAAATATATCAATCCCTTCGAGAGTTATCGTGCTAACAGACGGACAGACGGACAACTTTTGCGATGTCATAGGTATCCGTCACTAACGTTTTGGGATCCCAAAAACAGTTCGATAAAGCAGACAAGAGGGGTGAATCCGACAACAAAACAAATCTCTAATTAATCAAGATGACAAAAATAATAAATATTTATTTCATTCCCCCATTCAAACTTACTGTTCTTTTTTCTGGATTGAGCCTGAAGAAGACCCTTGCCAAGAATAAGGGCCGAAATATCACTAGAATAAAATATCACTTCTATATCACTAGAATATTCCTTCAGCCCAAGCTGACTGCGAATCATATTTGGCAGTCCAAAACCCTTGCCAAGAAGGGCCGAAATATAGCTCTAATAAAATTCAGCTGACGTATCCGTTTTGAATTGTCAAACATCACCTGTGTATCATTTTCAGGTTCATATTATTTGACAAAATGAAAACAAATAATTTTTACATTACTTCATGGCAGAGAGCAAGCTCGATGGCCAGAAGATACCATTAACAAATCCGTTTAACACAGTCAAATATGATTCGCAGTCCAGTCAACCACAAACCCCTGATTTTTTATACCCTATTCCAAACGCTGGATATACCTAGCGTTTGACATAGCCTATGCTGAACCCTGGACACCCTATGCCAAACGCCGGATAGGTGATGGCATCTTAATCCTGACCTACCTCAATACAGATGAATTCTGATTGGTCGATTTTTTAGCTTCACTCAAATCATCAATATTTATGGAGCCCCTCATCCAGCATTTGGCATAGTGTATCCAGCGTTAGGCATAGGCTTTCCCAAAATCAGGGATTTGTGGTAGACTGTCGCAGTCAGCTTGGACTAAAGGAATATTTACATTTTTTTTGTTTTCCTTGATCAGACGATTTCGAAGAAACGAAGCGAATATTCTATGGTATAAAAGTTTGTCCTTTGGACACACCATTTAATGAATTAGTTTCCCATCCTAGGACAGCTGGCAAAACTGCCACGGACACAATATCCTGTCTATTTTTGAAGAACAGAAGCAACTTGTTTTCACGCTGTGTGACGTGCATCAAACCATAGAGGGATAAAAGGAACCATACTGTTCCCCTCCATATTCAATTCGTTATTACGCAATAGGTTCCACCCTCCTGAAAAATAGGCCTAGGAGAACTGTGACCAACCAATTAAATGAGTTTTTGTTTGAAAGTGGTCACTCGACTATTAAAGTACGTATACAGAAAATGACTTCTTAATCTCAATCTATTCTTTAGCTATGAAAGATTATTGTTCTGAAGAGCAACCCATTTCGACGAAGACAGAAAACAAAAATGAAAGTGTTTACAACTTCATATCCAAAAAAAAAAAAAAAACATATCATAGCTATTTATTTACGAATGATTTTTAGAAAACTGTTTGGAAATTTTCAAGACTTGGTCGACAAACAAGGCTGCGAATTTTTGGACTTGGAAAAATTTTCGATTTTTATTTTCAAGAACTCGGCTCTTTGGGAGTAAAAGTTATCGCTCGGCTTTTGGGATTTTGACAAGTTTTCGGAATTTACTTGGCCAACGTAAATCACATTTTGTTAAAGTCACATTTTGAACTTTTTTGGACATCATCTTGGAAAATTTCAACAATGAGCAGTACAGCAGCATCGCCGTAATAACCGTAGAGGCCAACAGCCTATATTTTTGCATTAGGCTACATTATTATTGTTGTTACTGTACTGCACATGGTAGGAATTCCAACTTCGCTTAATCGTTCGAAATGATTGACAAGCGATGAGCACGGGTGTTCGAGACTGTGCAATTAAGAACTGAAGGAAGTAATTGTACTCGCGGTTTTGTCATAGTATAGTGATACTCTGGTGGATGGAAAAGTTACAGGTGTCAGGAAATAAAGATTAAAGTTGGTTGTAAGCAGAAACAGCGTAATCTGAGGTCCTCTTTAAGAAACGATGCCCAGGGCCCACTGTAGGCCTACTCTGCGTATATAGATTTAAAAATAGATCGACAGATTTTAAAGCACAAAAGCCAACCAGGGCTTCACTGGACTTTTTTTTATCCAGACAAGCGGGTCTTTTAGAGATCTGGTCTTCGTCAGACTCCTTAACATTTTAATATTTATCACTTATCAGCCATGACACCACAGTGGTGTTCCACTGAAAAATTACGGCCAAACAGCTCAACTTCAGACAAAACTGTTACTTTTAGCAAATTTTCGGGTTTTGGCCGGATTCGGGGCGAACTGTTTGTCCAACGAGAAAATATTTTCCATACACGAATTCAGGATGTATCTTCACCCCTACATCGAACCTCTAATCAACTTTAAATAGAACTTTTACTTTCAGTAAATTTTCCGGTTTTGGCCGGTTTCCGGGCGAACCGTCTATTCGGGCTATACAGATTAAGCATGTCTCCTTACCCCTGTCTCAAACCTCTAATCAACTTCAAGTGAATCCTTCACTTTTAACAAAGTTCCGGAGACGGATTCTGAGCCCTAAATCGACTATCTCATTAGCCTTTTAAATACATATTGTTGGCACCTTAATCTGAACCCCTTCCCCCGCCCCTAATATAGAGCTACGAAGCCCATCTACGAACTTGACCTGTCCTTTGATCCAAACAATCCTAACACCAAGTTTGAAGAAAATATCTCATTCCCTTCGAGACTGTGCCTAAATTTGAAATTACAGGGATACACAATTTCCCGGTGAGCTAGTCCAATCACGACGAACATTCCAAACAGTTGAACAGTCTGAAAAGTTTTCTCTCACATTCTCTCAGCCTCAACTCGTGCCTCAATTACGGTACATTCAGTTCCACACACTCTCCCACAAAATGACTTATACTTTCTTTCTCGCATCCACATACGGGGCAAGAGCAGGCCCGTATCCAGGAATTTATCTGGGGGAGGGGTTGCCCCCGGGTCGGACGAAAAAGTTCAAAAAAGATAGACAGGATTTTAAAGCCTACAAAAAAACCATTACTTTTGTGGGTTTCGGGGGGGGGGGGTCTTAACCCTACCCAAATATTTTCTTCTTTTACCAAGACGTTCCTAGGTCGGATATACTGCTAAGTTAGATTTTGTCACACTTTACTGGGTCTTTCAAAGTTTAACTATCTCCAAAGTTTACCTCTTTTCTTCGCGACCGCAGAAACTTTGCCCCGATTTACTCTAATGCATACCCAGGGCCGTATCCAGGGGGAGGGGGTCCGACCCCCCCCCCCCCCCCCCGAAACCCACAAAAGTAATAGTTTGTGTAGGCTTTAACCTCTGATCTATGGCTTTTTTGTACTTTTTGGTCCGACCCGTGGGCAAAACCCCCCAAAATAAAGTCCGCAGGCAGCCCCCCCCCCCCGAAATAAATTCCTAGATACGGGCCTGTGTGTACCTAACCCAAGTTCTTTGATTCGTGTTCTAGACGAATACGAATAGCTCCAAAGGGCAAGCCAAAGAGGAAATTTCAACGTCCATTTACGACTCCCCCTTCCGACACCTTCGCAACGCATGCTAGCCAAACAAAACACATGTGCCAATTCAAAGTCATGGAGTTATGAACCTAACTCCGGTCCCAGAATAACCTTCATTCACGGGCTATACAGGGATTGTCAATCCAACAAAGACATAAGGCTAGGGAATTCCAACAAAAAGATATTTTCACAGCATGGGTCAGAATTTGTGTGACACAAACTTTTGTCTGTTAGGGATAGCGTTTCCGAAGAAGAAATGAAAGTCGGATTTATGAAGTTATCTGTATTGTAGTCACTACCCGTCATTGTAACTGTGGCTTGTATTGTTGCGTTTTCGGTGTCAGGAAAAAGGCAAGAACACCTAGGGTAAGAAGTCAATAATTTTAGTTTACGGGCAAGCTTCTATGAAATAGCTCGTGCGTCGAGTAAAAAGAAATATCTCCCTATCACAGTATGATAGATATGATATTTATTGCAATAAGCTGGAGGGCCATGGAAAAACAAATATACAACAAAAAAACTAAAGCAAATGGTAAACTTCGCATTGGGCAATATGGTAGGCTACTGTGAAGTTTGCATTTAAGACTAATGTGTGCGATGGTTTACAATTTTCTTTAATTTATTGTCGTATATTCGTGTTACCATGGCCCTCCAGCTTTTTTGCAGTAAATATTATATATGGAAATATGAAAACATGGTAATTTGTATTTAGCAGCAAGGCCTTTTAGCTACGTAAAGCCGATCAATGGTTTCATCTTAGCAACTAAATGATACAAATTAACCTAATTTTTCCGAAGTAGTAGTACTTGTTGGACAAAGTTAGAATATTCCACATAATCGGCTACGATGCTTTGGCTGCGATAATCGACCCTTCTTGGCAAGGGTCCTGGTCAGGCTGTTTGCCTTAAGACAGCCTGACGAGGATCTTTGTCCAGTGAATTAGTTGGGGTTAATAGTTCATGTGTGTGATGGTACTTCAAACGATTGATATCCAGAATCAAATATATGAAGAATGAAAATTATAGTAACATTCGATTAAAGTCAAATTCTGATTTGTTCTCAAATTTTTTTTATTAGATTTTGAAAAAAGATAACTGATATGAGTTTTATAAAATAACAAAGGCTTAGTTGCAGTTGTTTAAAAAAAAGCGTGAACCGATAAAAACTATCAGCGAACACAACTAAAAACAGTGCTTGAAATCTTTCTGAAATTCTATCACATACCTTAATCTTGACCCCAATAAATTTAAATCTGTCTCAAAGGCGTTGCAGTTAAATTTTACTATGCCGAAAGGAACTGTTGACCGCAGTGCCCCCCGCGGCAGTACTAAGAATAATACGATGCACGGAACTTTTGACGACCATTACCGTTGACGGTTTTACTAACAAATGCTTGATTTATCGTTTTTCTCCGCATTTTGGGCCACTTTTTAAATGACTAACCGAGCCCATGTCATGTGAGTCGAAGCTAAATGCCGCCACACCCCTCAGTAGCAGATGCTGGATGAAATCCCTAGTCCCAAACCAATTTTGTGCAACGGGGCGACTAGCGTAATTTCTAAGTCGACAAAAGTTACGGAGTTCATATTAATTCATTACATTTGTAGAGTGGTAGAATTCTTTGGAAAAACACAAATAAAGAAGTAAAAGTATGATGAGTGAATCGGAGGTGGTGCGGTATTGGATTCAATGAAACTCGTTAGCCTAGACCAGGCCCGTATCCAGACATTTATTTCGGGGGGGGGTGCCCACGGGTCGAACCAAAAAGTATAAAAAAGACATAGATCAGAGGTTAAAGCTTACAAAAAACTATTACTTTTGTGGGTTTCGGGGGGGGGGGGTGATCCCCCTACCCCCCCCCCTGGATACGGCCCTGGCGTAGACGCAGTGAGTAATGTCTAGTGTATATAACCCGAAAACTTGATAAAACGCATTTATATCGATATGTTGTATGGGATGTGGAGTACCTTATTTAACTAACTTTATCCTTACAAGGGCAACTTAGATACAAACAAAAATATAATAATTATGACAAAGTACAAAAAACAGACAGTTAAAACGGCCATGATGGGTGTGGGGCGTCGAGTCCGTATCAAGACGATTTCAGTTTTTTTTTTTTTTTTTTTTTACATTTTTTTAATCCCACCTCCACTCCTCTCAGTGACGCAACTTACTTTATTATTACAACTCAAATTTCTTATCTTTATACGTCACCTACACTTTACTCATACACTAAAAACAAATTATTACTTATTTCCTACTTTAATAACTATCATTCTTTTAATTTTATTTGAGCAGTTAAAAACCACTAAACACAAAAAGAGCCGTATCCTACAAACAAACTAAAGCATTCACAGTTTTATTTAAAGGCATTGTTGCATTGATTGCATTATTGTTTCGGAAGTTCCCAGCATAGTTGTTCGGAAGTTCGGTGTTCCAGATAATACAGATAAATTAATGTATTTTTCATCTTAATGTATTTGTATAGTTATTCAGAGCATTTTCTTTCTTCCTTTCTTTGCTTACTCCACTTGCCTTCTTTTGTTGTGTAATTGTCGGTAATTAAGAAATTATCGTTATTATCGATTAATACGGCCAGTTCATGTTTACTATAACGATATCACAGATGTATGGTACATTGATGTTTTTACGATTCTTTTTTAACCTGGCGAGATACCTACCCACGTTGTTAGCGGAACACCCGGTCAAGCGTTGCATGTCCGTTTATAAAAGGCAAGGCGCCATGCTAGTACTCGTTAATACTAACTTTGTTTTATGTTCCATTATTAACCATAAATAACTATTTAAAATGCATTCCTCCACCTATGCGTAGCAACGTCCGCAAATATTTAACGAAGCCAAACTTCGACAATTACACGAAAATACGAGCTGCCGATTGAATTAGCATTGCTAATTAGGGCCACGCTTGCTGACGCGTTAAACTGTAGCGCCCTGGCACGCAACGGTTCTTAGAAAGAGCAGAGGTAGGCCTATAGATTAGTTATCCAACTTCAGACATGGAAAATGAGTAAGTTGATGAGTAAGTAATAAGAGCAAGTTATTCGCATTAAAGCCTTGTCGGGCATGAATAAAAATAAATACGTAAACAAAAAACATCCAAATAAAAAACAAATGGGCTACTTAAGAAAAATCAAATAAAAATAAATATCCCACGTAAAAAAAAATCTAAATTCTTCTGGCCGTTTATATTTACAGCGCTAGGAGAAATAATCTACTAATTACCTTAATTTGCATTTCGGAGCAAATCAAGTACCAAGGTGGTGAAAACCAAGGTGGTAGCTAGGAAGAAATTTCTACAACGGACAGGTAACTTGTGAGAAATAGAACTCCCCATAAGCACCTATCCTATGAGAAGTGTGCCGAACATTGGCCTTAAAGTATAACCGAAAAGGGTTAGGATAGGACAATCTAGTTACCCATCACTTATTCACTTAAATTGGCTTAAAGACCCGCTGAAAATGGGTTACTTCGTTGTTCCGCTATTCACGAATAACCGATTTTCAAATAGTGGAATTTCCGTGTGATTTGTGGTGCCTCTATGCGCTTGTACTTTTGCTATATGCCTTACGAGAAAGATTTATCAATTTATTTTTTGTTCAGTTACTAAGCAGCAATCTTCACCAATCTCATCACTGCCCACTGAAAAGCCGCATTTGTGTTGAGATTAAAATTTCCCGCGTCATTGTAGAATTTCAGTATATCCAATTAAATGACACACAAATGAGTTGGCTTTTCAGTTAAACTTTAACCACAAGGTTGAGAAGGACCAGTGAAATAATAAACAACCAATCTTCACTCAACTCTGTAACAAAGGTGACAGGACAATGGGAAGGGCGACAGTAGGCAGTCGAAATCCTTCTCTGAGCATGGTGATGTGCCATTGACTTCACTAGTATCACCAGATATGACATTTCTCGCTCTTAACAGTAGCTTTTTCCGAAATTGCATTAGAAGTTGGGACCCTTTCATTCAAAGTCCCATGGCTTTGTGTTTTAAAATCAGGCACTTGAAGAATACTTTGCCAAAGAGCGATGACGGGAGGCCGTTTGCTACGCCGCGCTCCACTCTACGCAGTGAAAACTCGTAACTACTATGCAGAAGAACTCGTTTAAATTTCTCTTCGGTATGTTATTTTATTTACCCAGTTCAAGTGAATGCACAGGCAACGTGTCAGGTGACCATATGTGCTTTAAATGTATGTTCCAACATAGTATTTTTCTGGCCTTCCAAGCATGATCCCTGCCGAAAATAATAAAGTCAACTTGTGAATTATTTGTAGAAATAAATAAATGTGAATCAGTAATTTATCACTTCACACTGGAGAAACCTGGCACCATTCCTCGTGCATACTTGAGGTCTATCTTAACCTCGTTGACGTCTATCTTGACGTCAACGCTCTTCGGACAAGCAGTGCAATTAATACTTTAACCTCTTACATTCAACACGAATATCGGTATGTTAGCACGCTTCCTGCCAAGGGCAGACGTGAGTAACTCACGCTTCGACGAATATATCCTGAATGTCTTTTGTCGGCACATTGAGTGCCGAAATGGAGACCAACACGTTTTAAGAAATATGAGGGAGACTGAAACGCAGAAGCTGGCGTCATAACTGTAAGTTGTCAAAACGCATTGTTGCCAAGTGTGACACTTTTGGTGTTTTTGACACCTTTTGCCTCTGGGTGACACCATGACACTTTTTCTCTGAAAATGACACCTTTTAATGCAAATGACACTTTTAGGTCACACAAAGCACCTTTTCATTTACTTTACTAAAGTTAAGGGTTACAGACCCCCAAAAACATGTACTTTACTTTGATTTGTTACACAAAAACAATTTTAAGCCTTATAGAAAGACTCAATGTCGACAAAAGTTTGTTACGAAACTGTGATCTATCAATTAAGAAATGTTATGAAAGATGTTCTTAAAAATTCATAACAATTAGCATTTTGCGCGTTGCGCAGCAGAATGTGCAAAAAGAATCGAAGTGTCAAAAAGCACTTTTTTTATCAGGAATTTT
This sequence comes from Branchinecta lindahli, assembly GCA_023053555.1. Taxonomy (NCBI): domain Eukaryota; kingdom Metazoa; phylum Arthropoda; class Branchiopoda; order Anostraca; family Branchinectidae; genus Branchinecta; species Branchinecta lindahli. The sequence goes on along the minus strand of JAKZAO010000011.1, from coordinate 16,136,571 downwards.
GACACTTTCATGAGTCGAGTTCTGGGCAACCCTGCCAAAAGGGAAGTGAGATGATGAGTATCAATCTCACTATATGCATACCGCCAGGTCTTATCCACTTATATTTGCATGAACATTGCCTTTATAGTACTTGGGCTTTCATCGTTCAATCTAGAAGCGGTAGTTGTTTATGTCTTTATTCACACTGACCACAGGAAACGTCATGCTTGCCGTCATGTCAGAAACAAAAAATATGCCATGTATAGACAAGAATGGATGAATGCAATTTATTATACCACTACACTTGACATGGTCAAAAAGCGGATTACTGGGAAAGAAAAGAAAAAAAAATAAACAAACAAGATCAAAGGTTTCGATGGGATCCCAAAGAGGAATATTAAGCGGACTTCCTATACAGACGATCGGGTCTGTCAGATTTCCGGATCCTGCAGTAAGTTTCCTACAGACACCTTAGCGAGATCGATTAAGCAATAATTTTCCCCGAAAAACATATCAGATAATTAGGTTGATTCGTAAAGTTCTGGTTTTGGCCGGATTCCGACCAGAGTGTCCATCCAATGCGATAACATATGGTATTTCCTGCCCTTTTTTCCGTAGCCTGGGTGATTGGTATAACCTTCCAACCAATGTTACTGGATAACAATGTCCCTATATTTTTGTGACCGTATCCAACTTTCTCCCCAATTTACCTCAAAACGACTGATCAGCTGAGAAAACTAAGAACAGACGTAAATTCGGTACGCACTCTACCTAACCGGCTCGAACCATTAAAGTTTAACTGAAAAGCCAACTTATTTTTGTGTCATTTAGTTGAATACACTGAATTATTTGGATTCTGCAAAGGGATTTTTTTTATTTTCCACTACCTGCTCTAGTTATGACGTTCAGAATATCTGCGGCCGTCCCCACAGCGAAAATTCCACTATGACGCGGGAAATTTTTATCTCAACACAAACGCGGCTTTTCAGTGGGCAGTGGCGACATTGGTGACGATTACTTAGTGCCTGAACAAAAAAAGTCATAAATCTTTCTTGTAAGGCACACAACAAAAATTCAAGCGCATAGAGGTACCACAAATCACACGGAAATTCCACTATTTCGAAATCGATTATTCTTGAATAGCGGAACAACCAAGTAACGCATTTTCCGCGGGTCTTCAAGCCAATTTAAGTGAATAACTGATGGGTAACTAGATTGCCCTATCCCAGTCCTTTTCGGTTAAACTTTAAAGATAAGACGCTTAAATTTTACATCTGGTGCTGGTAAGAAAGTTTTTCAGTCTGTCAGATTCCGCCACCTCCTTCCTGAGCAACTCCCGGAACCAACTTACTGAACGAGATATTCAAATTTACTCAAGCCGTTTCCAGCATCAAGTACCGCCCGTCGGCTCCACTCATTCTCCCCCCTTGTTACTGATCATTTTAATAACCAATAAAAGTCATTTGTACCTGTTCGGTTCTTGATTTGTTTATGTATTTTGTTTTAAGTTTCGTTGTTGGTGTACATTATTTAGATGTTGTTAGTTCTTACTGTGTCTTTATTTATTTTCTATTTGTTGCCTATTATTTAGCTTTCGCTATCGTGGCAATTATCCATTAACCCTTAAACCAAAGCTCTAATCGACTTCGGAAATGAGTTTTATTTAAGACAAGCTTCTGTTTTCTGACGGATTCCGGGCGAATTAAAGTTCAAAATGGTTTTTGGCACATAATTTTAACGCTATAATATGTAATCTTTATTCGACCTTTCACTAAACTTTAACCCAATTTCCAATTTCGTCCGAATTCCGGGAGAACAGCTTGTTCGGCAAGAGTATAAAAGTCGGATACGGATTCAGCATGCCTCTTTACCTCTAGATCGAGAATCTAATTAGCTCGAACAAAATATATAAGACTCAATTTGAAACCGCAAGACAGACGGACGGACGAACACAAACTTTACGAAGTCACCACGAAGTCGTCTTATCGTCTTTGCACATTTTTTTCATCAAATCATCATCATCAGACCTTATATACCCTATTTCAGTTTAATTTCAATTTTGTTTATCTATATTCAAACAAAAATACATAAGTAATTCAATTGACATGCCAAGAAAGCACCGACTGTACATTGCCACCGAAAAGTCGTCACGAAATGCATCTTAGTGCACCATGGAAAGTATCTTTAAGTATCCCAACGTATCTCAATGTAACTCGAGTATTTTAATGCATCTCAATGACTATCAGTGTATCTCGAAGTATCCCTAAATAGCTCAATGTATCGCACGGTATCTCTAAGTATCTCAAAAGTATCTTTGCTAACAACGTAGCTCGCAAACCCCTGGTTCTTGGTGACCAAACCTGGGTCCTGCCCTGGCCAAGCACTTCTTTGTGCTTAGTAGCCAGGAATGTTATATAAGTTCTAAATTTTCCAACTATGAATGTAATTATGGGGAGTCGTAAATGGACGTTTAAATTTCCTCTCTGAAACACTCCCCAAAAATAACGCCGTTGGATCACTATTCCCTATGAAATGAATCAGAAAAAGACATTTTCGAAAGTACCATTACTTTCCATCTGAAATTAGCGATTTTCTTGTTAGCGCCTGTCGACTATGTCCAGCCTTCCTGCTCTCCGACGCGGCGGCTGGGCGCAAAACATTTGAAAACTGATCGCGCCGTGGTTCAAAAGTGTGAAAACTAAGCAAATAAAAGAAGTAATAAACAAAAGCTTCTCAGATCCTTATGTGTGAAAGAGTTGTCAGCAGACGTTGATGATCCCGGCAAACGTTTCGTTGTGTGACGGGCAAAACTCGACAAGGCCAAATAAGCGCTAAAATTTCGTAGGCACAAAACGAAACAATGGAGAAAGGTGGGGATTTTAGAAGCTTATAATTCTGTATGGGAGCTAGATATATTATAAAAAGCAGAATAAGCAAGAGGGGTCCTTTAAGTTATTGACAGCAAATTCCGGCCCCGATATTTATAGTTTGTCCTATAGACCATATCTCTTTCTAAATCCATGCGAGTACTCATAATCCTTCCAATCCTAATCTAGAATGACGCCCGGCACACCCAAAAATTGCCCAATTTCTTATTACAAATGGGTTGTAGAGTAGACCCTCCGTCCAGATATGAACTATCATTATAAGTACCGTAAAAGCTAAGGGTCTGGAAAAAATCATCTATTTCTTACACCAAGCGACCCACAATTAGAGACCATTCCGGAGAGATCGAACAACCGACATGTACTACTTTGCCCACGCCATTTATGGCAATTGTAGTAGATGCGGTGGCGCCTGAGATACTTTTGAAGCTACTGATAGTCAATTTTCGAATCAAAACTGTTGGACAGCTCAATCAGCGTGATGAGAGGAGCTGAACCACCGCTCGAGAGATATCCCGGGGTGATGATAATCCGAAAAGTTTACGGGTCATCCGAAATCTTGTCATCTTTTCAAATTAAGTCCTCAGGAATTATTGATTACTCTGTGTGCGGCACTAAGGTGATCTCTATCTTCAGCAAGTTTGTAATGATCAGAAACAATGATCTTGGCAAAGAGCTGAGGGAGGAATTCTGAACCATGTTCTATACAGGTATCAGGATTTGTATACCCTACAGAGTACTTATCAAAAGAATATAAATGTATCACTAAATTGCACCACCATGTATATATGAAATACTAAGTAATGCACAATAAATTAAGCCTCGCATCAATTAATATCATGTAATTATGCAATTTAACTTTCTTGCGGACGGACGGGACCGACGCAGCTCATGCCCAACGCGGACTATAGGCTACTCTTGCGTTCCTAATGTGCACGTGCCCACACCTGACAGGTTGCATATGTAAGCTAGTCAGTTGAGTCTAGAAAATAAAATAATGTAACGAAGAGATGTTTGAAAAAACATTACCTCGGTATGATAGTTACAACTTTCTACTGCGTAGACTCCGCGCGACACAGTAGTCCGCTAAGAGCACTGCCGAGCTTCATTCGACAGACATGACACAGCGACATTCGAAACAGCGTGGCGTTATTTATGTCAATTGAGCTCGACCGCGCTCTATGCGGACTACTATGTCACGCGGGACCTACACACAGGTTTGCCACATCAATAAGATTTAGAGAGGGTCTTTTGGCCGAAAACAGAGAGTGAATTGGGAGTGAAGTTTTCTTTTCATGAAAAAACGTGAAATTGTAATTTTCGGTCGGAATACGCTTCATGACTATATCTCCTTGCCGATGCAAAATCTCCGGGTAGCAGCGGAAGAAAACGAGAAAAGGTGTCACAGCCGCTCCCGGAGATCGCCGTGATTGTTGGATCCGGGATTTGAGTCGTTGAGTCAGAGTCGTTACAGACACGTTTACTCCTTCTTCCTGAGGGTCTCTGGCGTGTTTATGACTTGGTCATATAGAGTATTACCGCTGCAAAAATGACGCATCTTAATTTATTTTCTTGAAAAAAACATTTTCTGAAATATTGTGAATTTTATGTCACACTAGGACAAGAGTGACGAAATCAAAATAAAGTGACAATTCACACTATCATGCAAAATGTGGCAACCCTCTCTACACAGTTGGAAGTGTCCATCCTTTTGTTATTCTACTTTCTTGGTTCAAGTGAATTCATGTGTAATCTGTCAGGTGTAGTCAGGTGCTTCAAATCTATCGCTATGTAGCCTCAGACGGAAACGAAAAGAAAGACTGATCCCCCAACTCCAACTTCTAAGCGAAATATGACTCAACCTCTAATTACAGACTTTCTATGACACATGACGCGTGGGAACATGCACAACATGTCCAGAAAGTTGACTGATGTCTCTGGTTCAGAACTGGAGGCTAAACTTCCTGTTCATTTGGGAGAAAGAGCTGATCAATCTTTCAGTAGTCACCACTAACTTATGTGAATAATTACATCTGCCTTTTATTGATTGGATAGTTGTTTTCCATAATCATGAGTATTAGAGGAGCGAAATTAGTAAGTGAAAAGTCAGTTCCATTCATGAATATTCAAATAACCACCATTCTGGTTGAGGATCATCTATTCAGAGCCTTTTGTAGAGTTTTCCATATAGGAATGCTCGAGCTGTTCAAAGCCGAGTCAGCTGTCGGGACAGATTCGTCTTCAATCAACAACTTGAATGGTATTAACTTTTGTCTCTATCGGGCTTTGACAACGTTGCATCAATCTTAAAGGAGTTGCATCATAAGCATTCTAGCACTTTCAACGTCTAGACCCCCCCCCCCCCCACCCAAGACCCAAGATGAAGCCACGACTCGATCCGACCGCTGGGTCATCTAGTGGCGCGGGTTGGAAATGCCCGACATGGGAGGCTGGGATCATAGTTTGACTATGGATCTAAAAATATTTTTATTGTAGCAAGCATATGGAAAATGTGTAAAAAAAATCAACTAATTATTTGCATTCTCGATTTCTTTAAGTAGGCTATTTTGTTTTCTGTTTTTTTTTTCTTGTTGATTCCCGTAAGTCCAAAGGATTCAGGATGTAAACTAGATCCCAATAAACAAACGCCGTAAATTATATTAAATACGTTATAGTGATTTCTTGAACATCATGAAATTGAGCTAAATAATATTCAGCTTCCGAGACCAAAAATTGTCAAACTGGAATGATTTCTACTCAAAACATGTCTGAACGTCCACAGGGTGATATACTTAGTTGTTTTAATCCTCTTCGCCAATCGATCTTCTCGAAGATTCTAGTACTCTGTTGACCTGCGTCGGGAGATCAGTGAATACTGAATAGTTAATTAGCAATGGCGATTTTGCTTTCAAGGGTGAATTGTGTTCAAGTAATTTGTGGATAAGCTTGGATGCCCTAAGGTCTTTGAAGAAAACAAAGGTAACAGTGTGTTCGCAAAAATCCGACCCATCGAAAAATGTGGTGTCTTCCACCTTCTCGACCACATGAATCAAATACTTTAATGACAATGCAGGTAAGCGGACATGCATAAACCTTCCGGTGGAAACCGCAAATTCAACAGGCTAGTTCAGATGATGCCTTATCGAGTGGCCAGTGACCAGTTTGGGGTAAGAGAACACGCTGAACTCATCTATCCACTTCGTTTTTCTGCTCGACCGAATCCGGTCTAAACACGAAATTCTGCGCAGAATGAAGTCCTCTGGTACAGTTTTGTGTATGGAGATAAAGAAAACGCTAGATGAAATCTCAGCCGACTTATCTGTTTAGCACCAACAAACATGATTCATAGGAATACTGACAAAAAGATTATCTTGTGAAACTAACAGTTTAAGGGATAGATGAAGGGATCAAATAATCTCGACGTTATAGGAATTCCAGCGTATCTGCAAAACGTTTGCTCTCTGACCCTTGTGCAAAGTTATCTTCCATTGCCAGGACCTCCACGTTGCCCTTGATCATTTCTCTGCATTCCATTCTATCTATGACGAAGGTTTTTTAGACCAATTAGTCCTTTTTCTTTTTTATGTTTCTTTTTTATCTTGTGCATTTACTCCGATATTGAAGGCTCACTGTAATTTTTTCCTGTTATTTCTCTGGACTGTGCTATTTCCACTTTCTTGTCTAGTGCGTAAATAAAATTTCATCATTATCACCATACGTTTACAGGTTGTCGAACCGATTGTCTGGAAATAAGTTCCCAACTGAGACCCCACCAAAAACTGTGCCTTGTTCTCCTTCTCTGTTCAACACCCAAGCGTCAGAACAATCTAATTCGACCCTTGTCCGATCCTTTACCTGAGGAGAATAAATCCGTTTTAATTGACACTGAATCCTGAAAAACTTATTTTCCTGGGCTGACATAATGTGAGGATAAAATCCTGGAACAAGCCACAGATTAAAAAGGCCAATCGGAAGAGCTGTCGGCGCTCTCGGATTTGTTTCTTCTCCTCAGGCAATAAAAATGTAATGACACAGTCCCCGATGAAGTGTTTTTTGACCTCACTATCCCCAACGTTTGGATAGGTTAATAGGTGACTGTTGGCAGAATCCTGAGGTACATCAACGCAGGTTAAACCAGGGTTAAATGGGAGGAATGCTTCTTTGACAGGTGTATTTCAGACATTAGGAAGTATAGGAGTTATTGTAGATTTCTTATAGCATAAGGAAGTTTGTGACCACACTCACGTTTTGAGAGGTTGCTCCGGCTCTTTCATGATTGCTTGATAATAGGTCTGGAGCAAAGTTTTATTAGGAAAAGGATCTTTGAGGCATCCAAACTTTTCCCACAAAATGAAAGCTCCCATCCTATTAGGTGGTTTTGCATCGTCGAATCACAATCGAAGCCACAGCTTAGTTCTTATCCAAGAACTGGGCTGAACTTACTTCATACTATGTTCACAGCTGCAAGTGCGTTAGAAGCATGTTAGAAGAAATGGAAGATAAACATGTTTAGCTGTCTTGTTCTGTTCAGTGTTTCATTTGTGCCTTTTTCCTTTTGTGTTTCTCCGCTGAAGCTACCTGATAAGGAAGTTACGAATAAATTATTATTCTTATTATTATTAAACTGAAGCATCCATTTTTAGCAGCAAGAAGCTGGCACAGAGGTCTTTCCCCCATTCCTAGACTGGAGTGATAATTAAATGTTACTTGTGTGGTTCACATTCGATTCATAACTGGGCCTAAGAAGTATGTCTTGGAATATGATAATAAAGTTGAGGAAGATGACAGGATAATGGTTTGATTTGACTAGAAAAGTTGTTAGGTTGTCACAATATTCCCAAAAAATAATATACATAGTGCTAGAGCTGTGTTCCTTTTTACAGCACAACATAAGTGTAGAGTGCTGGGTTGAGTTTGTTCACCAAACAACAAAAATTTGATTTCATTGTAAAAATGTATTTATGCTTATACAGTCGAGGCACTCTACTTTGGGACTTCATCTTTACATGGTGCCATTTCCACTCTTGACTGTGTTAAAAATGAGCTACTGGCGAGATGAAAGTAGACTACAGTAGTAGAAAGTACATTTTTACCACACCAGCCAACCAAATATGTGCATTGTCAGAAGTTAATAATGCTAGACATTACAAGTCTCTACTGCAGGGTACATCTTGGTTGATGAGGGAGGGTGGAAGAGGGGCATTTTTTTAAATACTTAGCCCATATCTAAATTTCCTTAAAACCATCAGTATGTTACTGGGTATGTTACAGGATTCCAAACTGTGAGTATATAGGTACCTACACCAGCCTGTGTTTTTGACAGAGGGTAAGCCTAGTCAGCCCAAAAATCATTTGTGGGAAATGGTATGCTGTGGGTTGCTGTTTTGGTGGGTAAGTTCAGAAGGCTGACTCAGTCATACACAAATCGTCAGTTCTTGGGCACAGTACACAGTACTCCGAGGTTAGGGTGCCATACCCTGGAGCAAGGGAACAGTAGCCTCACAAAAAGGTGTTAAACCGAAAATTTGAAACTAAATTTGTTCCTCGAACAAATTTCCATGGTGTTAGCCTATACTGTGCCCGTGTGCCCTTGCTGAGGACTTGTGTGACTGGGTTGGCCTGTAATCTGCCACAAAGACGATTCTACACTAAAGCTGGGTACACACATGTATCAAATGTATGAGAACCATATTGTATGTAATCCCCCTTGTGCAGTAGCCTACAGGAGAGGTACCCAACCTCAGACAAAATTTCAAATTTCCAGAGAAATATTTCTCTAGTGAAATATTTCTGGCTTAAAAAGGAACCAAAAAACATGACAAAAATACTAGAGGGAAGCTAATAGAATGGTTCACATGTTGGGAAAATAAATATTACTTCAACATCTCTAGTTAAATATATTTTTATTTTCAAACAGTTTCTCCCCATTTTACATGAGGTCAGATTGCTTGCAAAGTGATGAAAAAGATAGAGGTAATATAGCTAATAACCAGAAAATCCCTTTTTAAACCAGGTTCAAAACAAAGAAAAGACAAATAACTGTAATATTTTGGGACATAACTGTTGAAAAAACAAATCAGACTTTGCTTCTTGACTGTCAGGATAGCATGGAAAGTTCATTTCAGCATTTTTGCGGCAAAATTCGAGGTTGCGTAAAAACGAGGTCAGGTAACCCTCCTGTACAATAAGCTTTAGCCTTTAGTCCTGTCTTGGGCTTGGCTAAAAATCTCCTGTACTTATTATAATACTTTAGACTTCAGTTACCTGAGCGGAGACAACATATCTGCAGAATTACCATCACACTGAAGGTCCAGTTTTTGCCTCCAAAAGGAAAACTCTCATCTTCAGGGTGATTCACACCTTTTTTCTGCTGAAAATGAACACATGCCCTAGCAGAGTTTTGAATTTTGACTGCGCGTTGATGATGGTGACGATCATTGGAGGACCGATAGGAACTAAGCCGTATGGTGGCTCTGAACAGGAATATGTATTATACTCTATATGACTAAGTCCAAAACACGCCAGTGATCCTCAGGAAGAAGGAGTAAGCGCGTCCGTAACGACTCAAACTCAACGATTCACATCTTGTGTCAAGCAATCACGACGATCTTTGGGAGCAGCTGTGACACCACTTCTGCCTTTCTTCCGCTAGATACCCGGAGAGGCCGGAGATTTCGCAGCGGCAAGGAGAGATAGTCATATAGTGTATTGGAATACGCCCCTTATAAAATCCAATGACGAATTGCCGCCAGATGCACTCGAGAAATAATAACAAATAACAATCACACGTGAGTTCTTAGTGTAAGTTATC